>OY744475.1:119214550-119814550 GCA_963556175.1 Tipula confusa
AACGATTTCTTTGCAATAAAAATACTGCATGTCCGGCTTAGTTTGAATGAAATTTGCATTTATATAACTTAAGATTTTATATATATATATATATATATATATATATATATATATATATATATATATATATATATATATATCTATATATATATATATATATATATATGTATCTATATATATATATATATATATATATATATATATATATATATATATATATAGATATATAGATATATAGATATATATATATATATATATATATATATATATATATATATATATATAGATATATAGATATATATATATATATATATATATATATATATATATATATATATATATATATATATATATATATATATATATATATATATATATATATATATATAATATATTTATATATATATATATATATATATATATATATATCTATATATATATATATATATATATATATATATATATATATATATATATATATAGATATATATAGATATATATATATATATATATATATATATATATATATATATATATATATATATATATAATATATATATATATATATATATATATATATATATATATATATATATATATATATATATTTATATATATATATATATATATATATATATATATATATATATATATATATATATATATATATTATATACCTTTACATTTTGTGACTTTATACTTGCGTACAATGATCTTCTTTTAAAGATTTGTAATTAGCGGCCAAGGGTGGTGTGGTAGTGATACAATAGGGTAGGCAATGGCTAATGATAGCAACTAGTTGTGACTCATTCTCCATTTTTGCAACTTTGTAGAGTCCGCCAATTGCATCTAATATACCTCCAAGTGGTACCACCGGGATAACGACTAAGGTCAATGACTAAGGTCGGCAAAATATTAGATGCAAGTGTTAACTCGTGCTGATGATCAACCTGGCTGGGGGCCCTTTCAAATAGCCCAGTCTCGTACAGAGCCTCTGGATACCAGGCAACCTCCAGATGTATTTAGCCTTATCCTTGCATTGCGAATCTCTGCAAGGATGGACATTCTTTTCTCCGCTACTCGTAAAATGCCGGCACTCTTAAAATGCCGGAAACTCCAAAAGTAGAGAACCAGGTCTGTAGGTCTTCTCTGACCAAGGTTAGGAAAGGCGATACATACAGCGTTGATGTAAGTCCCTTCAAACCAACCTGTACTGCTAAAAAAGCATGGAACGCCCTAAAAAGGCTAGAAACAATTCCGTTGGGGGATAAAACGGATAAGGACAGAGCCACACTGGAGTGAGCTACTAAAACGATAGAAACACAGGAGGATGGTACCATCTCTCCCGCTTATTGGAGGAAGGTGGGAAAGGCTCTTGCCCCCTCCTTCTTGAAAATAATGCAAGAAAACCCTGGAGCTGCTCCTACATGTCGAAACGGTGGTCGGTACAGGAACTATGTCAAGTTGGCAGCTTGTGCCAATCAAAAGTCTCTGTACTTATATAAAAAGGCGATCAGTAGCCTAGGGGAAGTGCCTGGGGCTAAACTAGAAGTCCTCGCGCCTGAGGATATTCCTTGTAGATCAAGAACTCGGGCATGGGTTCCAGCTGAGCCAAGTGATCCAAAGACGATTATAGAGCTAATTAGCATGGGTTATATTGAGTTGCCGACCAACAATTGGAAGATAGCCAGAGTGGAGGAGGCTAAAAATGATTAAAGGTCGGCTATAATCATAATTAACAACAGGTCGGCTATAATCATAATTAACTGATAGAGCTGGCTAAGACAGATGGCTTATTTAGTTATGGTTTTAGCGCTGTCACGCTGAAACTTTATAAAAAGGATGGGGCTGCTAAGTCAGGGGCATCAAAACCAGTTGGGGGAACTTTCGTTGTGCACAGAATCTCGGCTGAGGATGTATGTTCTTTAGACGAGCAGCCTCCAACTGTAGAAACGAAAGAAGCAAAGGAGTCAAATCTGATTAACGAGCTATTCGGATCTATGGATTAACTCTGCAATCTTTCCACGACCTCGGAATCAGAAGGATCCGATATTACTGTGGTGTCGACTAATCTTTAAACAGCAAGATGCTAAAGCTAATACAAGTCAATCTATATCACTGTAAAGCAGCGTAAGCTGCGCTCATGCTCAAAGTAATAAAGCATGACATTGATGTCATCTTGGTTCAAGAACCATGGTTCAATAAGGATCGGTATCTTGGACTTAGGGCTGGTAACTTTAAATTACTGTTTGTGTAGGTTGAAGGTAGAATTCGTGCGTGCTTTCTTGCAAAGAACAAACTAAAAATTTTCTTCTTGCCAATTATAGCGATGCAGATGTGGTAGCAGCTAGCATTGAGGTCAATAATCAGAACCTCTGGCTCGACTCAGCGTACTTACCGCACGATAGGGAAATCCTTCCTCCGGATAATATGCGAAGCTTAATTACGGATGCTCAGGTCCGTAAGATCAGAATCGTCGTCGGATGCGTCGCAAATTTATACCACACGATCTGGGGAAGCACCGATACGAACGAAAAAGGTGAGTTACTCCTTGATTACATTCTAAGTACTAACCTTTCTCTCTGTAATATAGACTGTAAGCCTACTTTTATAACTGGTAATGTACAGGACGTTTTGGACATAACCTTTGTTTCAAACTTTTAAACATTAGTAAATTGGAAAGTGTTTGAAGAACACTCCTTTTCTGATCATTGCTATCTACAATTTGGATTGGATTTAAAATACTTTAAAACTCCAACCTTTATGAATTTTAGAAGAAAAACCAACTGGGAAACCTTCAGATTAATTCTAGATAACTCCTTAACATAATTGATCCCTAAATCTTCTGAATCAACACAGGAATTGGATGCCTTGGTCGACAGGATGTCCACTGCTTTCATTGAAGCTATTTTATACTCGAGTTCTATTAGTACATTGACAAATCACGTCCGCCATTGCGGTCGAACCTCTTCAAAATCGCGAAGAGAACAAAGGCTGGCGTGGATTCTTATCAGGAAGTCCTCAAATAATATAAATACGAATTATGAAGTACCAAAAGCAAATCTTGGAGACTATTCTGTGGTAACATACAGGAGTCCTCTGTGGCAGCTAGACTACGTACTATTCTATCTACTTGTCTTTCCATTCCAAGTTATCTACAACGACCAGATGGTATCTGAACCACAACGAAGCGGAATCTCTGGAGCTCCTACTGAAGACTCATTTTTCAGGATGTTCCGAATCTTCGACTGTTCTGCCTAAAACAAATAGGCTACGGGTCTCGCTGGGAAAATTGTCCACAAGTGGAACATTTAGTTGTCAGTAAACAGTTTTAAACCTTTTAAGTCAGCAGGTCCGGATGGCATTATTCCTGCCGACATTCAACAAGCCAGTGACTTAATGGTACATTGGCTTGAACTGATTTTTAAAAGTAGCCGGGAACTATGACATGTTCCAAACAATTTAACTAAAGTAAAGGTCATTTTTATACCTAAGGCGGAAAAACGCGCTCATTGCGATCCAAAAGACCTTAGGCCCATTAGCTTATCTTCGTACTTCCAGAAAACACTAGAGAGGAGGACTGGAAAGTTAGTAACATCTCAGCATGCATACTGCATGGGGAAATTAGTGAAAACTGCACTGCATTCCCTCTAAGGCCCTATTGAAAATCAGTCGAATATAATGAATTCTCTTTGGTGACCTTCTGTGATATAGATTAACAATGTCAAACCAGAGGCGATCACGCAGGCACTTTCAAATTTGGTGCTGGATGTGTCACTCAGATTCTGGATTGATTAAATGCTCAGTGGCAGGGTCATTTTGGCTAATCTTGGTGAGGCATCCGTCCAAATTTGTGAGTAGAAGTACGCCGCAAGGTGGTGTATTATCTTCCTTTTTTTGGAACTTGGTTATAAATGACATGTTACTAAAGCTAGAGGGGTTTGTCTTTAGTGGTCGCTTATGCAGATGAAGTTGCCATCGGCGCTTTCGGCTAATATCCTGGCACCCCCAGAGATCTTTTGCAAAATGCTCTTGGTCTCCTTACCAAATGGATCAATAGGTGCGGTCTAAGTGTTAGTCCACTTAAAACTGAATTGGTCCTTTTTTTAGTAAGTACAAACTTCTTTTTTCAACCCACCCACTTTTATCGGAGTTGGTTTGATTTCACAGATATTCCTGGGTCTTGTTGTGGACAGCAAACTAAGCTGGAAACCTAATATATTGGAATTAAATTTAAACCTCTCTTTTCGTTTCCCTGATCACTGTAGTGTTTTTCAGGTGGAGCTCATCGCAACCAAAGAGGCCATAGACTGGATGAAGTATAATGTAATATCTGTTAGAGATGTTGGTATTTTTATGGACAGTCAAGCTGCCATTAAAGTTCTAAAGTCAGGCTTTATCCCGTCGAAAGTAGACTGAAACTGTCTCTCATCTCTTAACAAGATGGCAGAACAGTTCAACATTCAGCTTTCATGGGTGCCAGGGCATTTCTATATATCGTTGAATTCAAAAGCTGATGAACTCACTCGACAGAGTACCTTCTGTCGCATCTTACTATGTTACGCTGATACAGAAGTACCACTTGCCATGTGCAAACTGCTCCTAAATGAAGAAGCTTATAAAATCACAAACAGTAGATGGGCAAAACTAGACTAGACTTAATCAGGTCTAACCAACTAATATCCAAGCAACGGTGCAATATCAGTATAATCGTTGGTGTCATTACTGGACCCTGTCTCATTGGTAAGCATGCGAGTAGACTGGGTGTTCTCTCGCATGATTATTTTAGAAGTTGTAGAGATGAGGAGGAGGCGCAAACTATACTACATCTGCTCTGCAGTCATCTGTCTTAGCCTGGTTCGATTTAGCCTGACTAAAGTTTTTGAGAGTTCGCCTCCTGTATGATCTATCAGACCTCAGTAGCCAGAGATATCAACTGCTTTGTTAGAATTGGTTTCAGAAGGTAGTGAGTGGGTAATCCGAGACCGATGAAGCACCAATAAAATTATATAAAGATCTAACTGTAGGTTGTTTAGGAAATGCAGATGTTACATTCAGATAGAGGAGCTCGAACACCCAGTGTTTTATGAAAACAATTCCCGTACATAATCGGGGAAAACTCTATCACAATGACCATGGAAGCTTTGTTAGAACTTTAGGAGTTGACTATTTTAGGATGACTTTTGGATGGCTTACTCCGACAACCATTAAACTTAAAATAATACTACATGGTTTTGGCATCACCAAAACAACAAAGGAAAGACACATTCTCGACTGAGATGTAGAATTGAAACACATCGTTACTTGTGCCAAAAATACAGATGAAGCAAACCATTACTGAACAAATAGTCGAAAGGTTCTCGGTTTACTTCACGCAGGTGGGCTACTTGGTATCGCAAATGTCCCTTATACGGCCAAACATCCATTGATCCTTCCAAAATAACATCTACTCACAGATAAATTAATACTCCATATGTCAGGGTCAGGAGTGTAATGCACGAGAATAACCTACCTGAATTAATAAATAGCAAACTTACCTAATCTGAGATTCCCGCTAACACGAGCCTTTCATATAATACTGAGCAAACCGCACGAAGTCATTATTTTGTATATTTTGTTGTATGGCTTCAAAAGTCATTGACTTGGATTTACTTAGCGATTTTACAACCGAGAAGACTGAAGTAAGAGAGTTCCTGGCTGATAAATATATTAAATGGTATAGAATACCTCCCTCAGTACCACATTTTGGACGACTATAAGAAGCAGGGGTTAAGACAGTCAAAACACATATAAGAAGAGTGATAAGAGATTCAAATGTGAAAAAGATTTGAAATGTGTCAAATTGGGGCAATACTGTATTCCCAGCTTCAAATCAACAAATATCAAAGCGCAGTTTTAAGCTATGGTTTCAAAGCGCTAAAATTAAGCAGCAATGACAAATACAGCTCGAAATTAACTAAGTAAGCTACAAAGCAACTAGACATCAAAGGTTAATCAACGAAAATACAAGAATACAAGAATGCCATGACATAACCGATGCATTAAAAATTAGAAACCAAAGTTACCGGTAAAATGCATCATACCTAACTTCGGCCCCTGTAATCCAAGGATGAATTACAACCACTTCACCTTATATATGGATAAAAGATGATTTTTGGTATACAGCTGCGTATACTAGAAAATAAAAATGAGAAAATAGAAATGGATACTTAACTTTTTATTTTAATGACCTGGACAGCGTAATGTTCTTGTTTTGATCTTTTTTTGACATAATTTTAGTAATTTTTTTAGAGTGACGAAATTTTTCGTCAATTTAACGATTATTTCATTTAATGTTGGTGTAAAATAATGTTTTTGATTCTGTAATTTATATACATTTTAGAGTTTTGTAAATATTGAAATGTATATCAATTAAATTTTTTTATCGTAAATAGATGAATTCGTGTATTTATGCATATATTCGTGATCCTAAATGAATGAATATTAATTCTGTTCTGCATCTTTGGTGGTAGTATTAAGTAGAATAAAATTTTTAAAATTTTATTTATACTTCAGGATGATAAGTTTAGTTTAATAATAATTTATATAATCTAATAATTGATAGTTAAAATTCGGAAAAATATCCTGATACTCCTGGGAAGATGTAGTGGGAGATAGTTTAGAATTGTGTTGTTTTACGTTGTATGATTGTCAAAATGGCAATAATCGATACGTTCTATCTTTACACATACATAATATGTGTGTAAGTGGGTGGAATTTTATGAATACACATATGCAAGAATATTCCTGTATATGCGGATATATGTGTATGTGTTCAGAGCTACCAATACGTATGGATGTATTTTAAATTTTAATACTAACTTTTTCGTCCTTATCAATTGTTTTACGTAAAACTGCTATATGAATAGGCCCTACGTTATTCAAGAAATGAGCATAGAGTTTGGCCCTACAGTCTATTAAATCAATCAACCAATAATTTTAGCAATCTTTTAGAGTAAAACATAACCTTTGTAGTGTAGAAGCGAAGCCACTCTTTAGAAAAAGGTTAAATAAAAATGAACGGAAAATAAAAAAAAAAAACTTAAACCCAAAACCTAAACATCAATGAAAGTTTAAAAATATTCCATTGCTTTGCTACTCGAAACTAATAAACTTTACTTAAAGCACATTAACCATAAATTGAAATAATAATAAATAAAAAAATATTTTCTACCCACGTATTCATAAATTAGGCATCGTTTATGCCTCAACTACACACATCCCCAACAATAAGACAATTGAAAATCAATATATTCATCTTGTGTGTGTATTCTTTCGTGAATAATACATCATCAATACTTAACATTTTCGTTATAGTCTTCCGCAACTTACATTTTCTCTTCTGGTATTTTTTTTTCGTTTCTTTTTCTTTTTATTTTTTTATCAATCATACAATAAAACGAAAACCCCCAAGAAAATCTTACATATACGAGTAATATGCACAATACACATAGAGATATAGGTAAGTTTTCTTATATTAAATCCCAAAGTCGTATAACAAAATTCTATTAACATTCAATTCGCACACAATTGAGAAACAATTTTCGCCGGAAATAAAATTCAAAAGTTGATCACACTTCAAGTTATGACTTTTGATTGCCGTTGTGTTTTGTCGGTGTATTTCGTATCATTGTGCCATGGTGTATATATATATAGCATAGTATACCCAAGAAAAAAGCAATCCTTTTCTTTTATATGATTTTTGATCTTTTCGCTGCGGGTTTTTTTATGTTAAATTTTCTTTTTTATGTCTATACACATGTGTGCTATTCATTTCTTTTTTATATCTTTTCGAAGCATGCAAAACGTAATAAGAATATGGAGAGGAGTGTGTAACACATACGAGACATTTGGCATATAGAGAATGATATCTATTGTATATTCATATACATCCGCGGATCACCCACATAGAATGCATAAACGATTTCCTCTTTCCTAGTGATGCGCATATGATTCTTTCTATTTTTGTTGATATTTAGTTTTCGCGGTTTATAAATACAAGTCATACGTGATGTGTGTCCTAATTTACAGATACATATTCTAAATTCTAATCTAAATCACCCACGAATTATATAACTACATTATGCATATGTATGTATATATATGTATATATATATATATATATATATATATATATATATATATATATATATATATATATATATATATCAGGATGAGTTTTTCAAAAATGTTAGTTATATCTCGGCACAATGCAAGATAGGAAAAATATTTATAGTGAAATGATAAAGTGTCAAAGAGGCCGTAAAGTGGTAACCACAAATGACCTTCGCAAAAACATACTTTAACTCACTGTTCAATTAAACAGTTACAATTTTCTTAACGTGTATGGATTCAGAAGTATGACCAGAAATCCCACTGTAACAACCAACTAACGAAATTAAATAAATAAATAATATCAAGTGTTCTTTGATTTACCAAGGAAATTTTTTATTTATTTCAATTGTAACAAAATTTATTTATTTAAGTAAAAACAAAATCTGCTCTAAATTGCTTTTCATTATTTAGCTATGTGATACCATTCGAATCACAGATCCCATAGCGAAAACATCGCCCAATCGAAATTACAAAAAAAAAAAAAATATCGTGTGTTATAAAAATTAGTTTAACTGTATATTTTTAATTAAATTAAAAAGTAATTATTGATATATTTATGAATTTAAATAAAAATATATAGACAGTGAATAAATAGTCAATCCAAATATTTAATTAATCATATAAAATTATTTTTGAAATAATAAAACAAAATAATAATCAAAAACCAGAGTGATATTGCACAGTAAATAAATAATAAATTCCGTTGTTACGGTAACGACGACAGTGTTTGATTTTAGCAAACAATGTAATCAATCATGTCATCAAGATCAGAATGATCAAATAAACAAAATTCATACACGAAAACACGAAAATGATAAGTTACCAGAACTCTTTAAAGAAATAAATATAAAATATTTTACATTCACCCCAAAAGGATTAAAACCCAAAACAATTGTCCTCAAAGGACTAAATGAAGAAGAAGTAAAAACAAGCATTGAAAAATATGAAATAAAGGGTCGAAAGAAAATAAATATAAACTTCCTATTTACATAGTTCAATTCGCACATGATACGGACATGCTCCGATATATAATATTAAAAATATAAATTATCAAAGAATATCATGGGAAAATCTAAAAAGAAATAATAACAGAATTATGCAATGCCGTAAATGCCAGAGATTCAGCCATGCAGCAGCCAACTGTAATCTTAATTACAGATACGTTAAATGTGATACACAGCATAACCCGGGTGAATGTAAAATAAAAAATACGATCGAAACAAATAAGATATATTGTGTAAACTGCATAAGCACAGGACACTCAGCATCATTTAAAGGCTGTCCAACTTACTAAAATACGCTTTTAAAATTGCAACAAAAAATCAAAGAAAAAAAATCAGACCGCCGCGTCAAAAATTTTCGAAGAAGTGCAAGTAAATCCACAACATGGAACACATGCCGAGGTATTAAATCAATCGAATACAGATCAATTAACATTACAAAAATTATAAACCCGAGTTGATCAAATAGCAACCATTATACAACAACAAAGTGAACAAATTTCACAACTACTAATTGTGCTCAACCATCTATGAATAAATTGAAAATAATAGCAGTGAACGTTAACTCAATCATCAGTGTTGCAAGACGATTAAACCTACTAAATTTCATGATCAACCATGGACATTTTATTTTACAACATCATCAGACAGGATCGTTCTGGAAATACACACGGCAGTGTTCCTTTGTAATTTTCGAGCAACAAATTACAAATTAGTAATCTTCAAAATACAGTTGGTATAGAAACGACAATCATTAAAATAAACCTGAATCATTAAAACAATCATTAAAATAAACCAACGACTTTACTTAATCTCAGCATATTGCTCTGGAAGCAACAAATTAGTTACCAACCGTCAGTTTGAAGCAGATTGGCAACAAATTTTGCGGACCTTAGAGCTCGATATTGAAAAAAAAACTTATATATTATTGCAGGATATCTAAACGCTAAACATCAAAACTGGGGAAATAGCGTTAACAACCAGAAATGTATTTATTTAAACAAATGGCAATGCGACAATAGTCTGCAATACAAATCCCAAATTTACAAATCAGATACATCTACATTTTCAGAGGCCAATAGCTATTAAGACTTAGCAATTGTGGACACGCGTTTAATCATAAAAACTGACGAGAGAGGAAAAATACCTACATTATACTATGAAAGCGATCACAAGGCTATTGAAACTACTTGGGTTTCAATGGAATCATTCAAAATCATTAAAATCAGGAATAGTTCAACAAAACCTTTTTCCAGTTTATAAATACCAACTGGCACCCTTGGAAGTGGAAGAAAAAACTAGAAAAAATATACAAAATCATCTATTTAGGACAAATCAAAACTATATAACTCCAAACAATAGAAATTTCACCAATGAAGAAATCAAGCAGTGATAAGAAGAAAAAATAACATGGAATGCTTTACAAATGATACGATCGATAGACTATATAAACACAAAAGTCATATCATATCAACAATAAAAAGATTAAAACGTATTGGAAGTAACAACCCACAGCAAATAAACTTCTTGAAATCACAAATCAAAAGAACAAACGAATTAAGCTTTCAAAATATAAAACTGCAAATAAACAAGCACTGGAAAAGTAAACTAGAAGCCATAAGAACAGGACCCAAAAAATACATCTAACTTAAATATAGAATGGGCAAAACTGCCAAAAGTAGGAAACAACTACAATTGTTTTAACACGCAGGATAATTTAAATATCATTGGGCACATCATTAAGAATCATACAAACCCAAACCCCTCCTTGGGTAATCTTAGTCATGAAAGAATAATAACAGAAACAATTCAAAACATAAAACAACAACAAGCACACATAAAAGCTCGCAATATCACAAAATCAATATTTAGCAACCAAAATAAAGCAAATGAGCAACAAATGATACATCAGGATTATTTCATAAACATTGAGGAGCTAAAAGCGATACTAATCTGCGCAAACAACAAAAAATCGTATGGGTTAGATCAGATACCCAGTATTGTCTTAAAACATCTTCCAGAATTGATATTTAACAAATCACATACGTGCAACTACTTAAAACCAAAAATGCAATTTTTATGAATAAAGCGATGTTCTATTCCAATTGTTGAAACCGGAAGATAAAAGAGTATGTTATCAAACTTTGATCAGGCCTATTTTAATGTACGGTTGTCCTTTATGGTTTAATTGTAACAATAGTTATATGAAACGTATTCGATTATTCGAAAGAAAATGTATCCGTCATTGTACAGGTCGATATAGATAGAATAGATATCCATGTACTGAAACTGAACAAGGAATCATATAAACAGGACAACAATAAACTTTGACATTTGGGCTATATTTTACGAAAAAAGTATAGAAATTAACAACATACTAGGACCAGAAGCTTTTATTTATCTAGACAAATTCCGGTATATACAAGATGATAATCAATTGCCAATCATTTATCATATTCAAAGAATACCAAACTAAAAAGGATTTGATAGGACAACATTTCTGAATAAAAGCCGATTTACATTCAACAAATTTTGAAGAAGAAGTTGATCTTGAAATCAATTTAGTAAAATTAAAATAGAAACAAAAATTGCAATAACATTTCGTTTTTATTTGTGTGAGTAACCAAAACATAGTATATTAAACTAATTTTATACATGTATTGTCATTTTTGTAAATGTTTTGCTACAAAAAGATACAACTTTTCATCTTGTAAAAATCATGATCATCTTTTTTATAACAGTTTTTGGGTTTGGATCTCGGGTTTCATCTTTTTATTTTTACAAGAAGAAATTTTTTCTCGGTTTGGCTTGTATAATTTTTCAATCTAGTATCTCGGTTTTTTTCAAGATGAAAAATTTGTTGAATGTAAATCGGTTATTATGATGAAAGTTTGCTAATGTTTAGCAGAGAATTCAAAAGAACGAATAATGATGAATATATCGCAAATAAAGAAAAATATTGGTGGCTGCAAAGACAGTCACATATAATGAAGATTTTGTATAAGTATAGAATTTCGGAAAAATCTATCTATTATAGAATCACACTACCGGAACCATATAGGATATCAAACGTTATGCTTCTGAGGTAAGAATTTAGATTTTCCAAATCCAAGAAAATCCTGGTTTTTTCATCAAGTAATGTGAACAGGTAAAGCAATATTTAAGACTAAATATTTGAACTTTTTAAGTGTATTATATATGTGAAGTAGGAATTAACGTGCTACCATTAATAAAAGACATTGAAATTAGCATTTCAATAGACAGAAATGTGACGCTTTTGAGTCATTTATATCGTGAACTCCTTGAAAAGGAGCCTCTAATGGTTGTAATACAAAGGTACAATAATAATATTCGTTTGTGTGTAGAGATGCGTAAAACTAACAAAGCTGTACATTGTTGGAATTGACCGATGCCGGCAATAGAGGAAATATTAGTAAAACTGTGAAATTCTCAATTATTTTTGTGCTTGGATATTTAACAAGCTATTCATCAGTTAATGATAAAGCCTGAATGCAAACATATTACACAACTTGTTACAAGGCGAGGATTAATTTGTTATAAAGAACAAATGTTGTTTGCATGTGAAAGATGTATCTTTATATATAGATTAAAGATGAAATATTACTATATGGCTAAAGCGAAAGACAGCACGACGTCCAGCTGGAAGCAGTTAAAAATAAACAGGAATCCTTTAAAGTAAAACTAAAAGAGAGAAACTGCTAATTCAAACAGAGTGTAGCGCATCAAATTTCCGAAAATGGAGTAAAACCACAACCTTCAAAAATCGAAGCTGTAAAGAATTTGAAAAAATAGAGTCTGCAGAAAACAATCAAATATAATCCAATCATGGCATAAGCCCAACATTAAGAGCTTTTAATACCTAATACCCAACCCTACGCATAGATGACACTTGAGTTCATTTTATTTAGTTTTATTTTATTTCATCGAGTTTTGTTTTTTCATAACATGAAACCTGGAAGTTAATACCAATTAGTTCGTTATCGCATTAGTGTTAAAGTGATACTAAAGTGAAATTAAATAAAAGATAAAAATAAATAAATTAATTAATAGTTGATTTAATTTAATTTAGCAAAAAATTAGTCATTCCTATATATTAAGTGTTTTTTTTTGTGTTTATTCTAACTAATGTTTTCTGCGGCCGAAGCACACCCAACACTTTCGTGGTTAAATTTAACGTCCTACTTTACGCCATGCCGTAGCCAAATCAAGGACACACGAATACATGTTTTATTTAAATGTCCATCTGTACATTGCATTGCTCCAGCCAGCCTGTACTGACATCACTCACGGAAAAGTGGCGGTTTGGCTCCTGACAGCGAAACCAAAAGTCTCGCCGATCAAAATGAAGCCCACGGTTAGAATTGTGTAGCGACTTACTCCCTAGCCGACTATACCGACAAGTCATTAAGTCACTGGAGATTAAATTAAGCAATATCACCTTGTGGTCCGATTTAACCATCACACTTGCATGGGTACGAAAACATCTATCAACGTGAATACATTTGTGGCATATCGAATAGCTGAGATCCAGGCCAACACCAATATGGACTCATGGAAGCACATCCGAAATGAAGATAATCCAGCAGATAGTCGCAACAATTCTGGACAAAAAAAAATGTGCATGTACAGCGATCCAATTCTGTGGTGCCTAATAAAGCATTACAATTAATAAATTGGCATTTCATCCTAACTCCACACTTTGGTGGATTATGGGAAGCAGGCGTAAAATCCATAAAAATTCACCTAAGAAAGGATTAAAGATATCCACCCACACAATTTGGGCTGACCCGTATGGTACCCAGGAAAACCGCCGACAATCTTAATTGCAAGAGACCCATCACCATAGAATCAAGGCTTCCCCTCTATAAAAGCCATAATTGATAAAGATGAGATTGAATCGATCATACCACCACCAGGAAGACATGAAGTAACACCCAATCAAATGCGATCTCATACTGCAACAACTACAGTAGCAGTTTACGAACATCAAACAGGACCGTGATTTCCTAATGCAAAACAACTTTAACCAACGCCGGCTGAGACGAGGAGTAGGTGACTCGATCGGCCACATCTTAGGGGTATGTTCGGAATATTATCACAACGAGAAGCCGCCGAAAAATACGAAAAACGGTTCGAGCTAATACTATTAAATGAGGAATATACTTTACGGCTGTAGCAGAATCAAACCTCAGTGCTCGACAACACACAGAAATTTTTCAACCAAAGTAACAACATAACAACTCAGCATTTTCAGCAATTAATGAAAGCCCAACGGTAGTTCGAAACAGAGTTCGAAATAAAACCGTAGTGGAGTTAAACAACGAAATGCAAAATCAAAAGCTTCTTGCAGATCCATCTTTCGATAAACCACTGGGAATTAGAAGGGCTGGATTCGCAACGCACACTAACACCTGAAGGGAGGTTCAATATTAGAACCATACATATAAAATATTGCAAACATACTCCTGGGCTGACTCAATGGTGGTGCTGGGTTGGATAAGAGGGAAACTTCAAATTTTCAAGACATTTGTCGCCAACAGGATAATTGAGATACAATCAAGTGCACACCCACATGAATTGCAGCATGATTGTAGCTATTTCTAGCATTTGTTGAGGAATATCCAATAATATTAATCAGAACTCATCAATTCTCAAGTCAATTCTCGAGACAAAGGCAACAAAATGTGCAAGGGATATATTGTTGTGTTTATATATACCACCTGGAGCATGTCAGCTATTTAACAAATGAAGCTTATAAGAAGAGATTTATGCCTAAAACTAGCCAGTGATGTCAGTACAAATTGGAGCCGAATGGCATTTGATTCCTCCGGGAAGTCTCTCATTTTGGAGATTATGGGGTACCGGTGTAAAATCGACCAATTTTTGGGTGCCATACTCTAACTTCTGACGAGTTTTTAACCATATTAACCCAAATATAGAAACGTATCTCAGGACTTTTAGCTCCGCAAGTAATATACAATTCTAAACATTTATACCTAAAGCGTAATTACATAAATTATTTGTATAGTCCATAAACATAATGTGGTATTTGATAATAAAATTCTATAATCGTCCAACTACTTATACATGCCAAACATAATATATAAACCATTTATGGGTATTACATAAATAAATACGCGCGAAGGGGCAAAACCCGTGATAAATTTTAAATGCGCGCTATATGTATGATAACAATCAAAAGTCACTACACACAAAAACCTAAACTTTACAACAACAAAATATTTACATAAATTGCGTGACCACGACAATTATGTGGAGCTATTGTTTCGTACGAGTCAAAAACTAACTCAACTCGAACACACGACATATTACCAATTATTTATATATTCTAAAAAAAATCTAAACTATTCGTTAGTATCTATACATGATTAGTAACAGTGTATATATGAATGACATATATTTAAATTGAAAACAATGACCCATTCGAATTCTTAGTGCCAATTTTAAGTGACAAAAGTTTACTGGTGTAGAGACTAAAGAGTCTTGTGAGTGCGAGCACAATCAATGACTTTTTATAATTACTATTACTATTTGTAATCCTTGCACCACAATCAATTCATTATTTATTTCTAAATAGCAGAATTAATTAAGTTATAATGCATTATAATCTGCAGCATATACCAATTAATTAACAGAAAATTACTGACAATAAATAGTTGCTCTTTAAATATCACTCAGTATCTCTTACTCTTTGTTCAAATAAGGTGCGCAAATAAAAAAAGCAAAATAATGGTTCCGTGGTCGACTGTTTAAGTACTGCTGAATTGTATACACAACGTGATTGAAGTTAATTGCGAGTAGTTTTGTAATTTATTTTCATTAGTCCAGCACATAAACTATAGACGTCACCACAACATTTTGTTATCCAAATTTTTAGACCACCCATTAAATATTGGGTGAGATCATCGAACCATCAAAAATTTAATAATTCACAGCTGACTAATTTTTATCACCTTATTAATGTTGATTTAAATCGTAATATGGTCTCAATGGTTATCTAGTGTATATATTAAAAAAAAATCGATAATGACGAATTTTCCATTTACTATGGAAATTCCCATATAGGTATGTGATTGCCACAAATCTCAGAAATCGATTGCGATATTGCACGCAATAATTTTTAACTTATTTTCGTCATAGGTCAAGGTGATTCAAAATTAATTTGTACGTATTTAAACATGCGGTCGTGCATTAACCATTAAGATGCAACTTCCGATACTCTTCAGATTTCGTGTTTACATTTTTTTTTCGTTATTTAATTTAACCATGATCAATGGTGGATCATATTTCAAAATGTCATTAAGAATACATTAATTTAACATACAAAAAAAAACTCCCATGATATTGTGTACACCACTTTGACATCTAAAATCATTTGTCGACGGCTTATTTGATTTGATTGTGTTGTTGGGTCTTGAAAAAAATCTTGAAAAACCGGATTACGTGCTTAAATTTATCTTACAATTTTTTTTTTAATATTTTGAATATATTTATATAATAATAAATGTATGTTTATAGCTAAAAAAAAAAATAAATAATTTTTCAGAAAATATTTCTTTTATTTAAAAATGCATTAAATACGTTTCCCTCCTTTCCCCGTGCTCGTTTCGCTTAAATATTTTGAATGGAACATGTTTTTTGTTGCTCAATTTGCTCGTATCGTAATTTTATTATCGTTTTATCGTGCATAATGAGCGCTGTTGTGCAGTCCGCAAGTATTTTGGTATTACAATTTTGGAAAGTTAAACTTGGTGTCATTTTTAATGTCAGATAGAATGTTAGCATTATCTATTCGATCCAAGCAAAGCAGGTTTACTGCATCTATGGTTCGGTAATTGCAGACAAGAATTAGAACTTAGAAGATATACGCTTACCATCTGTTCCAGAACCGAAAATCAGTAGTCAATTAACCAAAGCGGAAGTGTACGAATTCAAGTGTGAAAATCAGTATTTTAACATACACGTAAACAGAAGCCATATTTAGTTTTTCGCTATTTTTTGTTTTGGAGTTTCTTAGCCAAAGGATTGATTGATTTGGAATGTATCAAGGATGAATAGTAACAATAAGTGGACCGAGTGGTTTCAGAAAATTTAGCAACGGAAAACTTTACTTTAAACAAAGTTCAGGTGGTCCTGAAAACCCACCAGCATAACCAGTTTACCAAAGTTAATTTAGAATTATAAATGTCTATCCCTTAACTGAAGAGGTGAACGATTTAAATAAATATGTAGTTAGGAAACCAAAAAAAAGAAGTTGATGATAAAGCAAAAATACCAAACAAAATTAACAATTCGATTGGCAACTACACATTTCTCCAAAAACATAAACAAAAAATATGAAAACAAAAACATAAAACAAAAACATAAACAAAAAATAATTTATGTGCCAAGGTCAGAGAAGGTAAAATTATCTTCTACATACAGTTGTAAAATTTTTATAAAAAAAAAACAAAAAACGGTTTAATTTAAAAAAAAAAAAAACGTTTAGAAAATTGGAAATGCATTTTGCGTCATAAAAACAACATTTTTATAATAAAAAGAAAAATATATTGACGGAACGACCTACCTGTACTTGGAAACAAAGGGCCAAGTCCATTAATTACTTTTTTCAATAAAACACTTAACTAAGACTGTGTCCAAAACCCATGATAAATACTTGTGAATTCAAATTTTTGACCTTTATTTGGTAAAAACGAAGACATCCAAATTATCACGGTCAGTTGCGATGATAATTTTTGACAAATACTAAAATTTTCTATAATAAAAGCCAAACTCATCGCGTAGCTTACTAGGGTATACAATAAAATATATAAAATTCACTATTTGGTTTTGTAATATGTAGTACAATTCAGAAACCGTATAAAAAAAAATTTGAACTTTTTCGTTGCTATGACCATTTCAATAAACAATGCAAACAATGTAATGTAATTTTTCTTCATTGTTATTATTAACTCACAAAAATTTAATTTAAAAACAAGGCGGGGAAATATTCCAATCAATTATTACACTTTTCGGACAGCGTAGTAAAAATTGGGAATGTAGGGGAATATTTTTCAAATAAAAGTCAAAAATTATAATCATTAATATTTTTCGGACACAATCTAAATAAAATTTTACTAATTAAAATAAATAAAATCATTTGATACATTTTTCAAACACAACCGTTTCAGGGTATCATACGGAGGATAAACAAACAATAGTTTTTATGTTATTAGCCAATGGTAACAAAATGGTTTATGTATAGAAAAAAAACGAGGTGGCTGTGTTGTCTGCACGGCCGTAGTGATACGTGATAACGTAAATATGTAGTGTGAGAAATGATAGACTGTATGGATTTATTAAAATCGATTTATTTATTACTAGCAACCGCGCCATCGGCGGTGTACACACGATTAAGTATTGGTCGATGGTACGAGAAATACGATATGAAGGGCAAGGTCTCTGTGGTGATGTTCCTTTTTTGTTTTTTTTTTTTGAAATTTTGAAATTTGCTACTGTTCTGTCATAGTCATAAAGAGCGGCATAGAGAACGATTCTCGTGTTTCAGTGAAACTACACTGAAGATGTAAAGTGACATCTATTACTATTAATATGTACTACTTTGGCTGTAGCCGAATAGTCAGGTAAATGGTACTTTTTACTATGTTTTAACAGTGTATAGGGTAAATTCAAATACTGTACTAAATAGCAGGGTAAATGTGTTCTTGTTGTTGTGCGTTTGACGTTTAATTATTTTTTATACACAAGCTGTTTTCGATTCCGTAAAAATATTTTTTTGCTAATTTGACAATTTTTCCACACAGTTTTATGATTAATATCTATTTTAACACTTTTTAACAAACACAAGTTGTTTCGTATTTGTTCAAAATGTTTTGTGTTGTTTCACTGGTGTGAAATGAACCCTTTAAACCAATATATTTTACCCTACCAGCCGATTTTGACAAATTGAATTACCAAACAATTCGGACACTCCTGTAGGTAAATGTGTACTAAAATTTCAATTTACTGTACTAAACGATTTACCCGACTATTCGGCTGCAGCCTTTATATTGTTTAATTTCCCACATATCTTTATGTAATTCGCCTCAATGTATGCATTATTGTAATACCAACTTTCATTTGAAGACAAATAATTGCATTAATTAGGCAATTAGAGAGACAATGAGACTGTATAATTTGAAATTTATGTTTTTTTCTTAATTATAATAAATGTTGATATTAATTATTTTAATTTTATTTTAATTAAATCGCACTGTTCTTTAAGCAAATTTTGACACCAAAATAGGTTCAGTTAATGCATTCTCTCGCTAGCATGTTAAATCGCTCTAATCAGGTTCGCGGTGCGCCCTCTCCCGCCTCCTGTTGACCACAATGTGAAAATACAAAGAATGATGCATCGAGCATAAAAATGAACCTACGCAATGATATATTTAGAATGAAGTAATACCTTATACTTAATGAGTAGTCTCCATGCAAACAAGGACAAATTTCTTTCGATTTTCTGAACATGCTAGCCTTAGTTCTGAGTTTAAAAGCGTTACCACGTTAAAAATGTCGTATGTTATGAATGTAGAGAACTTTACAATCCAAGTTCCTATTTTTAAGGACAAGTATCACTTGTAAAAACGAATGAACAGCTATCGAAAGTCGAGACGTTTTGGTAACTCAAAAAACAGATTCAAAAAGGGTGAACCATATGATACAACATATCTTCATTTTTTTATCATGTTGAATTTCACGTCAAGTCTCAGACAATTTTAAAATTGATGTAAGAAGTTGCGCTCCAATTTCATCTGTTTCTTCACACAAAAACTGCATGCTGAGGCCTGCCTCAATTAAGGTCAGTTTATCAAACTACGCGCGCTAATCGACGAAGGTAGTGAAGCTTTATTGATCACTGAACGTGGAACACCTATTAGAACTTTCAGTCAAAGTTACAATCACTGATGTAAGTGGCGTGGTAGCAGATTCTTGGAACAAGGTGTTACATCTCAATTTACAAGCTCAAAGCTCAAAGATGTTAAAATCGAAGTGACAGTATTTGTAATGCAAAACCTCACAAGCTATTTTCAATTTCCTATAATTCAATTAATATTACAAACAGGTCTCACATTGTACACCTTCTTCTAGCTAATTCTGATTTTTATAAACCTGCACAAATTGATATTTTCTTAGTTGCGAAGCTCATGCTGAAATTATATTTAACATATATTATAACAATTAAATAATCCTCAAATCTGTACTAGAGGAACATCGAGGTTCAAGTGCTATATTGAACCAATCTGTCAAAACTCTGCGGGAACATTCTGGCAGCCAAAAGTGGATGAAAATCGATTTCAGTCAAATTTTAAATTATCACCAAATAGGCAAATAACAAAAAGACTAGTTTTATCTACCGTTACTCGGCTCTTTAATCAATTGGGATTCATCACTCTTGTTATATTGATGGCAAAATTATTATTGCGAGTTTTATGGATCAAACATTTGGATTGGAATTTAATCAAATTTTGGACTGTCCCTATAAAGTCTACAACAATTACAGTTTTAGAATTAATAAGTGCTCTATTACGTGTGGAACTTTACGATGAAATCACCAAAAATTTGAAAATTGCACTTAAGTCAATGATGGTTGCTTTGGACTGCTTTTGAAAAAATCATTCATTGACTCAGTTGGTTTTAGCTTGGATACGCAATAAGTATTGGAATATCAACGCCAGACATTCTGTTCGATTTTAAATTTTCAAATGAGTTGTGTGTTATTTTTATTCGACCTTAAATTCCATCACTTAAAACATCCATCACCTTAAACGTTTTTGCTTCAAATGGATTTGATTTCGATTTTTTGTAGCATTGAACAGATTTCTATCCAGACGTTCAGATATTTACAATGACAGTAAAATAATGTGGAAATAACAAATAGATAATTGGTTTGTTAACTTGGCCAATACTTAGCACTTTGTCCCCCCAGCCATGTGGTGATATATGAAAGGCCTTTGTAAACTTATACAGTTGAAGTAAACATTTTGTCGTGAATGAAGCAGTGATTACTTGAGTCAACAACAATCTCGACCTAAATGGCTTACCACGACACAAAATCAACAACCTTTTCCTGACCAAAGACAAAAGGTTATCACCATTAAACTGACTCATGGGACGAATAGTCTAGATACATCATGGAAAACATGGTCTTGTTCGAGTATATAGCATTAAATCTAATTAAGAAATGTTGTAGTGTTAATGTTGCAAAAAATTTTATTTGATCAGTAAAATAGTAGGCGATGATTTCAACTCCTTTGTTAAAATGTTCAAAAACAAAAATTAAATAATTGCATTAGTTTCGAGAAATTGTCTATAGCGTTGTGTCAGTGTTGTGAATCAAAAATTCTCAAAAATTTAAAAAAATTAATATTATAATGGCACGGTTCTTAGGCCAGAAGTACCAAAAGTACAATAAAAATATCCATTTTGTTTACGGATTTTACAAAGGAATTGCATTACGAGCTCGCAATGAATATAGAAAATTCATCTATTATCATAAGGAGCCTCGTCTTACAATTGAAAGTCTCTTGCTATCGAATTTATCAAGAATTACGCAAGGGTCATTTTCGTCTATAACCAAAGGACATCCATTCGCAAGAAATATTACCGATAGACCATCATAAAAGAGAAGAGTTTTGTTAATGGTTGATTAAAAAGCATTTAAGTCACTACGGTATAAATATTGGATCGGTTTAACGAAAAGTATCCAAGTAATTGAATTGGAAGAAATGGTCCAATTCATTGGTCTGCATGATCCTCCGATCTAATTTTATTTGATTTGTATGTATGGGGAACGATGAAGGGACTTGTATATACTCCAAAAAATTTAAATTAAAGAACAACTAATACAACACAAACACTAGACAGCTCAACAGATAAGGCGGGAAAGATTATCAATAATTAAAATAACCAAAGGCAAATATTGGCCTATACTACTTTTACTAAAAAGATAGCTATTACCAGAATTTAATGAAAGAAATCTTACATTATGTAAAGTACTAGTTGAGTTTTCCGCTTTAATGCGACAGAGGTTATGCAGTACCACAAAATGTTTGAATCAATTAATGAGCCAACTGATAAATGCAAACCAGACATTACAACAATTCAAGGAGTTTTAGCATGTGGTAAACCATCATTGAATTTCAATATAAAAATACTGAACAAAATGCAGATGATATACAAACTAATTATCGCACAATTGCTTCATGCCTTTTAATTGGGTTCAAAAGATATGAATCTGTTTATATTATGATTATATGATGATACATGCTGAGTACCAGGCTACCAGGCCTAAATGAATTGCTGAATGATTGTTGCATAATATTTATCCTAGATTTCTGTGAAAGCAAATATACTAGATTTATTTAAGACACTAGAACCAGTAACAATAACCTTGATAATATCATAAATTTGATCAGCAAGCATCTTTTTGATTACCTGGTAGTGTTTGCTTTGGTTCTTGTTAAGCTTTCTCCTTCTCGCTTTTATCCATGACGACTAGTTTTAGTGACGCCAACTAAATGTTAATTATTTTCTTAGTCACTTTTGATGTTTTACATTTTTGGTCACATAAACTCGAAAAACGAACCCTTGTCTATACATAAGTACACAAGTATTTGACTGTTAAATGCTATTCACTACAGTGACTGTGGATTTAGTTTACTTTTTGGTGTTACAGACTTAAAAATTTTGCAGACGATTTATTTATGCCAATCCGATAAAAAACAAACGTTATCAGCCGTCAGATGTCAATTATTATTGTTTATTATTTAAAAACAAAATATCTAGATAAGACTTTCCACTGCAAAAAATATTGAAGATAAGAATTTTAAGTATGGCAAAAATATTAAAATTTTTTGATTTAAAATTTAACTAAAATTAAATAAATTTGAATAGGAATCAATACTTTTGTGATACTGATAAACGCACTTCAGTTGACAGTTAACTAAAAACATCTGTTCAAACTCACAACATACACATTTTTTAAACCAGAAGCCTAACCATATTGTTACAGCTTGCTTTTGATAGAGATAAGTTTTTGGTGTCAAAAAAACCTGCCGTTTTCAGTGTTTTAAAGATCAACCAATGAACCGTTCAAAACAATTTTTTTTGCCACAGTGCATTTTTTTAGTTGCAAAATTATCATTCAGCACTTCAAGGATAAAATAACAAATGGCAGGAGTTTATTTAAGCAAATATCGATAATATCGTGGTGGTGGCCAACCAATAATATGACAGTAAGAAGAAATTCAGACATTTAATACTGGGTAGCACGTTACCCGTCATTCTCCTGATACTACCATTTTGATGTAATTCTTTTTATAATATACATGAGAGTTTATTTTGTCTACGGCCTATCACTAAAGGTTCCTGAAGGAGGTGGGAAATATCATTTGACGGTACACCTACTGGGATCCCAGTAAAGAAATTTATTTGAATGTTGGAATATCAATCCATGACGGACTGCTTTCATCTGCAGCAGCTTTCTAAAGAATAACTTTCTCAAAATTACCACTGCAGACTGGTACTGGAACTTTATTCAAACTAACGCTAGATGCTCTTGAGTTTACTAGTTCATCTTAAAACTCAATGTCTTCAATGAAGGTAACAAAATCCATGGATTGCACTGGTGAACCGTCTTTTCTTCAGTTAACATTATCTCAAATAATCAACAACAGTTAAAGTCGGTTAACTCCAGTTCCCACCTTCTGCTAAGCTTGGTCTATAAGTCAAACGCAATTGGAAAAACACTTAATTGATATTGGTGATGCCAAATCCATAAACCAGCCATATTATGCTGTGTCTCTTGCTGTTGAAGCTGAGGTAGGCAAAGACCTTAACTGGATGATTTCATTAGGTATTTTAGAAGAAAGATGTAGCTCCTATGGAGTTCTCCGATAGTTGTAGTTCGCAAAGCAGATAGCGCAGGGTTCGATTGTGATTAGACTGAGGACAATTAAACGCGGTGACGGTGAAAGGGACGGCTAACAAGATAATCCTTCACTATGTGTAGACTATGTGTAGACTTATGCACCGAGTGATATATCATGAGCAGCACATCATTCGACGAAGATATGGACATTTTAAGCAAAGTCAGCAATTTGTTAAAAAATAGCTGAACTTACAATAAACTTGGAAAAAAGCAAATTCCTTCTCAAAGAAATCCACTATTTTGGCTATAAAGTTGGAGATGGTTTACTCAAGCTAAATTCTTCTAAAGTATCTTCCATTACCTCCTATATCCTGTTCCTAAAACTTTTCGAACACTTAAAATATTTCTCGGTATGGCGGAATGCGCTATCGACTCAATATTGGACTCAAAAATTTATTATATGATGCATATACAACTGGCTGGGAGCTGCACTCTTTCAAAGATCTCCTTGTCCTAAGGAACATTCAATTTCGTTCATTTCTTACAACTAAATACAGCGCATCGTAACTACAGTATATGTTATGCCACTGTTTTGTGTGTTGAGAATACACTTTTACTATCAAAACCAATTGAGCTAGCTTGAAGTGGTTGGTGGGACAAAGAGATCTCTCTGAGCGTCTCGCTGATTGGAGCCTAAAACTTCAAGAATTCAATTTTAAAATACGGGAAGAGCAAGGATAATATTGTACCAGGCGCATTATCAAGACAGGCGACAGAGTTAATCCTAAATTGGGTAATATTTTCAAAAATTTACACTTAAACCTTTAAGTTATTAATGGTATGATACAGATTCTTCGTAATCCTGATCCTCTAAGTGATGTTATATATGTTCCAAATTTTCTCATTCCTAATTCATTAATCACACCCAAAATTCAAAGCGTTTGGTGGTGAATGTGCATTTTTTTCTTTGTGCATTTTGGGCGCAATCTGTAATGGAACAACTTCATGGAGGGCCTGTTACGGTATTGGTAGCTTTGTAGCATTTGCACTAATAACAGAATTAACAGATTTTTTTCTGATCTCATAAAAAGATGACCAGTGATGAAGAGATGTCCTCCTCAAAATGTTAGGTTGAGGCGTCATCTACGTTTATAAAACTGCAACGGTTTTGGATGGGCAAACCGGCAATTTCATTTAGCGTTACTGAGTTGCAATTGCAAATTATTGGGATAAAAACAGATAAAGAAAAATTCTTTCATGCACTAGCAGCAACTCCCAATGCGTGCAACATCGAATTGGATATACTTGCAAGTCCACCTGCTCAAGGCAGATACGATGCGTTGAAACACGCTTTAATCTAGAACTGTAGCAAACTAGAATCCTTATGAGTGGACAGGACATGGGAGATGCAGAAGACCTTCTGATTTGCTTCGCTACATAAAATATTTGGCTGGAAGTTAATCTTCCGAAATCACCATAAATTCTCTATGGGCTAGTGAAATGCCTGAGATAGTTAGAATTGCTTTGGTGGCATAGCTGGAAATCCGACAACTGGACGGTTTACCTTTGGAACAAAATTCCTCCTGGTGAATATCGGACTCAAACGTATGTTTACATGCGCTTTTGTAATAACATCAGTCAACCGTCCGATTATTGGCACCGATTTCACTATAGTAAATTTGGACTCCTTGTCGATCTCAAATGGAAACGGCTGGTTGATTGAGCTACCAAGATGTCATAATCTACCAAGCAGTCCATAAATAGTGAACGTCGATACATCGACGCCCAAACTTTTCTCAGTCGATAATGGCTATGGCAGTCTGCTTAAGAAATATTCTTTCTTCTCAGCAGAACCAAATTATAAAGTACCAGTTCAACATAACGTGGTTCATATTGTCACTACAGGCCATTTACCAGTGTCAAGAAATAGTAGATTAGTAGTTATAGGAATTTACTGGCCATCGGCATCTCCAATTTCGTGCCCATATTATGGCTAAGAAGAACGAGCACGATTGGAGACCATACGGGGACTATCGCAGACTTCACATAGTCACGATCCCGGATTGATATCCGATTCCCTATATACAAAACTTGATGTAAAGTTTTTCAAAAATAAATCTCGTCAGAGCGTACCATCTCATTCCAGTAGCAGATAAATACGTTCATAAGATAGTAATAACAACACTATTCTGCCTTTTCGAGAGGTTCCAACGTTTAATGAATGAAATTGTTGGAGATCTTTATTTCGTATTCGCATACATTGACGGCATACTTGTGGCATCCAAAACTGAGAAGCAGCACAAATTTCACTTAGAACAATTAATCCAAAAATTAAGTTTGATGTACATATTAAGACCGCAAAATGTATATTCGGTGCGACGTCACTAAACTTTCTCAGTTACAATCTCATAACGGGTAGTATAATTCCATCAAAGAACGAATTTATGTCATTAACAAATTTCCAGCTCCAACAACAGTCAAAAGCACACAACGCTTTGTCGGCATGGTGAACTATTTATTACCACCGACTTATTTTAAACCTATAGCGGGAAAACTAGCACCAATATATTTACAAACTCCCAATAATTTCACTTGGCCAAACACATCGAACAATATTCGACATGTTACATAGCATCTCGCATCCTGAAATCCGTGCTACTCGTTAATTGATTTCTACTCGATATTTTTGGCCTATAGCATAAACAAAGATGTTCGGCATTGGGCCCATTCCTGGTTATCTTGCCAACGTGCTAAAGTTCAAAGGCACATGAAATCGCTACTAGATCAATTCACAATCGCTTCAACAGGGTGATTTGAAAATATCCATATCGACATCGTGGTAACTTAACCACCATCTATAATGGATCCTCATATGAATTAACTTGTGTTGATCACTTTACTCGATGGCCCGAAGCATATTGTTACATGTCAGCAGCCACCATAGTCGATACATTCGTTACAAATTACGTATCACGATTTGGCGTACCGAGCAAGATTACAACTGAAAAGGATCGCAATTTGACTCTAAATTATTGACATAGTTAACAAAACATCTCGGCTCACATCGTATGCTGCCAGCAAATGGCATGATTAAACGCTTCCATCGACAGCTCAAAGCTGAGCTAATGACCCGAGGCACTAGCTGGAGTACCGAAATTCCCATAATATTATTGAGTATAAGAGTGATGGTGAAAAAATATAGAAGTGTTAATGGTCTTTTCTACAGTAATGGTCTAAGGACAAACAATTAAACGTCCTCTTTCAAAAGAAACATGACTTCGACACAACATGAGAAATCTTATTCCAACTGGCTCACGCCAAACTACACAAGATAATATATTTTTTGATAAAACATTGGATAATTATGAGTTTGTATTCGTGAGAACAAACAAAGTTCGCACAGGATTATCACCTTCCTACGAAGGTTCATATAAAGTCATACGTAGACTTCGTAAACATTTTATCGAATCGATCAAATATAAGAATCATAATAGCTCAACCGATCATTTAAAGCCATATGCAGTATATTAACTTCAACTGATTGAGTATCAGCGTTTAGAATACTAAACATGACCCACTTCGAGACTCACAAAATAACCTAGATACAAGTTGCCCCAATCAAGGCGGGTTGATCCAGCTAATAAGCTGTCAACTTTGCCAGAACTTTTAGACGTGCTAAAAACATCTAACGAATGACCCAAATCGAGAAAGAAACTATTATTCACACCATCACAGAGACAGGACCTTTCTTGCCGGGGAGTCCATTAGCGTCTGCCCGGTTATTGTACACGCAATTTAAATATAAACGTACTATCGAGAGTAAGCGGTGTGTCGGTAGGGTCAATCGTACGCACGCGATACAATTACTATATCCCGACATCTTGTTTCTCTTTTCTATTCCATTAAGTATCGAATTGCCTAAAAAAGTTGATGCTCAATGTTTCCGCAACATAACTCAAAGTCCTCTAAAGAACCGTATATTTTTAACTAAATCCTAGTTTTAAAAAAAACCGACTTAAATCCTGCATTCGAGGATCCGTACGAAGTAGCAAAAGAATATTGCAAGTTTTTAACTTCTGCAGAAAGTGGTAACTTTACTAACTCTTGTTAAAATTTCACTAAAGCCCATTTAACTGAGAAGATAAAAAAGTTTGCAATGATTTAGATTGAGTTGAAGTGACCAGTTAATTTTCTATTAAATGCAGGTGAGATTCTTCTGACAAGAATTACGAGTATTTCCGATTAAAATACAGAATTACGTGTAAAATAAAATTTAAGTCGAAGTCTCTCCAGCTAATGTATCTTCTACGTATAAATAATGTGACCCATTTGATTACATTTTAAAAGTTTTTAACAATAAGCAGGAGAATTATTGAAGGCCCGTTAAAGAGTTACATAAAAATTATTTATCTTGTTACAAGTTAACCTTAAAATTGTATTAAGGTTATCAACTTTTAAATCAAAGTCTATAAGAGTTCCGAAACTTATTATATCCAAAAACTTTTCAACTACACGACATGACTAAAAAATTTCTTAAATCTGCACTAATCCCCTGACATAATCGTTTTTATAGTTTTGTGTTTTCTTATTATTATTCGATTTGATCTTTTGGTATTGTCCACCAATAACAAGAAAAGCAACAAAACATAATTCTCATAGTCTCCACAATGTCTTTCACAAAAACTACAAAAAAATATTTTTAAATTGATTTTTATATAAATATTTACTTATCTCTTGTCTTTCGACCATTCACTCTCGTCGTCGCGCATATCATCATGTTAAAGTTAAAAAAAAAAAAAATGTTAACTGCAGCATATAGCATACAAATATTTTAATCATTTATGTAATAATAAGTAAAGTAAAAGGAGTTTTGGTTTTTAATTGTTTTCCACGTATGACAATAAAAATAAATTTAATTGAAAAATATTTTAATTACTAGAGTCCACACATTTATGTTTGTATTACGTACATATGCATATATAATCAGCTGACTATTTAGAGGTTGTTCGTTTTTTTTTTATTATAATAATTTGTGTTTATGGAGATTTATTTATAGAATGTTTACGTGTTATGAGCCACTGTGGTTGGAGAGCATTTGAATGAATCCTTGGTATAATAAGAAGGAAACAGAAAATTTTTCGTGATCCAATATTATCCTGAAAATTGATGTAAGGTGCAAAAATGATAGTTTCGTAGACTGAATATGAACAGAATCAGGAGATTTTTAATTAAATGCTACTTAGAAATCAAACTTTTAGGCTTCTTGGTCATTTACGAGTGAGTATATAGGAAAAACCAAAAGATGTAGTGTTAATATTGTAACAATTTTTTTGTATCATTAAGACAGTAGGCCATGACTATCAACTCCTTTGTTTAAATGATGAAAAAAACAAAAATTAAATATTAACATTATCGTTTTGAGAAATTGTCGAGTGTTGTGTCAGCTTTGTAAATCAAAAATTCTAAATAATATGAGAAACTTAATATTAGGATGGCAGGGTCTCAGGTGAGGAGTTCATTGATATCCATTTTGTTGACGGATTCTGCGATGGTAATGCAACACGATCTCGCAAAAAATTAGTTAAGATTTGGTTTAACGAAAACTATCCAAATAATTATTTGAAAAGAAAGAAATCTAAGCCTAATAATAATCACCATATAGGTGAGAATTTTTTGGGCAGTCTTTAGAAGACAAAATTTTCCCAAAAATTCCATTAAAAATAAGGGACAAATTCAAAATTAAGTTCAACAGCTAAAATGATACAGCAATGATCCTGGGAAAGTATTCCAAAAATTAAATATAAAATAAAAGGAAACAAATATACCCTTGTTGAAGTCTGCGATCACGGGAAAAGTTACTCACTAGCAGCAACTGTACTAAACAATGACCTATACATGGACGATCTATTTTCCGGAAGTGATAATTTTAATGAAGCTACCAACCTCTACCATCAAACAGTTTCTTTGTGTGAAAAAGGTGGCTTCAACATCAGAAAGTGGATGTTAAACTCACCACAGCTGCTGAGGAGAATACCATTAGAAAATAAAGAAACAACGCTACATTTCGACGATGAGTCATTAGGAATAAAAACTCTTGGTTTAAATTGGAACCCAATGGAAGACACCTTTCAATTCAAGGTACACCTGGGAGTGTACAAAAAGGCAACAAAACGCACGGTACTTTCCGAAGCGGCTAGATTGTTTGATTCGTTGGGATGGCTGTCTTCTAAAACGATTCATATCAAAATACTATTTCAACAACTTTGGCTGCAACAACTAGACTGGGATGACCAACTTCCTCACAAAATTGAAGATGATTGAATAAATATGAGGGATGCCCTGCCAGAAATTGAGAAAATTCGTATCCCTAGATACATAGATATTTCAAATCGAACAAAAACCATAGAACTGCATGCATTTTGTGACGCTTCGGAATTAGCGTACGCCAGTTGTGGCTAAAATAAAGGTAGCTCCACTAAAACAGATATGCTTGCCAATGTTAGAACTGTGTGGCGCTCTACTTCTCTGTAAATTGGTGAAATTGGTAAAGGAATCAATCGACATAACCTTTCATAAAACTTTCGCATGGACAGATTCCAAAATTGTTTTAGCATGACTTTCGGATCACCCTAGAAGATGGCAGATCTTCGTAGCAAATAGAACGTCTCAGATTTGAGATACCACGGAATTGTTTCAATCATGTCCCATCAGAAGAAGAGTCCAGCGGACCCTGCATCCCGAGGAATTTGTCCTTTCAAACTCGTAAACCTCGTAAAGCTGTGGTGGTACGGATCACACTGGTTAAAACTATCACAAGGCTTTTGGCCTTCTGCCTCTATAAGCGATATTAAGTTGAGTGAAAATAATATGAGCTGTGATCTAGAAATTCGGAAAATACTATTGACAGTTATCTTGGACAATTGGATTTTAGTATAATGAAAGGATTGTTCGAAAATATTTCTTCTTATGAAAAAATTAAACGTATTTTAAGCTTTTTTTTTTAGATATTTCACCAAACTGAAAAAAAGAAATTAAGTCCAGCCATGTATTGTGGGGCTCGAATCGCACATTCCGTTCGTTAACTCCAATAATAGATGAACGTGGTTTACTTCGTGTCGATGGACGGTTAGAGGAATCATCATGCCCATTTGACACAAAACACCCTATATTTTCTGCCCAAAAACCATATTTTAACTAACCACTATATTGCGGAGTACCATAAGAAGTACCTTCATCCAGGGCCATCAGTACAGTTTAGTTTACTTCTCCAAAGGTTTTGGATATTAGGTGCTAGAGACATGGTTAGAAGGTACATCGGCAAATGTATGGTTTGTTTTCACCAAAAATTAGCCACATCCAAACAACTTATGGGGAACTTACCAAAATCAATGGTGACTCCCGGAAGACCATTTCTATCAACGGGCGTAGATCTTGCTGGTCCCATATATCTGAAGGAGAATCACAGTAGAGGACGAAAAAAAATAGTAAAGGGTTATATCGTACTCTTTATATGCTTCGCGGTAAAGGCAGTACACATAGGACTGGTCAGTGATATGACAACCGAATCATATATAGCCGCACGAATCATATATAGCGAAACGATTCATTGCAAGACGAGGAACTCCTTTGGAAATTACCAGTGACAATGGAAGCAATCTAGTTGGCAGTAGATGACAACTGGACGAACTATTTCAATTATACCAAAATCAAAGCCATATTAATTCGGGTTCTCTCTTTCGTATGCTGAACAAAATAAAATTCAATTTTAATCCAGCTAGTGCCCCACATTTTGGTGGCCTTTGAGAGGCTAATATAAAATCAATTAAACATCGTTTAGCTAGAGTAGCCGGCTTCACACCATTTACATTTAAGGACATGAGTAAACTTCTTACCCAAATTGAAGTGGTTTTAAATTCCCGGCCGCTTTGCCGATTAAATGAAGAATCAGTGTTTATGACCCACTGACACCAGGGCATTCTTTGATTGGAGAACCCCTTGAAAAACGAAGAGAGAGATTTAGAATCAAATTTGTACCGTTTGTGGAAAATTGCAGAAGTAATCATGATACTAAATTTTGGAAAGCTACAATACGAAACATCGTCTTTTAGAGCATTTTCGCTGTTGCCAGTTAATGTTTAAACTGCTGATTAAGATGTTAAATCCAATAATCGAAATGAATAACTTAATTCCAAATCATCAGTTCGGATTTCGTCGCTAACACTTAAAAACACAACAAGTACACAGAATAATCAGCATAATTTAGAAAGCGCTCGCAGCGAAAAAAATCTAATCAACGATATTTTTAGACATTGCGCAAGCTTTTGAGCAAGTTTGGCATGAAGGACTTAACTATAAACTAAGAAACCTCATACAAATGCAATTCGCTAAAATAATGGAATCATATTTGTATAGTTAGAATGATAAACTCTTCGCTGCTGGACAAAGCAACGAAGAATCAACACAAAAATTAGAATCTGACCCTTTGTCAGTCTCTGCAATATGCTCAACCTTACATTGCCGACAGCATACATGCTACGGAAATTAGAAGGCAACATCGTTCCAACAAGCATTGTTCTTCGTGGATTTCTCGACCACTTTTTCCGAAACTACAATCGGCTCGCCAAAACTTGTTGCATACTTCGAGAATTATAGAAGCTGAAGCAATTCAAGAAGCTTGTAATGTTATGCCGATTGTAAATCTGATGCTTCGCTGAGATCATCACTTTAATCAGCGACTATATAATGCATCCACTACCAATGATGTTGAGCCGATCTTTGAAGTGATATTCGTGTTTATCCTAAAACACTCCAGGCAAATTGCAACAACCGTTTATTAATATTATTAATATGAATATTTCCGGGTCAAATCTGGAGCCAATGTCGTATCCTCTATTAAATCAATATGGTAAAAATGTCTGTCAGATAAGATGGCAGTGTAAAAGTTAAGGAGATCAAGTCAATCGAGCAAGAGTGAATGTTAATAAGCAACAGTACGTCGCCTCGCAAACTGCGATCAAGGAACAGTTCTATATTTTCGAATCGTTTGAACCGTGAAATATGAAAGGAAGATGCGTGGATGCAATGACAATTTCGCAAAACACGAATTTCAAGGACAACTTTGCAACAGAGCAAACACACATCTAATAGACCATATTTAGTGGTCAGAGTTTTCAAATTAGCTAGAATCAGCTGAATCTGGAAATGAGCAGAGAATAATTACACAAACACAGACCGAATCGACCAAATTGATTCGGCGGGAGTTCCCGATGCATGCTAATCGAAATTGTATTTACGACGACAAAAGATAATCGCTGATGCTCGAAGAACCATGACGTTCAGCAGTCAAATGGTGCCAAATAATCCTCATTAGCTGCTTAAATACAATGCTCATATCAGCGTCAAAATTTGTGTGCGCTGCGCTTTGTAAAATATATAAGGTGGGCCATCTATCGGTTTAAATTTGAACCACCGATTATTTCGAATCTGGCAATACTATGTCATTCTATTTTGTCACAAAATTCAGTATTATATCTCCACTGAACGAAATGAATCGATTTACGCTTGAGCAACGTTGGGATTTATTGGAAATTTATTTCCAAAACAAAGACAATTGGTCGTAAATTGCACCAAAATTTCAGGCAAAATTTGGTCGCAGAGAAGGACCAACAGTATACGCAAAACCCGGTATACGCAAATTTTGCTAAATTTCGTGAAACTGGTTTCATTGTTGATGCGCCAAGACGTGAGGTTGCTCGTACAGTGCGTACACCCGAAAATATTGAAGTTGTGGCTGAGAGTGTGCGGGAGAATCCATCAACATCAACTCATCTTCGTTCTCAAGAATTGAACATTTCACGCACCAGTTTACGTCGAATTTTGCGAAAAGATCTCGGTATGACACCTTACAAAGTTCAATTGGTTCAAGAGTTGAAGCCGCATGACCATCCGCTTCGTTTTCACTTCGCTAGATGGGCCAACGAGAAACTTCACGTCGATTTTGCCAAAAAAATCATCTTTTCGGATGAAGCTCATTTTCATCTTGGTGGGTACGCTAATAAGCAAAATTGCCGTATTTGGGGCTCAGAAAACCCACACGTGGTCTTACAAAAGCCAATGCACCCATTACGAGTGATTGTTTGATGCGGCGCAACCATTACGGTCAATGGAGACACCTATTGCACCAAAATAACCGATTTTTTAGCGCCCGCTTTTCGCGGTATTGATGTGAACGATGTTTGTTTTTAAATGGATAGTGCATCTTGCAAACACCTCATGCCAAAATCGATTTATTGCGTCAAACGTTTGATGGCCGTTTAATTAGCCGAAATGGTGATGCCAATTGGTCGGCAAGAAGCTGCGATTTAACACCATTGGACTATTTTCTGTAGGCGCCGTTAAAGACAAGTGTTATGCTGACAAACCAGAGGCAATTGAGCATTTCAATGCCAACATTCGTGATGCAATCGCTGAGATACAACCTCATACACTCGAAAAAGTGCTCGAAAATTGGTCTGATCGAATGGGGTACTGTGAGGCCAGCTGCGGCAGCCACATGAATGAAATAATATTCCATCTCTAACCGTAAGAATGTGCTTCACAACAAAATAAAATAAATTTAGCAAAATTTCAAACCGTTTTTGTTTTGTTGCATTTTTAAATTTAAACTTTTAAATGGCCCACCCGTTATTAACAAATGACAATTACGACTGAGCATCCTCAACTTAGTTACAAAAATTTTGTGTCATTTTTAGTCAGAAAATACATTTATTCTTAATTTTTTAAGGACGATCAGTAGCAGATTTATCAGAGTTACTGATTTTTAAGGTGAACAACCCTAAAAATGTATGAAGATCAGTTTTCAAATGACAATTAAAAGATCAAACATCCACTACAAATATTTCAAATAAAAAGCCAACAAATAGTTACAAAACCCTGAAATATAATGCCGTTTGGCCGTCTAATTATTTTTAGGAGAACTTTGCTTTAAACTATTCTGTTTGGATATTTCCAGTTATCTAAAGTACCAGACATCTGATAATTTAATTGATTTACTAATAACAGCTTTTAAGAAGAACCACAAATTAGAAACCTTCAGCGAATATACACAACATAAGACTTTCATTTTAAACCCGAAATGTCATGCTTCTTTGAATTTTTAACCAGGGTTTTCTGAAAAAAAAAAATGCAATTAAGCTATGGCAGCTCGTAATATTTCCATATTTTTATGACACAAGCTTAGCTTTAAAGCATGCCCAAAAATAATTCTGATAGTATTGTAATCTTTGCATAAAGTCGATATTAATTGCAAGTGTCTCTGTGAGTTTAGTGAACCAAAACAGTATTTTTAAAACCACTGCAACAACGAACTACTCCCTAAAAAAAGTCACAACATTTTATTTTAAATCCATAAAATATCTAACCATCTTTATCAATGAGGCCCTTTTAGCACTTGTGTACTGGAAATCTTTAGTAGATTAAATCTAAAAAGTGGATAAACTGACATGTAGCGATTCAACCAGAAAACAGAAAAAGCGGCATTTAAGCAAGGCAAATGGTTGTACCAATTTTTAGTCATGCTTTTGGGTTAAGCAATGACCCTGCTACATTTATTATCTTCGGCAAGTTCTGCATGCCATTAATGCTGCTGCATTAAAGTTAAATGCAACTAAGTGCAGCCTTTTCAAAACATCATCTGGATACAGACACTGGCAAAGCCGCAATTGAAGTAGTACTCTAAAAAGAACAAAATGGAATAGAACGAGTAATAGCATACTACGCAGGCGAGCATTATCGAAACTAGAGAAAAAGGATAGTGTGAAACATTTCAACAAATATCTGTATCGACAACAGTTTCTTCTACGAACCGCCATGTGACGCTTGGACTAGTGATGCAATTCAAGGAACCATAAAGACAAGTGGCCCCTTGAACCGAGTGACATTGAGAAACGCTGCTCGAAAGAGCAGTTTAGGAAAGATCTAAGGCTTGATGTGTCAATTGCTTTAATTTTACAATGGCAGCAAGGTAGAAAATCACACTGGCATTAAGACTAAAAGATAGGATGCTCTTACGACACTATGAATCAATTGACGACAGAAACATCATGGTGCAGACAGTACTACCAGCAAACCGAATATGGGAGATTCTGCAGAAAATACACAATGGTAGATCTGGAGCAAACTTGGGTGTTAACATAAGACTTTGAAGAAAGTCCGTAACCGATTTTATTGGGTCAGTTCATGCACACAGAGGTAGGAGGTATGCCATTTGTATTGCTAGCACGAGACTCAAAACGAGAACAAGAGCTATAATACATCGTCAGAATACATTGCTACAGTCGGAGCACCATTTGAACGAATAATGATGGATATTGCTGAACCAATTCCAGTGACAAAAAATCTTAATCGATATTCAACTAGAACCTCAAGAACTTCGTCTTCCATGTGACGTTAGATTTAGAACACCACAAATTGAGCCGGTAGTCATACAAGATAATGTTGCCGATATGCGACAAAGAATGATTGAAGTTCACACTACAGTAAGGAGCAATAATAAAAGACCAGTGAAAAAATGATGACGAGATACGTTCGTCGAGGGGTCAACGGGGGATTTTTTGAATGAGATTTGGAGTGGTCAATCCCACAACCCCACAAGAAAGAAAAATGAAAATCTGCGATACATGCCAGCAATGGCCTAAATTAACCGTCATATTACTATACGTGTGATGTAATTCATTAGCAAGTGTTTTCCATTTTATTTAATAGTCTGCGCGTTCTTGCTTTATGTGCATAATTTTGACGCTAATTTTTATTTTAGTACCTATATATTCACTCACCTACCCAAGAGATATGTTCAAACATAATTTTAATACATTTTTATGCTAATTAAAATTTTAATTTTATGCATAACTTTATGTTATCCGACTACATAAAATTTTTTATTAATAAATATAGAGTAAAAATTAATTTATTTATCTAAAATGTAAGATTGCATTACCTGAATGCTAATTTGTTTTTGTGTGTATGAGTGTTTTCTAAATTCCACCATTTAGAAAAGATATTCTCTCGTATTTGTGCTCTACTGAATTTAAGATTAGGATTGATATGACATAATATTAGGTGTAACTCTATCTCTTGGTTCAATGTGAATAAAATTTAGGTTACAATTGTTTTAAATATTTATATTGTTTATATATATATATATATATATATATATATATATATATATATATATATATATATATATATATATATATATATATATATTCATATAAACACAGTCGGTTATAGAGAAAGTGAATAAATTAATAAAATTAATTATCGTGACTGCATATTTGATAGATCATATCGGTGTAGATGGATTTGCGGATTAAAATTGATCAGAGCTCAAGTACTTAAATCCGTATATGTACCTTAAAAAAAATTACATCATTTTTAACAACTTCCTATACACATGACTTAAGCATCAAAACAATAAATCCACTTCAGAATATAATTAAAATACAATGAGGCCTGCATACACACAAAATTTTACATTGCGCTATATGTTTACATACAGTCGAGATTAAAAGGTGAATGTTGTGACGAGCTGGATGCAAATATGAGGGTAGTATGATAAGAATTTAGCCTCCACAAGGAATGATACCACCAATATTTATTCAGTGGTAGTTCGCATTAGTGACACATTTAAACGATTAATTTTCAATTTTTAGCCAAGTACGTCGTTCAGTAATGAAAACTAACAGCTGTTAATACTTTTCCGAATATTTTATAAGTATGACAGTCAGCAAAATAAGAATGACAGTGGCTAAAGAGTGTATTAGTAAAGCGAAATCGCAGATCCACCAACAAAAAAACATCTCTCGTCGTAAAAGCAAACAAAATTTTCAAAAAGATAAAACGACCAGGACACAAATGACACAAATGCTACTGTAGTAACACTTAAATTAATCCAACCCCACCAGTAACGATGGCATTTGAAAATGGCATAGAAAAGATTTATTTAGTTTGATTTCAGTGCCAATCCTTGTCCAGATTATTCTCGATGAACATTTAACGTTCTAATTTGCGCTGTTGACAGCCAAATCGAGGACGTCACAGGGCTTACAAGTCTACAAAATGTCTAACGAGAGGTTACTAAGCTCGCAAGACAGGCATATTGTAAAGCTCCTGTAGCTGTTTTGCATCCTATAGATTGGCAGTGGACGATTTTACTATCGATGTAAGAGATGATAGTTTAAAACGCCATTAAGAAGCAACGCAAAGCCATGAATAATATGATGGCAGCAGAAATTATGAAAGCTAGACGCGGAAGACATTACCCATAACAAGGTTCTCATAGAGAAAAGGATGAGACCAGCTCAAGGCTTCCAAAACAATGGAAAACGCCGATCATGTTCTCACTCACTATGCTCTAAATACAACCGTCTGGACACTTCATGTGAAATTGTAAGGAGGCCGTGACCGATAAATAACGCAGGTTGCAAACCAAGGAAACAGAACTGACGAAATGTGTCAGATGTACGCAAGAGGGGGGATAGTTTGGACGCTCTTATGTTTGATAAACAGGAAAACTAAGTTCCACTAGCTTTGCGGGGTGAAAGTTGATGAAATAGGGAAAAGGCCCAACGATCACTGTTTTATAAGCATGGGAAAAATTTTAACAGACTATAGTTGTTAATAGCATATTGGGTCAGGTGTAATCTACATTTACACTAGACACTGGTGATTCAAAATCTGTTGTACATCCTGACATGGTAGCTCAAGAATAAGTTGAGAACATAATTCACTACAAGTTGAATACGGTTACAGCAGACTCTGCAGCAGGAAAAGAAGATATCGACCTTCCTGTCAAATTTGAGGGAATACATTTCGGGCATTAATTAATTATTGTCAGCATAACTGATGAATGCGTTTTGGGTTTAGTCTTTCTGACCGAGCACCAAATGATCCGTTGAAAATGACTGGTAGCAAATATCATGACTTACGGGTCATCACCGAAGAAACGATAGAAATTCCATTTGTGTATGAAGCAACCATCTATGAAAGTATAGGCGGCGATCCACTATTGCTGTCATTTATCTTCGGGCGAGTAATGCCCGAAGATAAATGACAGCAACAGTGGATCCTTTTATAATTGGCAAAGTAGAGGACATAAATTGCATCGCAAATTACCACTCTACTGAACAAAGTTCTCGAGAACTACATCCAAAAAGAACACAGATTATTTGCTCGCATTATTCACTCGCAGCTGAATTGGCTGCGATGTTTTAAAAATGGAACGCGATGGTGTTATTGTGCAGTTTAGGGGCCGTTCAGTTCACCGGTGCTCATTCAAAAAAAATATAGCTCCACAAAGTTCTGTGTCGATTACCTCAATTTGAACGATGTACCCAAAAAGAACAGTTACCCACTATCACGCATCGATTACACCTTGGAATCCAAAATTGTAAGCACGTTGAATCTTAAAAGTGCATATTTACAAGTAGAAATCCACCCGCAAGATAGAAAGAAAACGGCGTTTACTAAACGGCCACGGGAAATGGCTTGTAGTAATGCAAAGTCATGCCTTTCGGATTATGCAATGCACCAGCTACATTCGAACGATTAATGGAGCAAGTTTGGGGCAAGTCCTTCCATCCAAACCATCAAAGCCGCCGAGTTGAAGATAATTTCATCGAAATGAATGTAACTTGTTTAAAGGTGACGGGAACCGCTGATAGGAAGGTATCAGCGGTAAAAGATTGGCAAACTGCACGAAATATTCACGAGGTGAGAAGCTTTTTCGGACTATGTGCTCATACTACCAACGATTATTAACAAACTTTGCTGATGTTGCAGAAGTACTGTTGTAGAAGCAAACCTGAGAAGATCTACTGCGTAACTCGACGAGAGCTTTTGGCTGTAGTAGATAGTGCAAAGGACATCCATAAGTACCTATACGGACAAGAGCAGGAACAAGACGACTCTATTGCACCAACAATCAAATGCGTAGCTCAAGGTAGAAGACTATAGTGGCAACACATCGCACCTGAAAGTGAAATCGTTAAAAATTACTGGGTGCAATAGCATTTATTAAGCATAAACGAAGGGTTGTTGATAAGAGCTTGGGAATCGGCTGACGTATCGGTTGTAATAGACAGAAAATTTCGCTTCTAGTGAACCGAATCCTGTACGAAATTCACAACGGAAAAGCCGGAGCACACTTGGGAATCATAAAACAACGGAAAAAATAGAAATCGGTTTAATTGGTTCAACTGGCGGAGGAACTAGGAAGATTGGTGTAAAGTAAGTAACATATGTTTGGCTAGCAAAGGGCCACTGACGAGAACAAGGGGTAGAACGCCACAATTCAACATTGGAGCACCGTTTGGGCGAATAGCAATGGGTATTGCAAGTCCATTTCCAGTAGTAAAAGATAGGTAGTCGGTGTATTGACTGGCCAATTTGGAGTACCACTAGAACTACATTCCAACGAAAGACGAAACTTCGAGTCATCCGTATTTCTAGAGGTGTGTCAAATCCTCAACAAAAAAATGACGAGCACTACTCTATTGAGAGTATTGATGGAATGCTAGAACGGTTTAATCAAACACTAGAGGAAAATCTGTTGAAAGCAGATAGCAATAAAGCTCCATGGTATAGCCTATGCAATAAGCAACAGAATTACCAGGCTACTATATAGGAAGCATAGAAAGCTGGATCTTTTTGTCGCGATGATCCGCAATACGAAATGGAAACAAATTGTGGCTAATATTGAGACAACTTTTTGAAATCATCGTTTTCTAAAAGAATTTAAATATTTTACTTTGGTCAATGTCAACGGATATTCCAAGTACAGGCGGAACAGAATACTTTCCCGAACGACGCATTGATAGCAGTTGTCCGCATGGCATTATTTATGTTGAAATTTGAAATATTCTATAATTCTGTACCAACTTTAAAAAAACGACCTTACAAATTTTGAATAATTTCAACAAAATTGGATGTTTCTAGAATTTTTTTAAAATATTTACTAACCCAATTACTTTTTCAAGACATTTAATTAACACCTACGCCAGTTTTATTCCATTGACCACCATATAGTTCGAATGAAGTTGAAAATTTAAAAAATTTGGTTAACACAGTTATTGAATCACCATAACCGTTTACAGAGTAACATTTTGCACCTATATGGAAAACCGGCCATGTAGTTATGACACCAATATACACCTATCAAAAACGCGTCTGTTAGTTGTGAAGGTAGAAGAAAATGTTGACAGCAAATTAAACACTGTACGCAAAATAAGAATTTGACATCTCAAAGACCGAGAGCTATTAATAAGGAGACTCATATTACATTTACTGACTGCGAAGAAGTATAATTTTTATTACACTTCTTCGCATTACCAATTAGCTAGTATAGATGATCGTCGCAATGGGTTAACATCCAAAAATACTACTGCTTGATGACCAACTGTCAATATTATACACATAACGCGAATACATTCCAATAAAACATACCAGAATAGTTCAGAATATTACAGTAATTTGTCGTCTTTATTAGCTCCAAAGTTACCATATGGAAGAGAAGTACAATAAATCGGTAAGCGTTAAAAAATAAATAAATCCAAACGTTTGAATAGACCAAACAGCATTGAACAATTAGAAGCGCGTGAGGTACGAATTGCACAAGTTCCAGTAGTCAAGCAGAAAAATATTAAGCGAATATCGAAATAGAAAGTAAAATCCAGCAATTTGAAGTTGGTTTGAGAGTTGGAGGATTCATTTTGTGTCCGAATGGTGCTTTTGCAAAGCTCAGTATTTCAAATAAAGCAAGATACAGGGATAAACTAATTATGGAGGAAGTTTAAATTATCGATACATGACGGCAAGCGCTTTTGGCATGGAAGTGAAGTGCTTTCACAACCGCAATCTCAAAATTCACAACCGCAACCTCAAAACAAAATATATTGATATATTTGAGCAAAAGTGGGGAAAATCCAAGCGAATTTTATCGAATAGTCAGTCGATCAGGTATACTTCAAGATTAAGAAGGCACTAAAGCATATTTCGATTACATTATAGTTCAGAATTCAGATAACAGCGAGTGCTACCAGCGTTAAAATGTTTGTTGTGGTCGGCTTTAACCTTAATTTTAATGTCAAAAATTGCAAATTGTTTGAGCAAAATATTTGAGCAAAATTAAATTTCGCAAGCACCAGATAAATTAAAGGCGGTATTAAAGGCACTTGTAGGTAGTTCAACAATTCCTATAGGACTTATTATAATACATTCAAAATTTACAAACAAAACGTCTACAATTACACATCCACTTCACATGCTTGTAGTTGTGAGAAGTAACAAGTAACCTTAATTGCTATTTGATCCTACTTAACCTTTAATCGTTTCATGCAATACGAACCCAATTGAAATAGCAAGCATGTTGTCACAGAACACCCAGAGAAAAGGACCTTGTTGCGGCTAGTTCTCGTTCACTTTCTGTTGCAGAGCAAAATAACAGTCAAAACTACTGACAAAAGGTCAACATAACGGATACACCGTTGATACAGATATTCAAACCAGAGAGGAAATTACCTTCGATGACATCTAAGGACCTTACATCATTCGTCAAAAGTTGCAGTTCGTGTGTTAAAAAGCAAAAAGAGGCCAGAAAAGAAGAAATACCCAGAAAGGAAGAAAGGATAAAAAATTGCAAAATATATCGAACGTATTTACCTTGCAGAAACTATACTTACCAAACTAGATGAAATTCGACCAGCATAGAAGACAGAACATCTGGTGAAATTTATGGAAAGTGCAATTATTCTGAGACAACACGCACGATAGCTATTCCAACAAAATTTAAACGAAAGGAAAAAGGAACCTTTGAACGGAGAAGGATTTAACGGAAATAATACAACGATTAAGACTTTAGAACAAGCAGTTAACCCTGATCATACTGATGTTCCTTCTTCTTACGTGACTACCAGATAGATTAGCCGAAGGAGTATCCAATAAGCGATTATAATATTCAAACGTCAACCAATTGTTATCAAAGAGTTGTCATCTAGAAATACTACAGCCTAAATACATGACAGTTAGCAATGAAAATGTAGTGCTCATATTAACTCGCCACAAAGAAATGGGTATGGTCACAAAGAAATGGGTAGTTCCCATTAAGATCACTGTACGGACATATAACCATATACAAACGGCCAAATGTTATTACAACTGACGACATATAGGTTTGTCGTTATAAAACTAAACGAAACCCGGCACGAAAAATGTATCTTTTTTAGGACCTGAACCAACCATCAAAAAAGAGATGACGAAGTTGGAAAAACTGCTTTCGTGCTACAAACTTCCAAAACTTATACGTATTTTTAAAAAGATAGTATCACGAAAGAGGTCTAGAAAATGAACGCAAGGCTTGGAAAAGAGACAACACTATGGCAATAATCTATGAATTAGAGAATTAGAGACATCGTAAAAATAAGTGATCCAAAAATTACTAATCTATTGTAATAAGCGGATCGAGCCAAAAAACGTCGGCCATCTACTTATCATGCGACCATCGTACATAAGTAATATAAAAAAAAAACTTGAATGAAAATGTCATGTACTTAGTATTCAAATTTTTAGCATTGCTGTGTACTATAAAATGTATTCGTAACTTTGGATTAAATCAAATGGATACTCGTATTCGTATATATGCAAATTAAATTTTATGGTATAAAATTTCAAAATATTTTTTTAGTTATTTCTACATTTCATTTTGCAAAACAGACTTTTTTTTTTGTTGATTTTGCAAAAATTTTGATAATACAAAAAAAAAAAAATTTAAATAAACTTAATTTGTATGTTTATACATTTTCTACTCGTATATGACATCATTGACATAAAGAATTTCATTTTGTTGGTGAATTTATGCTTTAACCCGATTTTGAGATACTCGTATATATAGGTTGTTGGAGTTTCTCGACAAACAAAAGACAAAAAAACCGGAATGGAACAAAGATCGAGGAAGCAAAAATTGGAAAACGTTTATATTTTACAAGACATCCGGTTACGTTCGACGATACGAGATGATTTAAGCGTCACCATAACAAAAATAAATATCTATGGAATCCAGCCCCAATTTATATCCAAACTTATGCAATTTACAGTATTCAAGATGGACCAAACAGCAAGATTCGGAAAAATTATTCGGTTTAAAAGGTTATAAAATTGTATACTCTTCTAGGTCCGATAAGATCAGATCTTGTATTCTCGCTAAAAATAACTTGAATATTTTTCTTCTTCCACAATAAAGTAGTGGCAGTCGACCTGGAGACGGGAGGCTGCGTATTTTGGCTGGTTTCAGCCTACATGGACCGAAAGAATAAGAATGAGGTTCCGCTGGATAACCTGGGGGAACTGATACTCGAAGCGGAACGGGAAAAGATCAGAGTTATACTGGGTTGTGATGCAAATGCGCATCATACAATCTGGGGAAGCACCGGCAACAATGATAGGGGTGAGTACTTATTGGAGACTAACCTTGTAGTATGTAATGTGGGGCAGGAGCCCATTTTTATTATCAGTAACAGGCAGAAGGTACCGGAATTTACATTTGCATCAGACTCCATTATACATCTGGTCAAAGAATGGAGGGTGACGAAGGAACTCTCCTTTTCGGACCATCGGTAGGTGACGTTTAATATTGGCATTCACCCTGTTATCCGGAAAGCCTTCAGGAATCCTAGAAGGACTAACTGGACAAATACGGGGAAGTGTTAGTACGACTCTTACCGACCTTATGCTCCGAAGATCCCAGCCTCAGAGAAGGAGCAGGATTTTCTGGTGACCCTACTTGCCCAAGAGAATACCTAAGGGGAAGCAGAAACCTGTATGGTGGTCTAGGGATTTGGGAATCCTTCGTATAGGGTGTAGGAAAGCATTCAACAGAGCAAAAGGCTCTAAGGAAGCTCAGGATTGGGACTCCTATAAGGAGCACCTTAAAAAGTATAAAAAGGAAGGCGCAGAGGAGGTCTTGGAGACTATTCTGTGTTAAAATGGAAGGTGTTTCGGAGACCTCGCGCCTCAGGAAAATCTTATCTACGATCCCAACGAGCCCTAGTTACTTAATTAAACCAGATGGACTGGGGACAACGTCTAGTGGGAAATCATTGGTGCTCCTGTTGGAAACTCATTTCCTAGGTACTGTAGAAGTTTCGACGGAGGTTGGTAGGAATAGGGAAAAATTACCGTCGGGGTGCCCGGTGGAAATCGTGTGCAAAAACCGGATCCTATGGGCAATAAACGGCTTTAGACCCTATAAATCGGCAGGCCCGGACGGTAGCATTCCATTGGAATTGCAAAAATACTCGTCGAGCATTCTCCCATGGCTGGAGGTGATCTTCAGGGGGTGTTTACAGCTGAATGATATTCCTAGGAAATGGATGGATGTTAGGGTGTTTTTTATCCCGAAAATGGGAAAGAATTCACAGGCCAACCCAAAGGACCTAAGACCTATAACTCTATCATCCTTTCTGTTGAAAACATTGGAAAGACTGATTGACGTGTACATACGTGCAAAAATAAAACCCAGTAATTGGGCGACTTCTCAGCATGCGTACTGAAAAGAGAGATCTGTGGACTGGCTCTGCATTTCCTGGTACGAACAATTGAGAAATCAATCCACTCGAAAGAGTACTGTATGGTAGCCTTCATCGATAGAGAGGGTGCCTTTAACTATGTCAGGACGGAAGCAGTTCAGGAAGGACTGCCTTTCTTAGATGTGGACTACCTCTTAAAGAGGTTGATAAATCAGGTGCTAGAATGCAGGATTGTTAACGCGGAGATAGGGGAATCCACCATTAGGAGGCGAGTAGTTAGAGGAACTCCGCAAGTTGGTGTCCTATCACCTCTTCTCTGGAACAGAGAAATAACCAGTGGACTACTTTTGGAACTGGACAGGGAGGGAATAGAGATTATAGCGTAAGCAGATGACGTAGCGATCGTGATCTCGGGTAAGGACCTAAGCACGAATAGGGAAGTCATGCAAAACGCCCTTTTAATCATTACAAAGTGGGCTAGCAAATGTGGGCTGGGTATAAATCCATGCAAAAGAGCTTGTACTCTTCACCAAGAAATATAAAATTCCGGTAGTCGCCCCTCCTACCTTAAAAGGCATGGCACTAGCCTTTACTGATAAGGCAAGATTTCTGGCCATAATTTTGAACAGTAGACTAAATTGGAAGCCCAATATTTAAGAGAGAGTAAAGAAGTCTACTATGGCTTTGTACTCATGTAGGAACGCCATCGGTAGGAGATGGGGTCTAAAACCAAAGCTGGTACACTGGCTTATAAGAAAACTTATGAAAATATAATAGAGAAGGTGCAAAAAAGGCCTGCTTGCTTATAAGCGGGACACTGAGGACAACTCCTACAAGTGCTCTGGAGGCTATGCTCTACTTTCTTCCTGTTTCTTCAAAGCATACCGATTGTATGCTTTGAAAAAGGCTTCCGGACCCTTATCCGATCAAGGGAATCCTGGGGGGACAGGTCAACAACAGAAACTGGAAGTATACAATTCTACACTGACGGCTTCAAGCTAGACGGCAAAGTCGGAGCTGGAGTCTATTGTGACAAATTAAATGTGAATATATCCGTTCGTCTTCCTGATCACTGCAGTGAGTACCAGGCAGAGGTGGTAGCGATTGAGGAAGCGCTGATTCGGTTGATGCATAATGTCATATCCACACGAGATCAAGTCGCGGCAATCAACTCGCTGGAATAAGTTTCTCTGACGTCCGTGGTGGCATTGAATCTCCTAACGAGATAAGGTAGCATGTCAATATCCAGATAATCTGGGTCCCCGGTCACTCGGTCGTTCTGGGGAACTGCAGAGCTGACGAACTGGCAAGAAAAGGTACAACTCTCCAATTGAAACCGGAAAGGGAAAATTTGGGGAGGCCTATGGCAACGTTGTTTATGGCGCTTAAAAATGAGGCGATAGCCTCGGCATAGAAGAGGTGGAATAACACCATAACATGCAATGTAGCGAGGCAAGTCTGGCTGAAACTGGATCTGCTTTATGCTGTCGTCATCCAAATCGAAGATGCACGCCTCACAGGTTCAGGCTCCAGCCAGAAACGATGGTTCGGCCCAATAATTCCGCCCCGAAAGTGAATCATAGTAGTTTTTTTTTTGTCATGTCCTTCCCCGTTGGGATTCGTTATCTCTTTTAATTAAATTTAAAAGGGAAAATCTGAGTAGAATCCTTGTGTTATAGATATCGTACTATTTCATATGTAAATAATCTAATCAGCGTGATTTTAATAGAAATCCTAGCTTTAACAAAGTTTATAACAGAGATACTTGTGAATTTTCAAAAAATGTTCCATAAGTTTTCCAGGTCCATAATCTTATAGTGGCTTCACTCATCAAGCAAAAAAAAAATCAAAAGAACCGGCATGACACAGCATTGACCATTCAACTATCTGTCAATATTTCATATACATTTTTCTCAACCCTACAAATCTAAACAAATCTAAACAAATCTAAACAAATCTAATTCAATTAATTTCGTTACGCATTTAAGAATTAATTAAAACTTCTTCACATTATTTAAATTAAAATCATCGGACATAACTATGTATATATGTTTTTACATAACACAATGTACATATTGTTAAATAAATTCTATTTCAACTATTTCGACAAATCAATAAATCATCCAACTGTTAAATTAAAAATCGATTTAAGATTTTGGATGAATGGTTTTAGATGTTTGTCTGTCAAGACGTCTTGTACAGGGTGGGTTATCTGGTGATTTTTTTTTTTTTCAGCTATCTGTTCTGCGCCGAAATTTTCATCACTCTATCGCAGTTATTTTTACTATAGGTCCGCGTTTCTTTATAACTTGCACAATTCATATTTTTTGTCACAATTCATATTGACGTTAAAACGGCAACCACGTAAGGAAATTAATAAAATTGCTGACCAAAATATCAACAATGCAGATTCCTCTAATAAAATTGCAGATGAATAATGAACTAAGAATAAAGAATATTGGTTTTAACGATTTGCGGAATACCTAAAAAAATAATTGAACCACGATCAAATCATGGAAGAAAAAGTAATAGCTCCATATCAACGAAGAGATCGTGAAAGGACTTTAGATAAGAAGAATTCCCCAATATATCACAGACAGATTCCCATTCATCAAAATTTATCTTCAGAAGTTAGCTCTTTCAGGCAGTCAGAATTAATCTATTATCAACAGATTCTGTCGTTATCATTAAAAGTTTGATAATCAATCCAATCTATCTGCGTCCCGTATCCAATTTTCAAGGGAAAAAATCTATTAATCTACTATTCTGTTTTTCGACCTGCACAACCATAAACACATTTGGGATTAAATTACACTCGGTTCAATAAGGGTTACAACGCACTTTTACCCACGCAAATTATCAAAGATATTTCCAACTTTTACCGAATCCTCGTTCCAGTTGGGCATATGTCAACCGACGCCCTCAGGGAGATGATCAGGGAATATCATGAAAACGTACATAAAATAGCACTTACCAACCTCACCATTTGCGTTATTCGAATTTAATGGTTGTCTTAAACTATAAACTATAAATGGCAAGCAGAACTGAGGAGGAGCATTTTTCCCATTTAAGGCAAGTTCTTGAAAAACTTGCAGAGTACGGTATCAAACTAAAGACATCTAAATGTGTTATCGGTGTTCTTACGCTGTCTTGAACTTCTCAGCCACCACATGTCTAAAAATGGCATTTAAAACAATTCAGAAGTTTGTCAAGATGGTGAATTATTATCACTACTTCATCCCACGGTTAGCCGAATTTATTAAATCAATTCACGCGCACTTGAGAACGTTAAAGCGATAAATCAATTTTAAGACTTCCCTAGCATTGGGCAATATAAGACTCCAATAACTTTCACAAAAGAGTAGCTATACATAAGCACGTCATACTCTTACGGTATCACCTTCATATCAGAGTAACGGTAATCACTCCCAGAATAGTATATTGTATCGACCATATATTGATGATCACAGCAAAACAATAGCCGTATAAAGGCTTACAAATAAATTATATAAGCTATTTCAAATCATGATGGCAAATTTTTTGAAAATTACAAAGTGGTGTAATTTTTACAACGAAATGGTAAGCTGATCATCCTAGTTTCAATATACAAAAATCATCACACACTAACAATAAAGATAATATACTGATTTAACCTATTCAAAAGACATCAGCAAAATTAGTATAAAGTACACATATGCGAATAGTTACTTTCTGTTCGTTGGTATAATGTTCTAAAATCAAACCAACCAGAGAGTAAGTGACAAACCCCTTCAAAATAACACCGAGATACCATCGTTTAAAACTTAGGATTAGGAACTAATCCTGCTTAGCATAGCCAAATAGACGAAAATTTAGGTAAAAAATAATTGCAAGAAATATACAGAGGACGATAAAAGATAAATGTTAAATTAGCACCCATGAATAGAAATCGGCATGCATTATACCAGTTTCTAAGATTACTGGGAAACACAAATATTTCAACCATTAACGACCATAACGTATACTGATAACTGCACAGAAAACGAAGTGGCCTATTCAAACTGTGAAAATTATACCACAAATCAAAAATTTCGAAAATCAAGAAAATGCTTGATCCATCTAAAGCTGCGTGCATAACATTGTATGAAAATCTGATTTTACCCAATCATATCATAAATATGATAACAAACCACGCCTTAATCGAGTTATAATTATTTTACCTTTGAAAAAAACTATTTATGAACCCAAAAATGAAGAGATAAAAAGCATGGATGAAAAATCCTAGTATATTCATCCAATCAGCATAAACTGAAAAAAATTAAATTTTTATTCAACAAATGTAAAATTACCAAATCCCAGACAGAATATGCAAGATGACTAAAATTGATAAATTTTATCACAAATTGAAAATTTATAAAATTTAGAAAACTAAAAATGACTTGAAACTTGACTAGCCACAGATCGAAAGTTTTTAAAATGTCAGAAAGGAATAATGGTTATCCCATCATAACTGTGAAATTTATGCCACAAATTTAAAATGTCCATATTTCAAAAGTGCGTGACTCTAAGCCCCACAAAACTGTAAAATTTACAGTGGATATATGACTGTTAGTCCATAAATACGAAAAAACATTTGCCACAGTTTCATGCATACCTGCCCTAAATTAACTAAATTCATACCACTGACGAAACATATTGGATTTTTAATCACTATCAACCATAATAAGAGTATAAAAGATTTTGAAAAGTCGCATTCGTTCGTTATACTATAGCAAAACCGGCGGCACCATTCAATAAACACATTCAAGATGGTTTATAATGCTTTACCCGTGGAAGTATTAAGTCTCCTATCGGGCACGTCTTCAGGTGGCAGATAGAGGGATGATCTCACCGGATCACCGAAGGGTAGGCGACTAAAAAATACCACTCGCGGTCCATAACTTGCGAGAATCGTCTGTTCTACGAGGTTCGCCTTCTGTTCCAGGAGATGAAGCGTTTTTTCTTCATGAAGAGATGGCTATTTTTTTATCTCGCAGTAGGGATAAAATGCTAGACGAAGGTTATTTTGATCAAAAAATTATCTTACAAGAGCAAGGCAATGGAAAGTTCCTCTACCAATGAATGTTTATATGGTACTAATGTATTGTACAACTAACAGGGACATATTCCAGGAAACAAATAAGTCTTCAAGTACCATTTAAAACACCGATACAGTTGGAAGACGAACTTAAGATACTAAACACACAGAGCAAGTTCCCCTATAATTAAGACTGAATACCGTATAGGATCAAAATTATCCTCTTGAAATGAGGGGATTATTTAGAAAAACGCGGAAGGCACATATCAAGAGACAGGCGCCCCTCAACAACAAAACCCTCAATTTTCTGTGCAATAAACTTAAAGAACGAACTGAACATAAGGACAATGATTACTCTCTTTGGAAAGTAACGTAGGGATTAAAAACAGCATAATGCATGTGCCGCCTATTAGAAACAACGAGGAAGCATGAGCAAAAGTGACAAGCAAAAAGCTACTTTATTTACAATAATAACGTGTAGCACTACAGGAATTAAAAGATGGGATCAAGTGTAAATTAAAAGCGAGAAAGATTCCAGGATATGATTTAATTACTAAAATAATGAATGCAGCCTCTAGAGTTAAATATGTCCCACGTCAATGGAAAGTGACAGAAGTAATTATGATCCTCAAACCAGCAAACGATAAAAAATCGTATAGGTGATTTCACTACATCTTTTCATGTCAAAACTGACGTTTAAGAGGCTTAAGCGAATAATAGAAAATCGAAAAAGAGATTAACCTAAGCAGTTCTACCAAATTCTTAAATCTAACATCGCAGATCGACATTCTCGTGTAAAATATAAAGGAAAGTTCTCGGAGTTAAAGAAAATATCAACAGGTATACCACAAGGTAGCATGTCGATATTGTACATCTTGTGCACCAGATTTTTGTCTAATTCAGAAGGCACAAGTACAGCAACATTTGCAGATGATCCAGCTACCCTGACAACTGAAAACAACATATTATATATAAGCAACAACCACACTTAAAAAAGCAATAAATGCAGTGAGTTGTTGGAAATGATGAATTAGCTCCAATAGTCCTTAATTCAAGGCCAAATACAGCTAAATACTTGGACATGATCCTCGATTGCAAGTTTAGATGGAAAGAGCACATTTTTAAGAAAAAAGAAGAAAAAAGAATTTTGGATAGAAACTCTGGGTTTACAATTCTTAACAAATTATATAAATAATACAATGTTTTCAAAACAAACTGTGGCGTGGCATTGTCAAAGCATCATGATACATTAACAAGCTGTTAAACTTTGGTTACCCTACCAACAAATTAATTTTTATGTTAAACCTCAAAAAGTTAAGCTGAAATTGAAATATCTTTGAATTCGTAACGGTACAATAATGATGACCAAGGATGATGGAGCAGATTTTTTTTAATTAAAAACCAAGCGGACCTTGAGTCAGTCGTAGGTAGTTGCAATATAATAGTATATGTACTTTTTTTATAATATCATTTCTATATAGATGATAGTCATCAAGGTCAAGCAACACAATGTCAAATTTGTCAACGCTGCGGTCATGGCACACGGTACTGCTTTATCTCACTCAGATGCACCTTATGTAGTGAACAGCACTTAAGTACTAACTGTCCGCTAGCTAAATTGGAAGAGAAAGAGATGCATATAAATGCGCTAACTGTCAGCAATGTCATCTTGCGGTTACGTCGTAAATATATGGATATTGAACGATGCTACAAAAAATAATGTCAAGCAGCTCATCGATACTTTCGATAAAGTGATCCGTGAATTAAGTGCATTATCGTAGTCGACTTGGAAAACTCGGCATTTTCGGATTTTATGGACTTTCTTTCACAAAGAATTGACGCGTTGTAGTCGGCAAATGTGTCACTTAATAAAACAAATTCTAAAACTAAATTGAAAAGTCACATCGTAATTGAAAATTCGATTCATAATTGCCCAATGTACAATGAAACCACTCTCTATTTGACCTGACCACTCTCTATTTGCATGCAAGCTGCTGAATCAAATCGATGTTGCTCAACGCCCAACTTGGGTAAAAACCATTGTTGCGAAATGTTAAGTGTAACGGAATGAAATACCGGTATACCGCATTTTTCACGTAACGTTAACAATACCGGTATTTTTACCACAACAAAAAATAATTATTTAGGTATTTCGTTACATTGTGGTAAATTATAAATTCGAATTCTTAAATCATTAACAGAGATAAAAATTTAAATTTTTAATTTTTCAAAAAATAATATTGACATCAAAATATCCTGTCAATACACAATGTGAATTTTGAATTTAAAGCTTGGTTCATAACATCGGAAATAATTTCCATACTTCCAAACTCCCGTACTCAAACCAATCAAAACACAGCAAATGATAAAGACTCCGCCTTTTAATTCCATACTCGAGTTGAAAAAAATTTAACATTTTATAAAATGAGCAACGGAGCTCGGGAGTTCGGAAATTATTTCCGATGCTTGGTTCATACAAGCTTAAGGTCCACTGTACATTTCAGAAAAGCTAAGCGATGAAAATATTTCAGCATAGCTTAGCATAGCTCGCTTAGTTCATTACGTTGCACATTCCAATTAAAACACATACATGAATGCATGGATGCTATATATGCGCTCACACACACATGGATCCAATTGACGCACATTTAATATTAAAAATAAAATTAGATTGTATTTTAATATAGGAGGCTTTGATTTAATATTAAAAATTTCAATGTAAGTGTGAGCGATATAGTTGACATTAGTAAAGGAAATACAACTCGAGGTAAGTTAGTTTTTATCGCTCGAAACAAAAAATATATCTCGCATAGCTTAGTTCAAGTGTGCAACGATACATTTAAACCCGTGATATACAAACTATTAGCGATAACATATTTCACGTTGCTTAGCTTAACTTAGCTTAAATGTACAACGGGCCTAAATATTGGCAGCACTGTGTTGTATGTACATTTTACTTTTAATACAAATTCTTTGTTATAACATACTGTCAAATTGTACCGTTGAATTATTATATTTTTTTGTTGGAAAATGTGACATTTCAAATTGTTCTTATAAGTTTGCGCATAGCGAATTTATTTTATTTATGAGGTGTGTTGGTTTCTCGATAGATGGTCAATACAAATTCCCGTTTGTAAAATCAACCAATATATCTTTATTAGGTAAACACTAATTTGTTTTGTTTTATGATTTTCATTTATTTTTTATTTTTTATCGCCCAACCTTGTTTGTTCGCAGCTGTCACGAGACTCTTTTTACAAAACAAAAATGGCACGAAAACTCATTATACTACGCAAATTAATGCAACCGAAATCTAATCAAATAAAAAATATATGTACATATGAAAACGAATAAGTTCGTCCTTTTCTTTTTGCAGACGATTATTTTATGTAAAAAAAAAAAAAAAAAAAAAAAAAAAAAAAAAAAAAAAAAAAAAAAAAAATTCATATTTTTGTATACTATTTTGTTTTATTTTTATACACAGTAAAAAGGTCGGTCGCAAAAAAAGAAAAGGATACAAATATGCGTTTTTATATGTACATCTAGTTTTCGTTTGATTGTTTACTTGTGTAAATTTGAGCCATATAAGATGTTTATCTGATATAATTATCTGTGGGTTTATTAAAAACTAATCATGGGACGAGAAGGACACCGAAATACGTTCACATTTTATAATTGATAAATTAAAAAATACCAACCCATGTAAAAGTTGCCAAGATAAATATGTTACCACATTCTTACCGAGTTGTCATTCTGGAAAAAACAGCTGAAGATACGACATCCGAAATCTACAAGCTCTCGTCGTCAATTGTAACAACTGTATTACATAGTTCAGTATTACATAGGTAGTAGGACGAGAATCAGTATGTTATGCGCTATTAGACTCGGGTTCTCAAGCAACCTTTATCACAGAGGATTGCGTGCAGTGATTAGAATTGAGAAGAGTTGCCAAATTATCTATCAATGGCTTAAGGAATTCAGCTCATATAGATGTTTTAATCGGTGCTGATTATTTCGTTGGACTATTGGAACCCGGGCAAATCAAACTCAGTAATAGTGGAAATAGTGAAAATATCGATTTAGACCAAACAATGTGAAGATTCTGGGAGATGGAATCTATTTCAAAACCTAATTTAATCCTGTCACAAGAAGAATCATTTTGCGAGGAACAAATCAACTCTACAAGATAGGAACTGATGGTAGATTTATTATTGCCTTACCTTTTAAGGAATTGCCACACAACTTGGGTAAATCGTTAAACGTTGCCATTCACAGATTAAGAGCTATGGAACGCCGATTTGCTGAAGAACCAGAATTTTGGAGACTTTATAGTATCAAAGTCTAACAGGATTATTACTTAACGATTGCTTGGCTATTGGTCCAACTATTCAAAGTTTACTGCACGATGCAATCATGAAGAATTTCCAAATTAATTAACATTCGAGCACAATTACCGATTATTCTTCCAGAAACTATTACTTGGCACTTCATCCTTCCCAGCACACCCCATTTCAGTGGTAATTTCGGTGGGTGGGGAATCCGGGATTAATTCTGTCAAATACAATCTTCGACGAGTGATTGGCAGCACAGTATTAACATATGAAAAAATGTCATTTAGATATGCAAAAATGTCATTTGATATGTCATTAAGAATGAAGAATCGTAAAGACGATATCACTGACTTGAAGCATACCTAAGAACAAAATGGAGAGAAACGGAAATTCCTGTAAAGATCGAAGATATTGTACTGATTCGGAAAAACAATAATGCAGTTACAGGGGCGGACGTATTTTTTTGTTTTGTAGTACAGTAAGAAGTTATTCACAGATTAAAAATCTGGATTGTGGAAATGGCAAATGTTGTACCTTTATTTTTAAGATCAGAGTTATATCTTTTGTTTTTCAGGTCAAAAATGTAAAAAAAGACAGATGCCACTGTATAGCAAAGCATTGTAGAGGTTAAAAAGTAACATATCGGGTTAGAATCTACGAGTTCCTTTACTACTGCGAAATAAGTTGTCGTAGACAATTGAAAATTAACTTGGTGATATGTTTACTAGTATAATGGTAAGCCATTAACCCTACGTTATTATCTTACGACCTTTGTATATGAAATAAATTTCGCAACTTCTGTATATACTATATAGACGTTAAAGAGATATAAAGACACAGTAGGTCAACAGAATTGTTATAACAAATCCTTTAGAAGTATGTCGACACACACTATGATGGCATTATCTCTTCTAAATACTGTCACACTAAATTTCTAGCTCAAATCAAATGATTTAACTACTTTTTCACTATCGTCAATTACTTCTTTGACGTCTTATTATTTTTATTGACGATTATTTTATACTCGAACATTCGTCTTCAATCATAAAATTCATAAATAGATTTTTTTTAGTAAGTATACATACGACGCGATATTATTGTCTTTTAGCGCCAATTGAAATTGATTACAATTGCGCTGATGTATTATAGTCTGCATTTTAATTATTTGCAATATAACATTAGAAAAGTTACATTTTATAAAAAAGTAAACTATATAGGAATGTTATCTTATCAGTATAATTTATAACCTACAAAAAATTTTGTATTTACTTAAAATTTAAAAAAAACAAATTTACGTACTTTGGCTTCTACGTTTTTTTAATTTACTCGATGATTTTCCCATTTTTACCGTGTAAATGTATTAAGTAATCCCAGAAATGTAATAAATGACTCAAAAAAACTTTGTATTAAAATTAATCACAATGTGGCCACTCAATTTAATTTATACACTTTTTATTCATAATTTATAACTATATAAATTAGCACTGATACGAGAATTAATGGATTTAAAAAAAAACTATACACACACACAAAAAAAAACTTCCAGCACAATACTATTCAGAAGTCACACGAAACCTGTTTTAAAGGCAATAAACACTTGAGCTTTACAGATACGAAACGTCGTTGGTTTGTAATTAATCACAACACCACGATTTCTCATTTACCGTAGCGATGATATTAAAAAATTAAAACTAATTAAAAATTAGCCTATCGTTGATTTTTAATCAAAATGCCATTTATGTATCGTGCACCCAACAACGACTACACTACATATTTACACCATAAACAACACTTTTTCTTTCACCACAAAAATTTTGCCAAAGAAAAGCTTTTCTTTATTATATGATACCAGATTGGATCGAAATGAAGATCGAACTAACGATCAATTAAAACAATTATAAATTACATATAACCATAAAAGTTATTTCCATAAATGACAATTTTCCCATAAAATGTGTGAAAAATATGATCATTCATAAAAAAAAACAACACCACAACATAAATAAACTATGTCACTATTTAAAGTAAACATAAATACGAAATTGATAAGAAAATGTAAAAAAACTGATCACGCGCGTCTACATTCAAATCGCGTTCATAATAAACTAAAAAAAAAAATTAAAAAAAACTTTAAATTAAATTTTAAATTCTATTTCGTGAAGAGAATTTAATTTACTTCTCAGTTACGTTTTATGTTTGTATTATGTTTGCTTGCGCTTACGAATTTTGTTTATTTTGATCGTTACGCCGCCGATCGATTGATATTGAAATCTGAATTACATTTTTTTTTGTATTTTTTTTTTTATAAAACCAAAATCCATACACGATGTACTTAAATAGGAAATGATCGATGATAGAATGGCGCGAAGAAATGAAAAATAGATTTTTAAATCGAACCAGTGTAATTATCACTCTATTGATCGGTAGTTTGTTATGCTTTTTCCATGAGTGTGCGTGTGTGTGTGAGCTGATCATAATATTTTGATTCGAATTGAATGAGCTATTGTTGGATAATTTAATCGCGTTCCATTGATCTTTTAGTATATTGCATTTTTATTTGTATATATTCGTCATGGGTAAATAACGATCGATTGTTAAATGATGGAGGGGAAATAATATATTGTGCGGCCCCTATCAACGAATTATTAAATTATTTTTTTATAATATTATTGGGTATGTCTTACGCCGCCGCACTGCTTAATATAAAATACCTTGCAAATACCGACTAGTCGAATGTAGACATTGACGGATCAGTATGAGAGATGGTTATTGACATTTAAGAGAAGAATCATGCGCATGATGTGTGGCCCAGAACGCGACGATCACGACACTTCCCGAGTTTTATTCAACCACGAGATCAGGAATTTAATCGAAATTCTTGATCTCGTTCATGAATTAAAAGGACACTCGCTCACAATTCTATCGACAAAAGATAGTGCCGCCATTAGGTTACGGTTAAAATTTCCGAACGTAATATCCTAAGGTTGGACATCTGTCAACAGCATACCTTTAAAATATTAGCGATCTAGTATCAAGTTTTGAGCCGTATAAGCATCATTTGTGAGTACTTTTAGGCGCATTGTGTGATTGTAAAAGCATATAGCGAGGCTGCCTTAAGTGAGAGAAGTTTTCGAGAGTGGTTTGAAGAATTTGCACTTACATCAGAAGTGACTCAACATCAATTTTACCACTTTTAGAATAATTGTGAAGGATTTAAAATCAAAGAAGTTGACTTCCAACTGAAATATGGACTGAAGGCAGAAAATATTGAATGACGATTTTTTTTCATGTAAAGTGCTGCTTTTTTTGCACAGCCAAGTTGGATATTCATGAAAAAAAATCATTGGGAGATCAGCTTGGTATCTTGTATTATGAGTTGCTCAATCCGGAAGAAACCATTACTGGAGGCATTGAAATCGCCGGTTAACAGTATAACCCAGGCGACTTTAGGTACAGCGTGAACTATACCCCAAAAATATTAGTTGATTGGACAATGTTGTGTTGCTAACGAGCAACAGAATATAGTCTAATCGCACGCAATACGTTCTTGCTAGAAGAATAGATGGGGAAAGCGTGAATGATGCAAGGTTGAATTCTTAAAACTACAACCACTCAACAATGAGTGCAGTTCACGTTACAAGAAGTCACCAGACTGCATCATACCTTCAGACTTAGCTCTATTGCTATTCGGGACCAATGATATAGATGAAAGTTGTCGCAAATATAGACTGCGAAGATTTGCACTGCGAACCAATCATAGTACGAGAAGTTCACACAGGTCATACAGAGACTAAAACGAAATCATTCTTCTGGTTTTGATTGCATTAATTCCAAGCTCTTGATATCCAGAGTGGATATTTTGTGGGCCAGCAGATATTGGACAAGGTGTTGATCAGACCTACTGTCGCGTATGTGAGTGTGAAAGTTCGAAAGAAGAGTTATGCACTTGATATATGTCCCAAACGCGACGTTGACCGCACGCTTAACGAGTTATTATTAACCACGAGATTAGTAATTTTTGAGGATGGTGCAGTTATCTCTGAGAATATAGAGTCGCTATTTTGCTGGCGCAGGGGTCACTGACGGCGATGATGGCTCCTCGGCTTAGAGAACGACTTATCTTCTCAGGTTTCTATAACAATACGAAGATCAAACTCGGGACTAAAACTATTTAAGCTGAATTTTAATTCGGCAAAGGCCAGCTTTACTTTGCAGGTCCGTGAAACTCGAGTTACGTGATATCGCTTATGGGGGTGAAAAGTTATCGTTAAACGATTGAACAAAGTATACTGAGTGATGTACTGAAGCCCAGTTTAGCGAAAATATTTCTGACAAATGTACGATTTAAGCAAGTACCTCCAAAAGTTGTCGTGCTAGTATATCGACTTAATCAAAATTCTGAGACCTAAGTTCTTTGTAACGTGTGTACTGGCGGTTAAATCTGTAAGGATGAAATTCCTCTACAAGTATACCATTTTTCTGCGTTAGTTGACTTGGGATGTGGAGAAAAAGATCTGAACACAAAAACTTCTGTGAATCAAATTTCATTAAAGATAAAGCCCTAGTCGTATGGTAGTCTATTCTGTAAGATGAAAACTCATTTGTTAATACTGATAGCCATTCTGCATATTAAGGTGGTATTGGTCATAAAACGGTTAATTCAATTGGTTTGTAATGTTTAATCAATATTTTAAAATCTAATTTATATTAATTTTAAAGTTTTGTGTCAAATAAAGTGTATATAAATTAGATTTTCTACGATTATATGACGTATTGGTCATAAATCGGTCAATCCAATTGATTTTTAATGTTTAATCAATATTTTAAAATTTAATTTATGTTAATTTTAAAATTTTGTGTCAAATAAAGTGTATATAAATTAGATTTTCTACGATTATATGACGTATTTGTCATAAAACGGTTAATTCAATTGATTTGTAATGTTTATTCAATATTTTAAAATCTAATTTGTATTAATTTTAAAGTTTTGTGTCAAATAAAGTGTATATAAATTAGATTTTTATTGGTCAATAAACGGTTAATTCAATTGATTTGTAATGTTCAATCAATTTTTTAAAATTCTAATAACCTAACTAAAATGTTCGCTTAGCAAACAGACTTACGTCAATTTACATACTTACTTGGAAGTTTGTTGAGTTTTTCTGATAAAGAAGGGTTTAAACTGATAAATTAAACTGATGTTGAAAGCTTGAACACTTACGAAATATTCGATGTTACAGTTTTTAATCTATTTCATTGGCAGCAATACTTCTGACGAAATATTAATCGTATATACCAATCTAAAATGATCTCAGAATGTTATCAAGTCCTCTAAATCTTTATTCCTGATCAAATTGCTGTTCATGTAATGTTCAACCTTCAACTTTTTTTTGTTATTTTTTGATCTGTTATTAAAGTTATATGAAATTGGAATGATAATTCTAAGTTTTGGAACAGTATCAAACTAAACTTGATTGAAGACTATACAAGTTGAAATGGACTTAACATTGCACTTGTTCGAGATAAAGAAAATAAAGAGGAACAAGATAATAAGAAGGTTCTATTTTTGCCATTTAAATGCATAGGATCATCTGCACGTTTGGTGTCTATAGAAATTATAGCTTGCCTTTCTAGTCGTCATTGTATTGCAAATAAAGTAAGGCTAATTGCATAGGAGTCTAAATGCTAATTTGTATCTTGAGGGGAGGTTCTTTGTTCCCTCTTGTATGGGATCTGGGCTCATTTCATCTATTGTTATCAGGTATTGCAAATAGAAAGTAATATCAATAGACTGTTTGATTGTGAAACAATAATTACAATTTGAAGAGGTTCTTAAATCGCGAATGAAGTTGGATGGATAATCTTGGTATGAAATGTCTCCAAACGAAGATAACGGCCTAAAATATAATTAAATATTTTATTTTGTATTAGTGTTTTGAAGGAACAATTCATTAATGACTTAAATTCTAAAAAGACTCAATCTAGGCCTCTGCTTAAAGAATTTGGAAGGAAACCACATCGTCAAAATTTTCGGAAGATTTATTAATTTTCGGAAGATTTAATTATTATCCGCATGCAGTTCCTTAATTTCTTCCATTCCTAAAAAAAATTCCTCCAAGGGGGTTTTCACATTTTACTACCAAATTATTAATAGGATGTCATCTAAAGGAGCAATTTTTTTGCTTACCGAAGTCGTCACCATTGAAAAGTAACATAATGCCGTCAGCTCGTATCACAGAACTTACATCGGATAAATTTCGGCTATCATGAACATTCGATTAAATTTTACAAGTTATGCCAATGTCCTTCAACCACGGGTATGTCAAACTAAATTATCGTATAACATCTAAATTGAAACTATTCTCTATTTATAGCCATTTTGTATATGGTACAACCAAATTTAAATTGGAACCATGACCTTATGAATTGCCAAATCTAGAAAGATTTTTAAATTTTAAATATATACAAAATAAATTGGATATTGGGTCTCAATCAACTTAAAATCAATCTCGCACTACAGTTTAGGATATGACATAACAGTATCGATAAATGTTCATCATTAATTCAGTGATGTAACTCAAAACTATACGTGGGTTTTATAACAAAATAATAAACCATACGTAGCACACCTTGATTCTAGATAGAATCACCTTGATAACTGAGCTTAGTGTAATAACCGCTAACGTATTTAAATGTAAATCGCGCTCTCGATTAAATTACATATGCAAAGTAGAGTGTATTGTAATGTTAACGCGATATTTAGACGTAATATCAAATGGCACAATTATTGGATTTTAATGTATAATCATACTCTGTGGTCGGGGGGCACCCCCATACCTCGTAAAATTTTACCAGACTCGCGGTTTCGGATTGGTAGCCTGCACTGTACCACCAGATCAATTCTCATTCTGCATCAAGTTAGTAGCCTCAGGAGTATTTCAGTATAATCGTAAACTGTTTAAATACACTGTCAATATAATTTAATAAACTCACCGTGACTGATGACCGAAATCTGTTTTTGAAAATAACAAACAAATCTGCTTATGGTATGTCAATAGAAATCTGTAAATAAAACAAAACAAAAATATTTTTAATGAGTTTGCAAGATTGCCACCAAATCATATAAGTAATTAACTGATTCATGCAACGTAAGCACATAAGTGCAGAATTAATCTTAAACAAATAATAAACATCGTCATCATCTTATAATTATTTCATCCTCTTAAAACACTTGGTAACTATTTATCTGGCATATGTTTACTTTCGTTATCTGCCTCTCGAGATGTGTACACACTTTGGAATGCAAATTACACTTTGGTGCGATAAACAAATTGCGTTACCCAATTATCAACGCAGTAGCGTTCGTGTACATTTTTGACAATTTTCTTGAATTGTCTTAGTGGGTTCTAAGCGTATTATCGATTTACAAAATTAATTGTTGTTACTATCTTGAAATTAAATTGTAATCAATCATGTCAATATAATCGATATATTGGCTCATATATATTTTGTTTTCGATTGATAATTTATTTGAGGAACGTGAGAACGGTAGGATCACGAAAATTTAAATTGGATAAGCAGAATTTATTTATAATTTTTTTTGTTCAATCCTCGTTATAAGGTCAACTGTCATCATAATTTTTGTTTATTATTGTGGATTGATTTGATCTATTGATTTGAGTTTTATCTATAGATAAGCTAAAATTAAATTTACAATTTTTGAAAAATGGATGGTTCAACATGTCTTAAGCAGGAGAACGTTCAAATAGATTTAAATTGTTATCCAGACGCGTGAATCAGTGGATCAAAACCCGATAACTTAAAAACGTGTGTGCATGCAAGATGCAAGTTCATTCTTACGTAAATTTTTAAGTCAGAACGCTTTAATGCTGGAGTTGGTCTAACTTCATCGAAATGTACTTTTACATTTATATCGAATTCCGCAATTAATTAATTTTCATATCCGGAGATGTGTTCAAGAATTGTCCAGGTATTTGTAATGAACACTACCCAACAACCATTTCAGCTGGAGATAATTTTAACTCCTCACTAAAAGAAGAATGCGACCCAAGCAATACTGTTGGTAAAATTGATGTCCGTTCGGTCATAGTGTCTAAGTTAATTTCTGTACAGCATTATGAAGGTAACTTAAAGGAACTGAGAGGAGATAGGGAACCATAGTTTCCCAGTAAGATATAAATTATGGAAGTTTTAGAAACTTTTTTTGGGGTGCGACGGTTGTACAATCTCCTCGCGCTTAATCTCGGGCAATGCCAAAAGCATAAACACTGATCTGCAGGGTAGGCACTGATTCGTTAATTTCAAACGGAATAACCCAGGCATCGTAACTGGAAATGATCAGCTCATGACTGATTACCCATGCATTCAGTCATGAGCTTACTTTTGTCATCAGTATATGGGTGGGAAACCCGCAGAACAAAATAATCCAGCGTGGAGAAAATAGATAAGGAAAAAACATACGGTGTTGCAATGACCGCAAAATTTCAGTAGTGATGCACTTGGCAGCTGAATTAAATACAACAATACAACAAGATAATGATAATACGATAATACAACAAGCATTGCTACTGCTGTGGCAAACTTGGCTGCAGTAACAGTAAATTTTACAAGGGAAAACGAGAACCCATTTTTGGGTTACAAAATCTTGAGATCCCAACAATTAAAAAAGCTAATTCAATAGGAGATATTAGAAAGAATAATCCATATCAATCAAGAAAAAATAGTAAAGATAAAACTACCTTAAGCATAGAGAATGAAATCAGCAATTTCTATGCACATATGGAAGTCGCTGATGAAAACAAACCATCAAGAGAAACTGCTTGGGTATTGAAAAAGAGCAAGCCCACAAAGAAAAGAGAAGCAGAATCATCGCTAGAATATATTGGACAAGCAGCACCCAACACGAGTAATGATAAAACTCAGCAGAAAGAAAACCAAAAGCAATCAGAAAATATTGAGCAAGTAACCCGGACACCTGTATCGGGCAATGCAACTACTCAGGGCAAAAAAGATCCAAAATCAGAGAAAATCTTCCTCATTTGCTCTATTCTAACTCTCATGTTTTGAATTGCACAAATATTATATATCTTTTGGATGTTTTCTTTAGTGCCAAACATAAGCATATAAAGTGAGGTAGTCCTCTTCTTACCAGTTCGTGGCTTCTTTTCATAATCTTTTCGCTTTCAGTTCTATCTTTTTTGATCATATTGACATCATTCTGGATATCTAAACCTTTATGCTGTAGCTCAGCTATTATGCCATTGCTTCCACATGTAGTCCTCTAGCCATAACCATAATTGGTCTAGCTTGCTTTTACAATCACAATTTAAACTAAGAACGAAGATGCAAGTATCTCTGCTTTATATACTGCCCACCACACTATAACTTAAAAAAAGAAGAATACGAAGAACTGTTTCACTGTTTTTTTGGGACGATGGTTCATTAATGGCGGCCACTTTAACGCAAAAAACACTCTTTGGGGCTCCTAAATTACAACACCAAAAGAAAGAGAACTGGTATTTGGGCTCGTTGTAGTAAGCAAAAGGCGGATGTTTGTGAGAGACCTCGACGTACCGTTTCAACCGCTACTCAGACAATCTGCGAATGAAAATTTTAGTTTTGTACACAGTTCAAATGAGCTTGAAATACAAACTGTAACGCTCCATGAGTTAAAAGAAGAAATAAAAAATTTAAATCCGAAAAAGCTCCTGGATATGGTTTAATAACTGGGCAAATTATAAAAGAACTACCAGACAAAGCAATACACAAAGTTCTGCATATAATCAATGTTGTGTAAGATTAAGATACGTTCCAAGGCAGTAGAAGGTAGCACAAGTGATCATGATTTTAAAGCCAAACAAAAACAGTAACGATAAAAAGTCATTTAGAACAATATCTCTACTTCCTACTATATCGAAGATATTTGAAAAACTACTTCTGAAGAAACTAAAGCCTATAATAAAGGATAATGATCTTATACCTGCTAATTAGTTTGGATTCAAAGAAAAACATTCGACCCTAGAGCAAGTTCACAGAATCACAGATATTATAGAACGTACTCTAGAAACACTCTGAACGTACTCTGAAAAAGATATGTTCGAGCCTCTTCTTGGATGTAGCGCAAGCATTTGATCATGTATGGCACAAAAGATTAGAGTACAAGTTACATCAAGATCTTCCCAAACAGTATTATGAAATTCTAAAATCTTACATAACCGACAGGCTTCATAAAATATGAAGATGGATTCTCGGATCTAAAGAAAATTTCAGCAGCAGTGCTGAAGTTGGGAGCAATTTAACAAAACCTACAGAAAAATTACCAACATCGATTAATACAGTCAGTAACTGGATGAAGAAGTGGAAAATGAAGCTCAATGAAACAAAATCGGTTACCAAACGTAATCAACTCTAAACAAGGCCCTTATTCAAATACAGCAAAATATCTAGGGATGTCGCTAGATGTTAAACTTAAATGGAAAAGACATGTCAAAAAGAAAAAGAACGAACTACAACTCTTTATCATATAAGCACAGTATCTTTGTTTTGCTTTATTAATATGAACGGAGAAAAAAATAAGTAGCTTGACCTATTCAATAGAAGTCTTATTGTTCTTCTTTTAACCTTTGAAAGTTAAAGCTGCAGTGTTTGGGACGGGAGGTACCGGGTTCGAATCTCAACGGGGGAAGGTTGCAAAAGGGATTTTTCATCACCTGATTACGATCGGTGATGACGATGAACACAACTATGACCCCCTGTCGGAGTGGAGAATCTATGGGCCGAACCATCGCCCCATCGTCAATCTAACGTTGAAAAAATTGTGCAACTTTCAAGTTAGGTTTCGATCGGAAGTAGTGATACGATTTAAGCTTCTGTAAATTCCTACATGAGCTGTCTTTAATCAACCATTTTTCTTTATAACTAAATGCAAATGGCTCAACCATAGACTATTACTTGGTCTACACATGCCTTGAGCCATAAGATGTTCAAAGTGCAACTTTGCAGTTTTAAATTTGTTCAGCACCAAATTTTATAGCGTCTAATCTTACATGAAATAGGTGATCGGTTGTATCCAAACGGTGTGTAATTTTGTATTTAATAATTTTATCACTTAACTCACAATTTAAAACTTCGACAGTAAATTTTGATTCTGATTCGCTGATCAAAGCTATTGATTTTCCTTACAGTACTAATTCCAAAAACTAATGCTGATGGAATATGTTCCACCTAAACGAAAAGGCGTAATATAAATTCGTTGTATTGGTAACCTAACCATTAGAGGAAAATGATTAAATAATCGTAACATGCAGGTATAGGCGAGTATGGCTAAACTGTCACTTTGTATTAATAACTTTACAGGTTACGTTGTCTTTTAGTTTTTCACCTATGCAAAAAAATTTACAGTTTTGTTATCACAAGGCTATTTTTATCCAGGCTATTTTTAAAAAAAAACAAAATCCAGAAATTGGCACAGCGGTATGGACAGAAGCATTGGTGAAACCAACGGACATTGTTCATAGCATAATATTTTACTTGTAAGTAGTAGTTTTGAGACGAATTCTTGTAATTGAATCGAAAAGCAATACAAATATTCATATTTTGCGTATTTGTGTACATTTGTTAAAAATATTAACATAAATAGTAAATAGTAGTTCGGCAAACGACAAATCCTGATTTTGAAAACACTTGTATATATAAGGCAATGCCGACGCTTTATAGCGTTTATATCTCACAAGCTATAGGCGCAGCCAAAAGAAACTATTATTTAAAGAGTTAGAATGTTACGCGTGTATGTAGCATAAAGAAAAAGACATGACTTTAAACTGATACAAGAGCCGTTCAGTTATCATAAATGCTGTCTTATACCGTAATTGTGAGTCAAGAGGTATTTGCTTAAAATCACTTGTTAAGCAATCAAGTGACGAGATTTATTCATTCTTTCGCAACCAAAAAAATTAATGCACCACCCAAATTTACACTCTTTATTAAGCGTGCCTATAATTCGAGATTATACAGTAAATTGTCACTTATTATTCGTAGATAACGAACTCATAGGTGATTTATTGTTCTTGAACACATTATTCCGATTATTAGCTATAATTAAGATATTAATAAAGAATATAGACGGTCTATCCTTTATACGTTTTCAGTTAGCTACTTTTTGACAAAATTAATGAATTAATTAGTAGTTGTACTAATTAAAAGAGCACTTGAACATACATTAGAATAGACCCAGATAGTTTCGAACCTCAGAAAGGAACCACATCCTGTTTTGATCAAAGTAAATTCACTCCACATAAAGACTCAGTGAAAGCATTAGACCACAGGAGCATATTAACAATGATATTAAAATTATTATCCTATAATGCCGCAGTTGACTGAAGTAAAAGCATAGACTTATTTGAAATTTTAACTTTTCCATATGAAGCGATAGTTTTTTTGCAGTGAAGTCAGCATACATGAAACACTATGCTAATTTTTTCTGTGCACGAAATTTATTCGATTCAAATACGAGTGCAAATCCATCAATATTAATTGTGCAGTTTATATTAACTTTTGACCATGTTTGCTACTCACAAACGGCGGTAGCTATAACATAACGGAAATAGATTCATTCCAATTAACATTTACTTAGTTGGGGGTGAAACGTTGGTAATTTAACTATAGTTCGCACTAGCAATAATAGTGTGAAATTTGACTTTAAGATACTTTTTCCCACTAGCAATTATGTTTTGAATTCATTTTTTACATTTTTACATTTTCACTACATTTTTACATTTTTACATTTTTACATTTTTACATTTTTACATTTTTACATTTCTACATTTCTACATTTCTACATTTTTACATTTTTACATTTTTACATTTTTACATTTTTACATTTTTACATTTTTACATTTTTACATTTTTACATTTTTACATTTTTACATTTTTACATTTTTACATTTTTACATTTTTACATTTTTACATTTTTACATTTTTACATTTTTACATTTTTACATGTTTACATTTTTACATTTTTACATTTTTACATTTTTACATTTTTACATTTTTACATTTTTACATTTTTACATTTTTACATTTTACATTTTTACATTTTTACATTTTTACATTTTTACATTTTTACATTTTTACATTTTTACATTTTTACATTTTTACATTTTTACATTTTTACATTTTTACATTTTTACATTTTTACATTTTTACATTTTTACATTTTTACATTTTTACATTTTTACATTTTTACATTTTTACATTTTTACATTTTTACATTTTTACATTTTTACATTTTTACATTTTTACATTTTTACATTTTTACATTTTTACATTTTTACATTTTTACATTTTTACATTTTTACATTTTTACATTTTTACATTTTTACATTTTTACATTTTTACATTTTTACATTTTTACATTTTTACATTTTTACATTTTTACATTTTTACATTTTTACATTTTTACATTTTTACATTTTTACATTTTTACATTTTTACATTTTTACATTTTTACATTTTTACATTTTTACATTTTTACATTTTTACATTTTTACATTTTTACATTTTTACATTTTTACATTTTTACATTTTTACATTTTTACATTTTTACATTTTTACATTTTTACATTTTTACATTTTTACATTTTTACATTTTTACATTTTTACATTTTTACATTTTTACATTTTTACATTTTTACATTTTTACATTTTTACATTTTTACATTTTTACATTTTTACATTTTTACATTTTTACATTTTTACATTTTTACATTTTTACATTTTTACATTTTTACATTTTTACATTTTTACATTTTTACATTTTTACATTTTTACATTTTTACATTTTACATTTTTACATTTTTACATTTTTACATTTTTACATTTTTACATTTTTACATTTTTACATTTTTACATTTTTACATTTTTACATTTTTACATTTTTACATTTTTACATTTTTACATTTTTACATTTTTACATTTTTACATTTTTACATTTTTACATTTTTACATTTTTACATTTTTACATTTTTACATTTTTACATTTTTACATTTTTACATTTTTACATTTTTACATTTTTACATTTTTACATTTTTACATTTTTACATTTTTACATTTTTACATTTTTACATTTTTACATTTTTACATTTTTAAATTTTTACATTTTTACATTTTTACATTTTTACATTTTTACATTTTTACATTTTTACATTTTTACATTTTTACATTTTTACATTTTTACATTTTTACATTTTTACATTTTTACATTTTTACATTTTTACATTTTTACAATTTTATATTTTTAATTTTTATATTTTATATGTTTTTTTTCAAGCGAAAACTAACCCAATTTATTACAGCCTACGCATTGGAGAAATTAGCCCTTTAATAGATTTTTTTCCAGAGAAACATTGCAGATTACAGAAAATTGGTTGCAGATTGGAGTTTCTGATGATAATTGCAGAAAAATTCAGTAGAACAAAAATTTGTTGTCTTAGTAGAATAGAAATGTGCCATAATGATCACCAGGTGTTTGAATCCGGGTCGTTTCCATCATGCTTGGAAATATATTTATATAAATATAAATATATGGTAAACCCCTCCTTTCCTACCGTGTTTTAAATGTAAAAAGGCTGTGGAAATAGAACCGGTGTTATCCGGAAAACTTGCCCAGAGCTTGGTCCCACAGTCCAATCAATCAATTTTAAGACTGACGAAAACCTATACCTTGATTCGGTGACAGTGGTGGCATCTCTTGCCACAGCTTAACACTTTTCATACAATTCTCGCACTGAAAAAATGCACATACACCACAAACATTAGTTTACCATAAATAAGAAAGTTAGATCCAACATGAAAATGCAACCGTATGCTTACGAACGATGTATAATAAAACCTAATAACTCATTTTATTTATAAACAATTTTAATTAAAGTTACAATTACGTGATCGTTATAAAGTGAAGTGAAAATTATTATCATTATTTTGTTACTATACACTCGTATTTTCTTTACAAAGAAGAAATTACGAACTTCGTTTTCTTCATATACACAAAAGAAAAAACTAAAATAAAATTTTAAATTTCCTTGAAGAAGCTAGAGAAATTTTCAAAACAAAATCAATTGTTTTAAGTTTTCTTTCGGTTCTGTTAAATTGAAATTGAAGATGGTTATCTGATTTTTATAAAACAAACTGAAAAATATAAAAAAATTGATCTTTGGAATTTTTATTGTTATTTTAAAGAGGTTTCCATTTTCAATGTCCGGATTTTAAATGTAAAATTTAAAATGGAATACGGTTGTTGCCTGTTTTTTAAAGACAGATTACATTTGACCCCCTGTGGACAATCATTTTTCATTAAGAATGTATATGAAAGAAAACTTTGAATTTGGGGGAAACCCTTTCGTTTTACTTTAGCTGAAAATATAATTGTGTATGTGAAAATTAGAAAATTTTAGATGGATGTGTGTGTGTGTTTTTTTTTTTGTTTTATGTAGGAAGATGGAAATCTTAAAAAAGACGTAGGAATTCGGTGTTCCGTACGACAACGGGGTTTACCGTGTAAAACCACCTCGCTTCTCACTGTCCTGTTTTACCCAGGCAGGTGACTTAGTTGCTCTTGATTTATTTATTTATTTACTATATTATTACGTTTTTCTCCTAGTTCTCATTGTTGACTCCGCAAAAGATAAGCTGTCACATCGCATGAGTTTCATAATCTCTACAAGAATTTTCCTCATTGCCTCCCAATCTTCTTTGGAGGTCAGCATATATTGCACTATTCCGACTGGATTTACTATAAGTGTTGTTTTATTATATTCTCCATAAGCCTTCGCTTTTCATCGAATCTTTTGCATAGTTGAGTCAGCCCATATCGGCGATGCGTATGTTAGTGTAGACTTTATGACAGTTGCAAGCAGCTCTCTGGTTGATAGTTTTAGGCCTCCGATATTTGGCATTAGTTTTGACATCGAGAATATACTTTCCTAACTTTCTCGCTTGCGTTCTCTAAATGGTCTTGGAAATTGAGCGTGTAGTCTAGAAGGACACCCAGGTATTTCAGATGCTGCGCGAAAGTAATATAGTGATCACCCACACGAATTGTGGCTTCTTATTAGGACCACTTCAGTTTTATGTTCTGCAAGTTGCCACTACTACTATTGCAATGTCGTCCGCATAGCCAATTGTCTGCACATTTTTTGGTTTTGGAATTCTTAATATTCTATCGTACATGATATTCCAGAGTACTGAGCCCTGCGGAACGCCGTCGGTTACCTTATATTGGTTTGGTCTTTCATCAGTGTCGTATATCAGCATCCATTCTTGAAAGTAGTTACCTATTAAGCGGGTTAGGTAGATTGGCACGCATAAGCTTGGTAGTTTCCTGAGGATTTTGTCTCAATTTGCAGTATAAAAACTCACGCTCCTATGCGGACTGTCTGAATTTTACTTGTTGGAGAATGTTTCTCTGCAAAAGAAAAAATCCCGAATGCCGGTTACAGTCAATGCTGATAGATTGGAGTTCATTTTTGACGGCAAGTACGAAATGTTTTCGTAAGTGTGACTTTATGTGGGCCATCGTATGGCGTTGTCAATCCTGTGCGCACTTTATCTATTCTCACAAACACGAACTCACTAGTGTCTACTGATTTGGAGCTGTGTATTTCCGTTTATTTAGATAAGCGAGTGTTTTTAGGCACTAAATTGCTCATACTTGAGAGCAGTTGTCCGATAATTGTGGCTGTTGTATGTAGAGGAAAAAAAGAGTTGCCTACAAAAAAATTCACATGGCAGCTTCATTGTTTGGCCGTAGACAAGCTCAGCTGGGGAACATTTAAGATCCTCCTTTATAGTAAGCTCGGATGTAGTAGTACTATGGGTACCTAGGAGCCCCAATGTATAGTGTTACATCGGGCTTTCAGGGATGTTTTTAACTGGCGGTGGAAAAGTTCGTTGGAACTTTTTTTGATGAAGAGAAGTACACATTCATATAATGTGCTATCGCTACATGTAAACTGTACATAAATATAGAGCGTAAAGTAGCAATTATACATAGCACTCGGTCACCATGGACTGATAAGATGACAATTAATTTTTAACAAAATTATTACGATTCCTCATCAGATCGAAACTGAACTATGCTTCGCACAACATCCAATTCTGAATAATTTAAATAACGACACAACATCCGCGATCCATCCAAACTGTCTTGACCCCAACATGAATAATTGACTTAAATTATTTAAATATTACCCTTATGCCACATTTGTTCACCTAATCTCCTTAATGCATTACTTCTTGGTCAGAGCTGAGTGATCGGAAGGAGCAAGTTGGTCGAACTTATGTAACGTAATTCTGGTACCGAAAAATCATGATATTAATATTATGGGCTTCTTCCGGCAAGGTTACAGTTTGAACTAAGTTCTGCGGGTTACATTTGAAATGGGCTTTTATGAACCATTTTACAATATGGATTAAATAAATTTTGAGAAACGTCACAAAATGATCCATACATTATACAGGATTTCGGGTGCCGAATGTTATTTATTTTTTGCTTGCACCCCCGAAAAATTTTAAAATCTGAATTGGTTCCTTTATAATAACTATCTATTGCACATGAAGGAGAGCTTAACATCGAACGAAAGAAGGTCCTGGTTTTTAAAGGGTTTTAAATGGTAAGTCTATAAACTCTAAGCTACAGCTTGATGTTATTTGCACAAACTTTGCAAAATATTTGAATTAAAATCCTTCACGCAATTCATATCGCTAGGTTAGATAATTCAGGATACCCTCTACTTCAGCTAAAATCGTATTTAATTTTTCTTGAGTAAGAATATTGGTGCCTACCACTCGCTTCAAATGATACTTGGCGGACTTTATCGCCGCTTCGCGCAGGCCTCTGAAGTGTGGAGAGCTAGGGGGGATAAAATGCCAGGTGATCCGAAATCTGGAACAATAACTAGAAATATTATTTGAACCTTTGATTATTTGGTTAAGTGAGTGTCTAAGTTTCTCGTAGGTGCCAATGAAATTAGTACCGTTGTCACTGTGTATTTCGCGACAAACGCCTCTTCTAGCTGTGAATCTCTTCAGGGCAGCTAAAAATGCATCACTGGATAGGTCTCCGACCTGCTCCAGATGGACGGCTTTGGTACTCATGCATACGAAGAGACAAATATAAGACTTATAAATTTGTTGTCCTCTCTCTTTCGTTAGATGAATAGATGATATGGGGCCTGCAAAATGTACACTAGTGATCCATAAGGGCCGTATAAATTGTACTAGTGATGGTGGAAAACTGCCCATTAATTGGCCTTGCATTTTACGCAGGTAATACAATGGTGTACTATTTCCTTTGCTTTTGTTTTTGCCTTTTCATTTGGAATCCAGTACTCGTGCCTACTTAGTGCTAGAAAAAGTGAAGGTCCCGCATACTTATTATCCAAATTGATCTCTTGCAGAATCAAGTATGCAGATCGTGATTTTGGATGCAATATCACAGGATGCTTGGTAGAATAGGATGCCATGCTGTGGAGTCGTCCGCCAACTCGAAGGAGCTCAAAGTCATCAAGAAATGGATCCAGTGATCGAAGAGGGATGTTGATTTGTTAGCATATTTTTTATGCATCAGGGCGGTTATTTCGCCGTTGTAGTGTAGGCTTTGCTCGTAGCGACAGATGGTATTTCTGGCTTTCAGAAGTTCTTCATGACAAATGAAGAAAGGAAAGGTACTTGTTATTTTGAACCCGGTGTGTGCAGCACTATTGATGGCAAATCGCAATATGTAACTCAGCACTCGTTGTAGCTTCCGAAACGATGAATATGTGGCCTACATTTGGTTGAACCATTCATTGGAATGTGAGCGGACCGAAGTAAAGGTAAATAATTTATTTGATGCTTCTTCTACATGTCCGTAATTAGGTTTTTGAGGTGGCCATGTCTCGATGGGGTGGAGCAACCGACTAGGACCATGCCATACGAGAGAGACCACGAGAAGCGCAATCCGCTGGGTTATATGCCGAGTAAACGTGTCTGAGGTTTCCACGAGATGTTGTTGATAAAATTTCGCCATCGTACTCCATTGCCTTGGATGACTTGCTAGCCAGTCGAGTACAATCTGTAGGACCTGCTTCTTGTGGAGTATGGTCTAGAATTTCTTTAGGGTTGGCTTCTGTGTCTTCAGATGGAATACAATGTAGTACTTTACTATTGTTAGATTTCCATTTTCTCATATTTAAGCCATGACTGCGGAGAATAGTAATGATAGTTTCTTTGTGATGTAGCCCTTCATTTTCATCGTCAGCACCAGATATTAAGTCATCAACATAAATATCATTCTGGACGATATCGGAAGCCTTAGGATATGATTCTAGGTTTTCTTTTGCTACTTGTTTAATTGCTCTGGTAGCCAGGAATGATGCAGAAGCCAATCCATAAGTGACTATTTGTAAACGAAAATAACGAATGGGTTTAGATGGATCAGATCGTCATACTATATTTTGATAATGCGTATCAGATTGGGACAAGCGCATTTGATAATACAAAAGGTTATCCCGTGTTCCCTAAAACGTAAAATGATTGAGTACAAATAAGATTGAACCGTAGGGCCTACGGCGAGACAATCATTCAGAGAGATGCCTGTAGTTGATTTGGCGGATTATCACACCACGCCGTGGTGTGGTAAATAAAAATCCTTTTGTGATGCTTCTGCTGCAGGTATTTCTACCATGTGGTTACGGCGCTCATAGTCGAGCATAAATTCATGATATAATTTTCTAAATTGTGGATCACGAATGAATCTGCGTTCCATTTCTCTTAGCCTTTGAATAGCTGCAGCAAGTGTATCACCCAATGCGCCTGATGATTTTTTAAACGGAAGTCGTACTATAAATCGTCCTTCTTCGCCTCGTTCAAGATGCTTTATGAAATGTTTCTCACAAAGTACTTCCTCTGTAGAGAGAATTTTCGGAAATTCGACGATGGATCTTGTAACATTGGTTTGGTGGGACCTGATCTGATCTGTCCACTTTGAAGGATATGAAAAAAGTGCTCGGCTCCAATGAGAATATCAATTTTTTTTTGGTTGGAAAATTTTTGGATCTGCTAAATCAATTTCAGCATTCGATTTGAGGAGGGAGCTGGCTTGTAATTTTTGACATTACCAAAGTATCAAAAGAAAATTTGAATGAGGCTTTAGGTTGTAACGTAATTGTAACAATGCCCTTTGACGTTCCGGAGCTAGCTTGTCCCAATTCACTAATAGACACCCACATTTCGTTTCTCTAATTGAAGACGCTGCGCACAAGATTCGGTAATGAAATTTGTTTGCGATCCGGAATCTAATAGCGCTCGGCACAAGGTTACTCTTCCAGAACGGTCGAGTGCATATACTATGGCGGTGGGAAGTATTGCAAATGTGAGGCTATTTTGGAAATGATTGTAAATCATATTAGACAATGTCGATATCATACTTTGAGCGAATTCAATTGTAGTTTCATCTTGATGTAGAAGTGTTTTGTGCTTTTTACCGCAAGTTCGGCATCGACGTTTGGAGGTGCATCGGAATATGGAATGACTATTGCTTAGGTAGTTGAAGCAGTGATTATTGCTTTTTGCATATTGTCTTCTATCAATTGCGCTTAATGACCTTTTTCTTGGCACATTGCGCATTGTGATGCGGCATTTTTGCCTGTGATTTGGCCATCATGCTCTTTCGATGTATTTTCAGCAGCGACATGTTCTTTAATCTCTGTTTTTGAACGGATCTTTTAAAAGATGAAATCATTGATTCCAGGGTATCTATTCGTCCGCTTAGGAACTTCAGAAATTCAGAGAATTCGGGATTGACTTTTTCTGATGAATTTTCTGCCCAGGCTGCCTTAGATTTATCATCTAGTTTCTGAAGTACGATGTAGATCAGCCATGGATAACGTGTTTCACCCACATCACCAAGTGCTTGAAGTCCTCGGATAACCTCATCGGAGGTGTCCATCAAATGTTTTATGTTGGCGGCAGAAGGGTGATGAATTATATTTTGTTCGATGAACGGTCGGATAAATGAGTTGATGAAGTGTTTTTTCCTATCGTACCTTATTTAGCGCTCCGATATGATTCCGCTCAGTTACTGTAATGTGGCTTAACATTGTGGTGTAACGATTGGATAGTTTTGCTTTATTTGTGCTTCGTTGCTTTTTAAGTTCAGCTAGAATTCCCTCGAACATATCGAAATACTTCACTTCACTAATTTTCACAGTAATTAAAATGAACGTGACTCATACGTGGCTGAGAATTTTAAAAATTATAACACGTTATAACGATTTAGATGATTTTTAATTTTATATAATGGATGCGCTTGTGTAATTTTCGAACAATCTTCACTTAGATACTAAAAATTATGAATTTTAGGTAGCGATATAAACCCTAAATCAATCTCAGCATTAGGCTCTCCCTCAGGAGTATACCACTAAAATCAATCAATGATTATATAAATAACTACTCAACAAGGTCCAAGATATCTCCCTTTGGCAAATTAGAGCTTTGTATTTTTAGATAAAACCATATTTACAATACTCTAAATTATAGTATGCCTTCCTGGTTTGGCCCCGTTTTTTAAGTGTTATTCGGACATAATTGAAAGTGTCTAGAAGCAGTTTTTCTTATATGCACTACGAAGATTGCCGAATAGGCCATACACAGATCAATACACTCTACTGCCGTGCCAAGAGCATTACAATATTCAATACCAAGATTTATCTTTGGGACACATAGTTTTCTCTTTTTGGCCATCGAGTTTCTTGAACAGCCACGAGTTCCAAACGATATTTTTTCATTGCTGATATAATATAGTTCCATAAAACGCGCCTGGTTTGCGGTACCGTTATATGAAGATATTTTTTAACTATATTTTTTAAAGAATGCAGTTAGCTAGCTCAACGATCCAACATTCATTTTGTCCTCTTAATACATGCAAAAAGTCGTACAACTAAATTAGAAAACTCTACATGCACAAATTACAGTATCAATCATATAAATCTTTACCACACACATAGTTTACATTTTCACTATACAATCGAACACACGTTTCTTAGACATGGACACATATAATTATGTTAATCCAACAATACAACTCGTCATAATTCACATACCATATCAAAAAAAACCGTTTCAAGTTTAAAGTCGAGGAAAATTGAGTTGTTATGATATTCTGTAGAGCATACACGTAACATAATAATGTAATATCATACGAGTGGCGTACACTCAATGAACACATAAAAGCGACAAAATAATTCAACAATGACTACTCTCGACTGCACCAACAACAACCAAAAAGTAAAATACCAAGAATTATAAAACATCAAAAGAAAACCATTCCTGAAGATGTTATCACATCATACAATAAAAGTAATAAAACGAAATTATTGGATAAATAATTGTAACGCAAAAAAAGAAGCGGGTATGTGAATTCTTTAAGCGATCTCGACTTTAAAAAAAATAAAAATTAAAATTAAAATTTTGATGATCTACAAAAAATTTTTTTTTATCGTATTTCTTCTCAAGACACAAGATATCTAGATTATTTATTTAAATATTAAACAGGATGTAATAAATATTATCGTTTATATATTTATTTATTTTATTCATTATTGATCGAGGGCAGTGAAGGCAAACACCTAGAGGGTTTTGTATTTTTGTTTTTCTTTTTTAACGACAATGATAAATTAATAGTTGTGGTATATATAAAACAAAAAAAATCGCAAATCATGTTACAAATTTGGAGCAAGTTAAGATAATCTAGATATTAAAGATTTACGATCGAAAGTTATTTAATAACGCCTAAATGTTGACGAAATCATTTACATTTTAACAGCGTTGATCAATTTGTAAATTTTTGATATAAATAGAAGAAATATTATTTTGCGTATACAGGGTGTGCTTAAACTTATTATATGGATTTTTTTTAGCTTTAATAAGTTTAACGTAAATATCAATCTGCCACTGAAAAATCACCAACGAAACATTTCCCACCGAGTAATTGGCGCAGTGGTTAAAGCTGGGAGGGTTGCAAAAGGGATTTTCCATCACTTGATTACGATCGGTGATGACGAAGAACACAACTATGACTACCTGTTGGAGTGCAGAATCCATGGGCCGAACCATCGTCCATGTCAGTACAGGCTGACTGGAGCAATGCAATGTGTAGATGGTTTTAAAAATCGAACCTGTATTCGTTCGTCCTCGATTTGGCTGGTGACAGCGTAAGGTAGGACTAAATTAACCGCGAAAGTGTTGGGAGAGCTTTGGCCCCAGAAACGATTGCATGGTTCAACAAAAAAAAAAAAAAAAACAGAAAGCGTGAAAAAATTATCATGGAGTAGATTTTATTAATTTAAAACTATTCGAAAATGATTCTTTGGTAAACTATATTTTCGATTAGAAATGCAAAGCAGAATTATACGCGATAGATGGAAAGTGGCTGCATCTTGCCCTATCTCAAGAAAGGAAATTAGCCAACAGGATTAAATATTATTTGACTGACTTATTTGTTCCAAAAACAATTTTTTTAAAGCCAATTATATAAATATATTGTTGAAAGATTGACAACAACTTCAGTCAGTATCAATTCGTTAAATCAAGGTTGTTACTTTGATATTACACGGTCAATTTAAAAGTTCACGGAATTCAACGAAATTTCTTGTATATACATATATACTTCATAAAGCACGAAAAGAACATTAAAATTACACCGTTGTGTAATTCAGGTATCATCGCGTATATAACATACCTGAGCACTGTTTTATGTACTGTAAATAACAATTTTCTGGATAATATTCGTTAATTTAAAATTTCTTAATAATTCCCTCAACATCATGTATAATAAATTTAGCATCTCGTCTTTAATATAGAAAAACCAATCATGTATTTACTGCTATTGCTACTGAGTGTCATAAAAAATCTGAACACTACATGAAATAATTGGAATGGATTGTTTTCATTTGTGGTCCCACATGTCTCGTAAAAAAATTGCAAACTACTATGATATCATAAGAACTCCACCACAGCATCCTTGGCGTGTAGTAGCGGATAACTAAACAAAGGTTGAACCACAGAAGAGAGCTGCCATTTGGTAGTTGCTCTCATCGAGTATGACTCCTTCGGATAGAGGAAGACTTGCCTTCTTCTGGTTGTCTAGAATAATATAAAAAACAAGCGTGGGGTCAAAACCGATGAAGTCAGATTGTTGATTTAATAAAGGCCAGCAATGGCCTGTAAAACCGTTTATTATTATTATTTGTTCAAATGAACCATAAGGAACACGGTTTGTCACAAGACAACCCAGGTACTCAATCACCCGCCTGCTATAAAAATATGTATTACATCCGGTGGCACAACTTATATTACCATTAAACTTATATTGCTTGCATAAACGTTTTTTCTTTTTACTGTAAATAGTATATAAGAACAAAATTTATATGGAATAAAGTGTGTACAAATTTATCGTTGTAACAGAACGTATATTGTAGTTTGTACTTACCAGCTACAAGCATTTTCCCATCAGTGGTACCTTGCTTGTAGTCTTCTAAAATCCGCATTTATCAGTGTTTACAAGACTTGGTCTTACAAGCTACGTCCCAAATTGTAGAATGATTCGATACTGCGTTTTTACATGGTCCTTTGAGCTAAACAAACCATCTGAGTTAGCAATACGGCGTTGTCTAGGCCTAATAATAAAAAAACATAGACAAAGTTCACGAACAAATTAAGCTTCAAAGCAATGGAAGAGCTAATTAAAAAACAAAACGAGCGGGAGAAGGCGATTTTGGCAGAGATCGTCCAATCATTATACAAAGCGTATTACGATTGTGACCGGGATGTGGTGGCTAACGAGTCATTGCGGACACATCACCCTAATTCGAAAGAGCGAAAGCAGATTCAACGAGCCTACGACAAATCCATCGACGATTGCAAATTCGACGATTGCAGTTATCTGATTTCCGCACCAATAACCTCTCCGAAAGCTGGATCCATCCCGAAACCAACATCATCCACAACCAGTGCAGGGAAGTCCAACGAAGACACGATGAAAACCATTAGCAACGATACTTCAAGCCAGGATACATCGGCCCTCAAAATTCCTATGCAGAATTTGGGACCTCCTGCCCGTGTTGTTCTGACACATTCTTCAGAGGCCAACACCGACAAAAATCAGGCGCTGTTCCACGAACAGGACGTAAATATGCGGCTCCTGTACAGACGCCTGGATACCATCATGAGTGACTGGGATTCAGGAAAGTGTTCCCAGACTTATGCCAAGATCAAAGTTGACCAAATAAATAAAGATTTGACGGTTTGATCAACTACATCGGGCCATCCTCATCAACACCACTGAAGAGAAACAAGAAGTGAAATACTTTAGAGACGACTACTATGAAGAGTTGAGCATGATTGCCGTGGAAAGATTAATTAGGTTACATGACTTCATCAGTAACGAACCACAGAAGCCCACGTCTTCGTTAAGTATGCGGCTTCCCCGGATAGAGGTTCTCGTCTTTTACGGTGAATACGAAAAGTGGCCATATTTAATGACCGATTTACCAAAGTTATTCACAAAGAGGCCTTATCAAACACTGAAAAAAATGTGCTATCTAAAGGCGTACGTGCAGTAAGAGGCGGCAAAACTCATCATCCATCTTTCTTCAGTGGACGGTAATTATGAGAAGGCGTGGAGTATCTTACAGACAAGATACGAAAACAAGCGTTTGCTTGCGTCCACGTACTTCAATACTTTATTGTCACTGCACCAAATTCATCAAGCAACAGCGTCAAACATCCAGGGGCTGCACGATACGGTTGTTGAAACCATTCATAATATTCAAACCCTTCAACTAGATAACACTTTTGAAGCTTTTGTGGGTCATATCATTATGAAGGAGGTCGATGCAGAGACGGTAGAAAAGTAAGAATTATCCCTCGCCAGCCCGCGAGAAACTCCAAAGCTGAAAGAATGCATGGAATTCTTGCTTCGAAAATTCCAGCTGTTAGAAGCAACAGGGACACAAAAGGCGTCCATCATGCGAACAACTAAGTCCGATCACACGGTTCATCAGCGGATCGTCTCCCTTGGGACTGAAAGAGGCGAACACAGGACGCAAAAACCATCCATCACGCGATCAGTTAGGAAAGACTACATTGCTCAGCAGCGTGTCCCCGTCATTGAGGCTGGCGATCAGAGAGCCTACACCCAGAAGTTTACGACCACCTGCTCTTATTGCAAAGAGAAGAGGCACCTAGTTGACCAATGCCACCAATTCCGCAACATCAGCATAAAACGCCGGATTGACTTTATTAATCGAGCACACATCTGTACTAACTGTATGCTGCACAGCTTGCATATAACATGCAAGGTTAAAGCAGCATGCACAATGTGCAGCAACCGGCATCATCAATTGCTGCATGAATCACAACAACAGCTGGATAAAAGAGTCCCCATCAGCACATCAGACTCCCACCACACAACTCTGTTGGCAACCGCTCTGGTCAAAAGCATAAATATGTGTGGGGAGTTAACCGATTTCAGAGCCTAGATAAATAGGGGTCACAGGTCTCGCTTATCACGGAAGAGGCGATTAATCGGCTCGGGTTATCGTTATTCCATACATCAGTTACCATTTCGGGAATAGAAGCAAATAACACCAATCCAACCGCCAAATTTCAAATATGGCTTCATCCACATTTTTCATCATCATTTCGATTAAAGGTTGAAGCATACGTATTGCCAAGGACCACCATGATTGTGCCTGAATAACAGATCAAACGAAATAACCGATGGAATCAGTTAGTCGTGGCCGACCCAATGTTTGACACACCCGCTCCCATCGACATTTTATTAGAAGCCGACGTATATGGTGATCTCATTGAAGGCCCAATAATAAAGCGGAAACCAAATGCCATCAAGACGAGCTTCGGTTGGGTGATCTCAGCTCCAACTCAGATAAAAACGGCTCATCCCTCAGTACAAATTCACAGCGGAACAAAGCTGGAAGAAAGGATGCAGCGGTTCTGGGAACTAGAAAAACCGTCGAGGGTATTGGAAAAGAAACAACTGACAACATCGCTTGTGAAAATACCTATCGTGAAACCACACGACGAGACCCTCTTGGACGATATGTGGGCCTAGCTGCTGTTCAAAGAAACGCACTTGGATCAGCTAAGGAGTTCAAAGCAACGGGCGCACCAACGGTTTTTACAACTAGAACGAAAACTGGATTCAAATAATGAATTAAAAGAGCAATATTGTCAGTTCATGGCCGAGTACCTCAACTTAGGGCACATGAAACGGGCACCCCACCACAGCGGTGGACTTACCTCATCATGCTGTCATCAAGAGGACAGCAGAAGCCACTAAAATTCGAGTTGTATTCGACGCCTCGATGACAACCTCGACGGGCGTAAGTTTGAATGATGCACATCGGGCCTGCTCTACAAAATTATTTGTGGGCCATAATGCTCAAATGGAGGAAGCATCGGATAGTATTCTCCACGGACATAGATAAAATGTATCGACAAGTCAAGATGCATAAGGAACATCAACCGTACCAGACCATACTATGGAGAGAAAACCCATCATCCTTTTCACGAATACCAACTTGCAATCCTACCGTTGCATCAGTTAGCGAATGATGAAATCCACCAGCAAGAGGAAGCCAGTCACATATTCAAAAATGATTGTTTCGTAGATGATCTACTAACCGACGCAGACACAATAGAAGAAGCGCAACGGTTACAGTCGCAATTAGTCCAATTACTACATAAGGGTGGAATGTATAGTTGGGAAAGTGGTCCAGTAATTGTCCACACATATTACAGGGTATACCTAGATCAAAGGTCTTAATAGGTGACCTCGCTTTTATGGACGTACACTCCATTAAGAGGGTTGATCAGAGCTTATTCATCAAGACGCCATTTCTTATTCCACGTGAATCTACCAATCAACACCATCGGACTGACAAAGCATCAACTTTCGTCTGAAATGTCAAGAATTTTCGACCCGTTAGAGTGGCTCGCATCTCTAATCGTCAAATGTAAAATAATGTACCAGACGTTATGGAGTCTGGACATCGGCTGGGACGACCCGTTACCAACGGAATTTGCAGACAAGTGGAACCAGATAAAATTGGATTTGAAGAGCACCCAGACGATGACGATCCCTCGATATATCAGCTACGGTAAAGAAAGTTGCACAGTGGAAATACATGGTTTTTGCGGTTGTTTACAGCAAGATCATCAACAACGGCGAGGTGACAGTACGTCTTCTGACCGCAAATTCCAAAGTCACGCCCGTAAGAACAACGATAACCTTTCCACGCTTAGAGCTATGTGACGCATTACTCTTAAGCCGATTGGTCCTACGAGTAACACAATTTCTTGACAATGACATGAAGGCCGTAACGTTATGGTCCGACTCCATGGTCACATTAGCTTGAATACGAAAACCATCAACTTGGAAATCTTTCGTGGCAACGCGAGTGGCTGAGATACAGACCAACACCAACCCAGAGTCATGAAATCATATCAGGTCAGAACACATCCCAGCAGATTGCGCATCTCGCGGAATTACAGCAAAGTAAATAACCGCAACGGAAATATGGTGGAGTGGGCCTTCATTTTTATAAATCAGGAACAATACCACACTGACGAAATGTTCGAAACAACAGAGGAAGAGAAGACAGTTGTCAACCTGGTTGTCAATGGTACAACCTGAAGAATGACAGCATGCACTAATGGCGCTAGTCCGAACCATACAACTTTTGAAATTCAAGGACGAGCACGCGTTATTGGAGATAAGCAACGTCGTCGACAAAAGCAGCAAACTTCACTCATTACATCCGTTTTTAGACAAACACTACATCATTCGAGTAGGCGGACGGTTAGACAATTGTCAGTTATTATACGAAGAGCGGCACCCCATGTCCTACCATTCAAGAGACAATTTACGAAGTTAGTCTTAGATTGGGGTCATCGAGAAATGTTACACGGAAGTCAGGCATTGACACTGGCGTATATCCGCAAGAAGTACTGGGTCATCAAAGGAGGGCAAGCGGTAAAACATCATAACTCCCAGAGCATCCGCTGTCACCGATTCAAACTCAAATTAGCAGAGCAGCTGTTGGGAAGCCTCCCCAAACCTTGTGTAACCGTATCACGACCATTCACCCGTACAGGAGTTGATTATGCAGGGCCCATAAACATACGGACGAGTAAAGGCCGAGGAAACAAGTCATCTAAAGGATATATATACATCTTCATTTGTTTAGCCACTAAGGCCATTCACATAGAGGTAGCATCCGATATATCAAGTTACGGATTCATAAGCGCATTTCGAAGATTCACGGCGCGGCGTGGTACTGTTGCCCATATGTACAGCGACAACGGAACCAATTTCATGGGGGCCTATAAATTGCTGCAACCCATAAAATTTCATTCCACCGACGTCACAACACTTTGGTGGACTTTGGGAAGCCGGCGTAAAATCCATCAAAACACACTTGAAAAAGCTTATAGGTGATACCAACCTAATGTATGAGGAGATGACAATGCTATTAAACCAGATAGAAGCATGTTTAAATTATAGACCACTCTGTCCATTAAGTGAAGACCCGGAATCTTTAGATGTGTTAACACCAGTACATTTCCTGCCTGGATATATTATGTAAAACCGAGATACCGAGCAATTGGTGCAGTGATTTAAGATATGGTGCTTGGTTTAGGATGGAGCGGGTTCGAACCCGAGGAGAGATGTAAAAGGACTTTTTTATCACTTTTTTATCACTGTTGCCATGCTAGTACAGAATCGCTGGAGCTATGTAAGGTGCAAATAGAGATTTAAAAGCCAACATGTTATCTTGCATCCTCGATTTGGCTGGCAACGGTGTAAAGTAGGATCAAAAACTGTATTAACTAGTACAGCTGTATTGCATGGATTTTAAAATATAAATAAACAAATGAAATACAACCGAGACTAGTTTCAATTTATCAAAAGACTGTCAATCCGTTTAAATTTCCAAAAAGCTTTCTCAAATCATAAGCTTATCGACAACTTACGACAATTTTAACGTCTATTTGGTATGAGAAAGCCAAAAATGCATTTAACTACTAAGAAAAATATTTTAATATTTTGTGCAAGTAGCGGATGCGGAATGGCTAATGAAAATAATGCTAAAACGTCATGGGACTCGTACTTTAAAAATATCTTAAACAATAGTCACGCGGGTAGTCCATTAATCGAAGTTTATAATAAAGTTTAATCGAAAGTTAAACGATCTTGATGGAACCACTTATCAGGCCGAACTACAATTGGTGCAATCTAGTCCAATGCAGAATTAGATAAGTCAATTTTTTTAAACATAATAATATCGAATTCAATTTTCGACTAGTTATGTTTTCGATCAGTTGAGGATTACCCATCAACTGTGTAATACATATACGACCTCTATGAAAGGGAGTCGAATGTACGGTATTGAGTAAGATGGACGCACACGAAATCCATATGTGTCAATAACAAAGAAATCTAAATATATCAACCAGTTTTTACATAACCGACCAAGAAGAGTTTAATATCCATCCATAAAAAGATATAACAGATTGGCGACGAGGATCGGATAAATCATAAATTATTGATTTTTCAAAATAAAACAGGAAAAAAAAGTTATGTACACGTGCTAAAACAAATTCATTAGTGGTAAATTAATTCAAGTGCAAAAATGGATTCGGAACTGGAGAAAGACGTAATGGTAGTCAACCATCGAATGTTACCATTCCGGCGTTCGAAAATTTTGATGCTAAAAAAGAAAGCTTCAAATTACATCAAAATGAAAGAACTGGATAAAGATAAAACAAAAAGTGCACAGATGCTATTAAGTTCAATAGGCGCATCAAATTATATTACATTAGCAGCCTTAGTAGCACCAAAAATGCCGGGAGATTTAGAGTATGATCAATTAATATCTGAGTTAGGAAAGCATCTAGAGCCAAAAAAAAGCTCGTTAGTGAGTCAACACTATTTTTTATCAACATATCAACGAGAACAGGAAAAAATAGCAGATTATGTAGCAGCATTACGCTGTAACATTGCTAAATGTGATTTTAAAGTAAAGTGTCAATGTGGAATCAGTACATCAGAAGCAGACTTCGAGCTCAATTTGTTAGAGGTATAAAGGATAACGGTATAAAAGAGACAATTCTTCAATTAGAGCAAACTGAGTTTAGCGAAACTGTCACGAAAGAAATAGCAATGGAAGCATCAAGAGTGGATTGTCAAGAGCTGCCAAAGAGACCAGAACGGCTGCAAGTGACGTTAACAAAATAATCTATCATCAATCACGGAAGGACAGTTATTCCTCAAGAAATCAAAGTAAATGTCAGTCACCAAAGGGAAATCATGATCGTACGGGAACAAAATCAAAAGGATGGATTGACTACAAAAAACTTGGAATCGACAATGTATGTTTACGATGTGGTCGAAATAACCATAAATCAAGAAATTGTCGAATCGAACCAGCAACAATGGAGTGTTCAATATGCAATTATAATGATATGGGAGTAAACCAAATTATCGATATTTACGACCAGTCTACACCTGAAATGGGTCAGGACACGAAGAAGTTGTTCACTAATATTAAAATCGAAGGGGTTCAGCAAAAATTTGAAGTTGACACCGGTGCGGGATTCACACTTATTCCTAAGAGTCAATATAGGAACCTAGGAATCAAAAGGCAGCTTAAACCAACCAATATTGCACTCAGGTCATACACAGAAAATGTGTTCTTACCACTGGGGAAAGTCAATATAAAAGTCGAATACAAAGGGAATGGATCTAATGAAGACATTTACGTCATTCCAGACGGGTTCAACCCACTATTAGGGAAAACATGGATCAGGCATCTAAAAATTAATTTGAAAGACATTGAATTCAAGAAAATTTCAAAAGGGAATCGGGAAATGCATATCCGATTAAAAAATAATGACGAAGAAGTGGAAGAACTTTTTCCACACATTTTTACCCAGAAGGTTGGCTGTGTACCAAATTACAACGGGTGCCTTTACGGGTGCTTCACACCCGGAAGGGATGTTTCATACGCGCTACGTAAAAATGTAGAAATGGAGCTTGATAACTTAGAACAAGAGGGTATCATAACAAAATCAACCACGAGCGATTGGGGTCACCCTTGGTAGTAGTTCCGAAAGGAGATGGAACAGATAGACTCTGTGCCGATTACAAAGTTGGGGTAATTAGTAAACGTCAATTATCCAATCAAAAAAATAGAGGACATATTGAATAACTTACAAGGTTCAAAATATTTTTGTCGATTGGATCTGTTTAAAGCATACCTACATTTAAAAACTGACGAGGAGAGCAGTATTATTTAAACAATAGCGACACACAGAGGAACTTACCGAATGAACAAGTTAAGTATAAAACAGCACCAGCAGAATTTAACCGGATAATCGATCAAGTGCTTAGTAAATATGATTTGCATTTAAATAAAAACAAGTGCTCGTATTATCACCGAAAAATCGAATATCTGGGACACGTCGAAGATATTTATTTATATTTAGAAGATGGAAAAATTTCAAAGTCTCCTTTAAAAGTAAAGGCAATCATCGAAATACCACATCCAAGAAATGTAAAAGAAGTTAGACTATTTTTAGGGATGATAACTTATTATTCAAGATTCTTGCCTGACGAGTCAACTATCACCTACCCGATTCGGAAACTATTACAAAAAAATTAAAAATTTACATGGTCAAAGGAGTGTCAAGCAACGTGTTCATAAAATTAAAAAAGGAAATTGACAGTGATCGAATACTTGTACAGTTCAACATAGATTTACCGGTAACATTAGCAACGGACGCAAGTCTTACGGGAATCGCGGCGGTATTGTCACACACAACCGACGGGGAAGAACGCCCGATTGCTTTTGCCTCACGTTCGCTTTTGGAGTAGATAATTTTTTAGATTACAGATATATGGGAGACGATTTACATTAATCACGGATAACCAACCGTTAACAAGAATTCAAAAATCAAAATTACCAAAAATGACTTCCGCTAAATTACTACGCTACGCATCATTCTTGGCGGGTTTTAACCATAATGTCTCATTTAAGAAGGGCATCGACAATCAAAACGTAGATTGTTTATCAAGAGCTCCAGTACACCAAGAACATATTTCCTCCGACATGGAAATCAACGAAGAGATTTATTAAGTTTTAGCAGCCTCAGTATTCGAAATATCTACTGAAAATCTAACTTAGCGCAACGATACTGCATATGGTAAGAAATAGATAAAGATATCGAAAGGGTAGTTAGATCTTGTGAAGAATGTGCCATGATCAAGAAGAACCCCACAAAAGTTTCGACGCACCATTGGGATAATCCATCGAATAATTGGGAACGTATCCATATCGACTACGCAGGGCCGCTCCAGGGATTCTATTTTTTGGTTGTAATCGACCCAAAATCTCGATGGGCAGATATCAAGGGATTACGTGAAGCTCCGAATTCAGACAACACTATTCAACTTTTAAATGAAATTTTTGCAAATCACGGATATCCAGTCGTATTAGTTTCTGACAACGCCACAACATTTAACAGTGAAGTGTTTCAAAAATATTGCCGTAGCAATGGTATTCGACAGAAATTTATTGCACCAGGACATCCAGCAACAAATGGATTGGCGGAAAGAAACGTTCAAACTTTAAAGCATCGACTGAAGACCATGGCGAACGATAATATTCTAATGAATCATAAATTACTAAAAATTATGTTGCGATACAGAGCCACACCATTAGCAAATGGAAAATCGCAAATGGCAGAAATGTATTTAAATCGACAAATTCGCATAAAACTCGATGCCATGTTTCCAGTGTAAGAACATGTTTCTCTTCCTCAAGAAAAGGGAATTTATATACGATATCTTAAAGATGGGCAGAGAGTCCAAGCGAAATTCTTTATAAACAATAAGCCTATGTGGAAATTCGGAAATTAGAGCAACTTCATTACAAAGTGAAATTAGATAAAGGCAGATTTCTAAAACGCCACATAAACAAATTTATTGCATTGGACGTAAGTAAAAAAATCGTTACGTTTCATGAATCAACCATTAATCCAGAAGTAACAACAAGGAGGCAACATGAAGCAGAATTCGATCCTTTGCGTGTGGAAGTTCGAGTACCTAATCAAACACAAACTCATGAGAATGAGCCAGTATCAGACCTAAAGTTGAACATCGAAGAATTGTTAACTAGTCCAGGGACCGAGACGGTAGGAAGTAGGCCAGGACAGGAAGGGCGACCACCAACGTATCTGCGAGACTACATAGTGAATTATTATAAATGAATTAGTATCAAAATGGAAGTCAAAATTCACACTAAAGTAAATTAAAAGTCAAATTAAAAATTTCAATATCAAAAATTAAATTCAAAGAAAATTAAAGAATTCAAAATTCAAGTCAAACTTAAATTCAGATACACAATTAATTCCATTAGCAAGTAATTTAAATTTTGTTAAATACGTAGGGGACAATTATTATGTATCGAATTTAATTTTCGACTAGTTATGTTTTCGATCAGTTGAGAATTACCCATCAACTGTGTAATACATATACGACCTCTATGAAAGGGAGTCGAATGCACGGTATTGAGTAAGATGGACGCACATGAAATCCATCTATGTCAATAACAAAGAAATCTAAATATATCAACCAGCTTTTACATAATCGACCAAATTATGGAATTTTTGAAATCTTTATTTATTTTTATTGAAATTAAAGTACATTAACATTCCGGTTAATAATGAAAAAGAATGTCGTGCAAGTGACCTACTCTGCTAGCTGTCAATCTTTTACTAACATTTTGAATAACTTTTTCGGATAATGATGGTTTTATTAGTGATATTTGCTCGATGTTGTCTTTGAAGTATTTAACAGTTTGAGTATTACCCGTATAAACTGCACTCTTCAAGAAACCCCAAAAAAAGTCCAATAACGTCAAACCGCATGATCTTGGTGGCCAATTCACGTCTGTTCCATATTATTTTATATACTTTGACCATACATTATATTTTTTTGGTTTCATTGTTTTTTAAACATAACCTCATTTTTGACAAAACTACTGAGGTTAAATAAAACGAAAATCATAGTTAGCGTATATTTATCGATGCGATTCATTTTTGTTTTAATTTGTACGATTTACAGCTGTCAAAATTGTAACAATTTCACACAGCAAAATTAAAATTCATTTTTAAAAATATTTCGATTATTTTTTTAACAAAATATTTTTAACACGTTTACAAAGACACCAACTTAGATTTTCTACAAGCGTTCTAAATTCGCACAAATTTTGTTTTGGAATATTAACGTACCTTTAAGACTGCTTTAAGAAACTTAATAACATTTTCTTTATTAATTTGCTTATGGTTCGATAAAATGATTATCTACATATCAAAAGCTTTAGAAGCTAATAACATCTGATATAACTGGGTCCTATGAAAAAGTTTCCGAAGTAAAAGTTTACCTTTTTTTAATATAAAATCAAATTCTCTTACAAAAATAAAGTTTCTATTTAATTTAAAAAGTTAAATCTTATTTCAAAAATTATTTTATTATTATTACCAATAAATATAACCCCATCTTGTGTCCCCATTTTTACAAGTCAACTTAGACCTTAATCGTTTCTTTTGTATAGGACACGTACTTTTTAAATATTTGCAAAATTCAGCATAAATGGGACACCCATATATGTACATATATAAGTATATATATGTGTATTTATATATATATATATATATATATATATATATATATATATATATATATATATATATATATATATATATATATATAACCAAAAATAATGTTTATCTGCTAAAAATATATAAGCGATTTTAATCTCACGACAATCCCATAAATCATAATCATAGTTTGTTGTTGAAAATTGTCAAATTGTTAAACCACAAAAACTAATTTTTATAGTTTCGTTTATTTTCAAATAAAATTTTTTACTGTTGCTGGTTACATATACAATTGATATAAAAATTGAAAATTGAATATTTCTCTGTGGTTTTCGGCATGTTGAAAAATCTGTCAACTATCTCAAATAATATTACTCTTAAAATAATTTTTCGCTAAAATTTACAAACAGCCTGTTAGGACTATGAAGATATAGTTTAAACGATTGAGCTAAATTACAAAGGTGTGGAAGAACCACTGGATTCGCTTATATGAAAATCAGCTATAGTTGGTCACGAATTTTTACTTCAAGACCAGAATACCACATTTTTGATAGTATGCAACAAATATGTAGTATGTAGATTTAACAGTTAATTTTATTTTTAAATTTTGATAAAAGTTCATTGGTCTGTTTCAAAAATTCCAACTTTGTCTATATGCCAGATTAAAATTCCATTAAGTTCGTTAATTTAATTAGATTCCCCAAAGAAAAAATTGAATTTAATTAAAAAATAAATAAAAATATATTAAAGCAACAGAATAAAGTAAATGACTTTGTACAGAGTAAAAAACCTGCTACTTCTGCACAATAACAACAAAAAAACTTTAATTAAAATTCTTAATTAGTTTATAATTTTAGTTTAGCTTTGTGTGTGCGCTACACTCATCGCTATATTAAGTTTAATTTTCAACTTACCTTGAAATTAATTTACAATTTTATGTGAGCGATAATTTTGTATTTTTAACACCTTACAAAACAACATGTTATTAAACTGAAGCAAAAGTTATTTCCGATGTATAGTATACAAAAACTAATTCTCCGTTTATACCTATGCTGTACTAATCCGATTTATACAGTGTAATCTGTAGAACGTTCAACAGGCTTAAATGTTTATAAAGATTAAATACAACTTTTACTTTATTCCTGCCAACAAATCTAACAACAGGGTTCTGCGAAATTCGGACCTACAGACAGAAAATACATATGACGATGTCTAAACAAAATATAATTACAACTCTATATTTTGGAAACTCCACATCAAAAATTTGTTTTGTTTGCTGAAAGACCAGATTATACCTAGTGATCCTCGAGTAATGCGCGGTTTACATTCAACGATATTTTCAAAATGCAGATATTTAAAACGAGAACGAGAACGTGAAGAAATGCGGCTATTATTCAAAATTGGAACATCTTTTGGATTTGTATACTTGTTTTATGTACATTTTTATAATCTACAAGACTATATGTATATTCTAACCGGCAATTTATTTCTCCATTTTACTTCCAAGGGTCTTTGTCAATGTATTAAATATATTTAGTTCAAAAAATTGGAGAAAAAAAATAATCGAGGGGAAATATTTTTAACTAAAAATTTAATTTTACCGAGTGAATGTTGAAAAGTTAAAATTTCGATAGCTATACATTGTAGAAATATATACACAAAATAATCGTTTTGGTAACAATATATATCTAATCCACACGCGGTAACAATATATATATATATATATATATATATATATATATATATATATATATATATATATATATATATATATATATATATATATATATATATATATATATATATATATATATATATATATATATATATATATATATATATATATATATATATATATATATATATATATATATATATATATATATATATATATATATATATATATATTTATATGTATCGGTAACAAACATATTATAAGTACAGGAATAATTAGAATGAAAATTTTCCCCTTATTTCAATATAAAACCAACAAAAAGTTGGATTGAAATTAATTCAGACTGAATGATATTGTTGTTGTAAAATTTCCAGTTAATATACGCCAACTATGATTTTAATTTTATTAATCTTGGTTTCGACCAAAAAATCGGTTGTTTTATTTACAAAGAGAAATATTTTAATTTTTTTTATGTATGTGTATTGAAATTCTATGTATTATAATCATAAATTTAGATATTTGAATTTTAACGTTGATTTTTTTCATAAAAATTTACTGAAAATGGTGGCAAATCTAAAATGTTTAAAGTTTATTAAAAAATAAATGGCTTTTAGTGTTTTAAAAAAATAAATAACTTTTATTTAAATTTGAATCGCAACAAAAATACAAGGTAATGACATTTATCAAATAAATGAAGGGTTGTTCATAAAATTTCCTAGAGGAAATTTTTATTTTAGTACCGATGTAAAAAAAAACAACAGCAAAAGTTCTTTTCATTAGTACAAATCGGTTGTTTTTTTTACAAATCGGTTGTTTTTTGTTTGCATGTGTAGGTAATAAATTTTGTGTTGAGATGCCATTTTTTTGAGAATGTATACTATCCGTGTGAGGTGCGATGTAAAAAAAAACAACCAACTTTTTGGTGGAAACGTACACTTATTTTATAACTAACCACAGTCATTTCTTGTCAAAAATGAGGTTATGAATTTTTAAATTCACTTGTCAGAATTTATAGACGGTCTTTACCTCGTTAAATTTTTTATAAATTTTTTGAGGTGAATAAAAAAAAATTTAACTTTAGCTGTCAAAATTTTCATTTTTATCATGTTTTTAAAATATTCACAAAGACCCCAAAACAATAAAATTTTATTTTATAAATTCAATATGATTCTATACATTTTATTCAGGGCAATCTAGTTATCATAATATTTTAGATTCTGCCAATTTAAAAGTGTATCGTCATTTGTTTATAATAAAAGATGTCGATTCACAACCTATAAAATTTGATATCGACATCTCCATTTTTCGGTTTGTTTCTCGGCTTACAGATGTCGATTTTTTTGACATCTTTTTTGTACTTGAACAATTTTACAATGTTATATCTTATTTTTTTACAAATATCGATTTCGTTGAATGTAAATCGCGCAGTTCAACAATGAGATATAATTTACCGTTTACAACTTATAAACAATACTTTTTTTTATTTAGAGCAAGAGAACTATCTGCAAATATTAATGTTTTTTTAAAATGACTTTGCTATTCCATACCACATATTTACATCTAAAGTACTTGTTCACTTCTCGAGGTATTGTGCAAACAGGACTTTTATTGGTAATAGGTGTCGTCGATGCCAGGTTTGATATCAATTACACTATTTAAAAAAAAACATCCCAATGCGATTCCAATTTGGTCGATGTTGTGACCGATACACTCAAAAATGATGCCCCTTAGTACCAATACTTCCCGACCCAAACACCGCAGCTTTAACCACATTTGCATTTTGCATTTATAACACTATCACTTTTTTAGTTGATTCAAGTACTGGATAGCGGTCAAATATGAAGACGTCATGTTGTTAAAGTCTTATTTCGCGTATTGCGGTTTTTTTATGTCATCTTTGATGTATTTCATCCTTAGACCCCTGTGAAGGTTCTCATTTGTTATATGAACCACAGAGAATTGACGATGCTACAAAGAACTTTGTTTTGCACGTTTGTAACATTTTGACGTTGTTTTGTTTTGCACATCCCATTATGTTAAATTTTTCTTTTCTTTTGTCCATGCTTTTTTCATGGATGTAGCTTTGTTTGCATATGATGCCTGCTTGGGTTGGTTTCTGTTGGTAGTTGGTTAGATTTTTGATTTGTAAAATTAATATGAGTAGGTCATCCATTGGTCCACATTGATGACTATTCCTTGACTGTTCCTTGATTTGTGATTGGTATGTCTCATGTACTATTAGTAGATCTCTAAGACAGACCTGTAAGCAGATTTTATTCGAGATCCATGTGCCAAACTTTACCGAATTCTTTAGCGACATCCAGGAAGTACTTGCACTTATTTTTTCCAAATCTAACGTATTTTCTAACTATTACACATGCCTGAGTCTTATCTTTGCCTGAACATTTTACAAATCTCGGATCCCGATCGCAATACCTTGAGTGCGTGATTAAATCTAACATTTTTTAAATTGTTGGAGGCGTGAGGTGGTTCATTCCTTTTATACCATAAACACTTTGAACATCCTCTTTGTTATTTCACACTAATATAAAAAGAGGCATTCTCTTTTAACTTTTCCCTCTTTTTTAACAGTATCAGATCAAATTGAGATACAGACCTCTTGCCATAATTTTTAAGGTCAAGTCTACTTGCCCTCATAAGTAAAATTCATTGATAAGCTACTAAAAGTGACTGAGTCCAGGGTTTTATTTTTCAGGCTTCATTAATTCTCGATTTTACCTTATACTGTTTGTTTGTTAGCGATTTTTTCAGTGACTAAATTTTTGGGTAACTGCGGTAACGCTTACAGCATTTATTGGTGGTGGTTGCTTTTCTTTTGATTACACTAGTTTTATTTATTTATTTATCAATATAACTTACACAAATAAGGCAAAGCCTTTTTACAATATTATACAATAATAGTTTCTTATGTGCAATGCAGTTTGTTACATACATAGGTCATAACTAATAACATAAATTAACATGATTAAAAATTTAAACTAAACAAAACAAAAAAATAATTTAATATTTAAAAAAAGTATTAAAAACATAATTAAAGTTAGGGAAAGGAGAGGAAAAAACAAGAAATTAGGGAAACAACAAACAGGATGATTCAATTTATGTTACTGGTTTTATCAATCTTTTAGAGTTATATAAAGTCTTAGCAGCTTTAACAGACGGAGGAAGACTATTCCAAAGCTTTACTCCATGGACAAAGAAAGACCGCTGTCTCGTTTTAGACTTACAGGACCTTGGTAGTTTTAAATTCAAAGTACGTTTCGATAAACACAAATTAAGGTTTTCGTACAGTTACATCGGGGTCCTTTTCTGAATCAGATCAAACATTAAACATAGTGCAGATAATTCTAAATATTTATTTAAAGTAAAATTAAAGCAGTGCTCTACAAGTTACTTAAAATCGCGTATATTTTCCCACACAGATTATTTACGAGAGCATACCAGTTTTATTTACTATCTATCCACAAACCCAAACTTTTAACTTGGTCATAGAAATCGATTTTTATATTATTGATTGGCAGGTGAACATTCGGTATGATTACTTGCTTTCTGTTCGAGAGAATTATATCCCTGGGATTTACTAGGGTTAATTTGCAGCTTGTTTAAAACTGTCCAATTGAAAACTTTAGAGTAATATTTTAGTAAAGTAATATTTAGATTATCAATCATATTATTGATAGAGTCAAGATCTCCAAAAGAATATAATTGCAAGTCATCGGCATAGAGGTAATAGCACGTATTATTAGTTTGCTGAACGACTTTGCAGATTTCATTTATGTAACTAGAGAACCATATTGGCCCTAAAATCGAACTTTGGGGAACTCCAGATGTAATAAACGCCAAAAGTTTAGATAATACTTTTGCTAAAGTTTAGATAATACTTTACGGATTGCCGCCTTTGTCGCAAGTAGGAAAAATCCAATCGACAAGCACCTTTAGAAAATTATACTCTTTGCACAGTTTGGTCACCAAAATAGCATGATCAACCTTATCGAATGCCTTAGAAAAATCCAAAAGTGCTAGAATAGCAATCTTACCATCTTCTATGTTAGAGGAAAAGTCGTTCATAATCTTTAACAGGGCTGTAGTAGTGCTATGATTCGTTCGAAATCCAGATTGATAGTTATTTAGTAAATTATATTTAATTAAATGATCATTTATTTAGTATTGCATAATTCTTTCCAAAAGTTTCGACAACATTGGCAATATGCTGTTTGGGCGAAAATCACTTACAGTAACTGGGATCCGTATTTTAGGAACGTATCTGGAAAAACAGATTTATTAAGAGCTGAATTTATTAGATAGGTTAAATAAGGCAATATTATTGATACAATTAGTTCAATGAAAATGTGCATACCATCGGATCCAGTCGTGCCCGATTTAATTCTACCAAATTGAAGAAGAACTTCATTAACAGAAACATTACGAAAATTAAAGTCATTTTCAGAACTGTATTGTAATGTATCTAAATCAAGCTTATTATCGTTTGCAAGGAATACCGATCCAAAATAGCCATTAAACTCATCTGAAGTAATTTCAGGTTTAAAGTCCGCAACAGGAAAATGAATGTAAGTCCTAAAATTACTCCAGAATAATTTGGATGAGATATTGCCATTAAAACGATCATTGAAAAACTCTCGTTTAAGTGATTTAATCATATTATTTACTTTATTTCTAGCTCTGATGTATTCCAACCGATTAAATTCTATTTTATGTCGTTTCCAGTTCTCATGAAGAATATCACGAATATTACGGTGCTTGAGAATCACACTTATTTTACTCTTTACTAAGATCTTCCTAAGCGGCGCAAAAATGTCAAGTAGTTCTAATATGAAAGCATTAAAAAGTGATAGTTGCTCGTTCACATCGCATAAAGAATAAATCTCATTCTAGTTAAAACAGCTTGCGGCCAAAAATAAAGCATCCTCATCAATATTTAGAAAATTTCTCGCATAAACCTATATTGTATATTCTCCTCATCAGCCAGAATAGAAAAGGTATACGAAACATAAACCTCCGTTTTGGTGCAGTATTCTTGGTAGGTTCACAACCTTTTGGTTAGTTCACCTCAAGTTGAAAAGCTTTTGGTTTAGTACCTATACTTTTTTTTTTTACTTTTCATGTATACCGTTTTTTATTCTTTTTTAGGATCCTGCCCATATTGTTTCTAACTCATCCTCAACAGTCTAAAAGTTAAGTTTCTGTTGAATTTTATTTGTATGTGTACAGTACCCTCACTAAATCCTGCTGCTTCTTTTATAAAATAATACTTGTTTCACTTTTAGGGCCCCTCTCCCAAAAGGATAGATTCTCTAGCCGACTGACTTGAGTACCACATGACACTTGAGGTAATAATTTGTTTTGTTGTGTGAATTACATGTTGGTCCGCGGAAGGTATTTTATGTCCCTCCTATCGGCCACGTGTTCATAGAGAGCATGTTACTATCTGCTACTAATGTACGCGCCCGATGGGGTTTTAAGTTTCTCCCCACGGGGGAATCATTAAAAAAACCATTACAAAATATTATCAAATAAACTGTAAATTTTTCAAAGTATCGGAAATCGAAGACCTTGAAGCTACATTTGGTCGAAAATATTAATCGATTGGTCAAACCTACAAATAGTATATATAACTATAAACACACTTTACTTTTTGTTGTTATCTAGAATTTTTAGAAATAAAACCGCACGATACACCGAAAAAAAAACAAGATTTTCTAAAAAATGTTTTTACAACGCCAGCCAACGGCAAATTCACTGCCAAATCTAATACTTTGAGTCCGTTGTCTAGAAATGATTCGATTTAAAAAAAATTAGAGGAGAGATTATAAAAAAGTGGTACCAATAAATCTAAATGTCAAAATTGTATCACTCTTGAGAAAGATAGGTTTAAGTTCACTCATTGAACTGTAAATGGTAGCACCTATGAATTAATATGTAAAAGGTGGCCATGCTGTTTAAGGGTTTTTTGTTTTTTATTTTATAATTAATATAATTAATAAACTAACTAAATAATAATAACAAGTTTATTAATATTTTCTCAGGTTATAAGCCCACAGCGCCATAGTCGAGTAACTAAATAAAATTTATAAATAAATAATAAAACTGTGTAATAATGAGTTCGTCAAATGTTTCGGTGGTCGCGCCATTATCGTCAGGTGCAAATTTCAATAATTGGAAATTTAGAATTATGTCTCAAATGGATAAAAGCGAAATCGCAGAGGTATTTACTGATCCAGTGCCAGTTAATGAAAACAAAAAAACATATTTGTTGAAAGATGCAAAAGCTAAAGCTTTGATTATTCAATATGTATCCGACAAGCATTTGGACTTAATTAAGGATGCAACATTAGCTAAAGGTATGCTATAGATGCTTTAGAGCAAGTTTTTACGAGAACGAGCACTTTTTCAAAACTAACTCATTGGAGAAAACTCGTAAATTTGAAATGTGATTAAAACAGTAGCCTGGAAGATCATCTTTTATTTTTGGTACGTAAATGCGTGATATCGAGAATCTTGGGTCAAAACTTGATGATTCTGATGAAATCTGTCATCTTCTATTAATATTACCCTTAGAATATGATACAGTAATAACAGCAATTGAAACAATCGAAAATGTTAAAATGGAATTTGTGAAATCACGATTGCTAGATGAAGAAATAGAAATACATGGGAAGTTAAAATGTGATACAGATGATATCTCATTTGGAGCAGGGACAAAAATATGAAGTACGTCAGGATGTTACGAATGTGGAAGTAAATTTCACATACGGTACAATTGTCTTAATCTGACCAAAACTGGAGGCAGATGCCTGTGAATTCTGGATGTTCCAGAAATATGATAAAAGGTGAGTTGGAGGACCAAATAAATAATTTGGAGTTATTAAATGCTGGTATCAAAATAAGGATGACGAACGGAATAGAACTGCTAGCAAATATAAAAGAGAACCTACAAATTACTGTTCAAGGAAAAGTGGTAAATATTGAAGCTCTTGTAGTTCCGGGTCTTAAACAGAATTTGTTATCGGTTTCTCAAATTACAAGTAAAAATAGTAATAAAATAATTTTTGAAAACAACCAAATGATAATACAAACATCAAACGGAAGGATTGTATGTAAACAAACAAATGGCGTAAATGTAATTTATGCAGAACGTGTTTTGTGTAATCAAGTGGCTAGTATTCGGAGTTTTTGTGGCACAAAAGATTGGGGCATGCTAATAATGAAGTTCTTAGGACTCTCGGACTACCACAGATAAATCAGAAATGTTTTCATTGATGGAAAAGCAAAGAGAGAATCTTTTCCACGGAACGAAACAAAAACACACTAAATAGGACAACTGATTTGAACTGATGTATGTGGTTCAGTAAATGTTTCAGCTTGGAATGGAGAACGCTACTTTCAAGATATTTTGGATGATTTTTCGCATTTTATCATAGTTAAACTACTAAGAAACAAAAGTGAAGCCGCACAAAATCTTATTGAATATGTTACTGAATTGGAAAATCAATTCGGAAGTACGGTAAAACGCATACGTAGTGACAGGGGTGGATAATTCTCTTCGTTTGAACTTAAAAATTTTGCTAACCAAAAGGGAACAAAGATTGAGTATACAAAAAGTCGTAACCCACCTATGAATTGTAAAGCAGAGAAAATGAACGATCAACTTCAAAATATGGTTAGAACCAAGTTAGCCGATTCGGGTGTACCAAAATATCTATGGGGTGAAGCAATTAGAGGATCACTTACGAGTTAAGAAGTAGGTGTCATATACCTACTTCAACTCTAGAAAAGGGGAAGACCCCTTCTATGATTTGGAATAGAAGAAATGATTTATCAAATTTAAGAATTTTTGGATGTCGACTTTGGTCGATGAATTTGCCTAAAGGCGGAAAACTCGATCCTAGATCAGAAAGAGGTGTGATGGTAGGATATTGTGGAGGAGGTTACAAAATTTGGTTTCCTTCTATCGACAGAATAATAAGATCGAGACATGTAACTTTTGATGAAAAGTGTATGGTATGCAAAGAAGATTTGAATAAATATTCATTGTCAACTAAAATGCAGAACGTTATAGAAAAGCCAAGAACTGATGAAAAGCAAACAACTTATTCAGGAAGAGTGATAAAGAAAACAGCTTATTCAGATGAATTTGAGCCGATGAAAATGTGCCTCAAAATTTTAAGCAAGCTCAGGTTTCCAATGAATGGAACGAGGCAATAGAGAGCGAGGTAAATTCCCTCGAAAAACAAAAAATTTGGAACGAGTGTGATCTACCTAAAGATGCTAAAGCTATAGATACGAAATGGGTCTTTAAAGTGAAAGAAAATGGAGAGAAGAAGGCTGGTTGCGAGAGGCTTTCAAGAACCAGAAAATAAAAAAGAATTTCTGTATTCTCCTGTTTGTAGAATACCTACGGTACGTCTTTTATTTTCTGTTGAACAACAAAACAATTGGCCGTTGAGACAAATCGATGTGCCTACAGCTCTTTATATGGATATACGGACAGTGATATATATATATATATATATATATATATATATATATATATATATATATATATATATATATATTAAAACACCAGAAGGTTTAAGTTGCACCTAGGAAACACTAAAATTAGTAAGTTCTTTGTATGGATTGAGGTCATCACCTAAATGTTGGAACAATCGATTTAGTGAAGTAATGAAAAAATTATTTTTATTGTTCTCCATATCATTTTTGTTTGTATATAGGAGGGGAACTGCTCAGAACTGGACATTTTAAAAAAATAATTGGATATTTCAAAATAGGATTTGACAAAACGAGATAAGGTACAAAACTGGATATTTCAAAACAGGATATTTCGACATGTGATTTAAACCTAAAATGATTTTTTAGGAAAATGAAATTTTGAAATGATTTTTTGGAAAAGTTCTGGAATATGGCCAATTAGGAAGGAACTCGGCGAGTTCTTAACCGATTATGATGAAATTCTATATGTAGGATGAGAATGTGATTTTAAAATGATTTTTGGAAAAGTTCTGGAATAAGGCCAATTAGGAAGAAACTCGTTGAGTTCTTAACCGATTATGATTAAATTTGATATGTAGAATGAAAATGGGATTTTAAAATGATTTTTTGGGAAAGTTCTGGAATAAGGCCAGTATGGTTCCATACTTGAATAATTCTAAGGAGAGAAATAGAATTTTCCTTCACTTAATGGTTTTTTTAATTGCTGATTTTCTCATCTTATTAAAATAATTATTGACTTGATCGAGTTTACTGTCAGTAAAATTTATCTTCATCTATTTTTTATTTTTCTACTTAATATAACTTTTCTTCTCTTTAGAGAATCTATGTGAGAAAAATTAATTAAAAAATTAAAGAAAAAGAAAATAAATTATAATATTTGATTATTTAATATAAACAAGATCGAGTTCTATAATGAACATTACATTAAAAATCATGTACATAATATAATACATATATATTGTTATTTAGTAGCGATAGAAAAATTCCAATCACAGTTTAAAAAAGTAATTATTTACGATTTGGAAATACCTTATTTTTTCACTGTTCGATAGCACAGTTCGATAGCACATATCGAATTTCATCAAAATCGGTTAAGAACTCGTCGAGTTCCTTCGTAATTGGCTATATTCCAGAACTTTTCCAAAAAATCATTTTAAAATCACATTTCCATCTTGTTTATAGAATTTCATCATAATCGGTTAAGAACTCGCCGAGTTTCTTCCTAATTGGCCATATTCCAGATCTTTCCAAAAAACCATTTCAAAATTTTATTTTCATCCTACATATCGAATTTCATCATAATCGATTAAGAACTCGCCTAGTTCCTTCCTAATTGGCCATATTCCAGAACTTTTCCAAAAAATCATTTCAAAATTTCATTTTCCTAAAAAATCATTTTAGGTTTAAATCACATGTCGAAATATCCTGTTTTGAAATATCCAGTTTTGTACTATATCTCGTTTTGTACCTTATCTCATTTTAAAATATCCAGTTTTGAATTATCCTGTTTCGTCAAATCCAGTTGTAAAATATCCAGTTTCGATCGGTACCCATATAGGAGATGGTATATATTTAATTCTATTGATGCAATCATTATGGGAGATGAGAAAATTAAATTTTGGTTGGAAGCTCTTAAGAAAGAATTCAATATAAAAGATCTGGGTGAAATATCACAATTTCTAGGTATGAAAGTGAAAAAACACAGAATGAATTGCACATCCTTTAACCAAAAATTATAAATCGTTTGATAGCAGAATTTAACATGAATCAGTGTAGATCAAAGTACACTCCTATGGAAGTAAATTTTCAAATCATAGAAGGGGAGAAAATCGAAGTACCTTAACGTCGTTTGGTCTGTTCTCTGATGTATCTGGTTGTAACAACAAGGCCAGACCTAAGTTATTTGGTGTCTTTCTTTAGTAGATACCTAGATAAGCCAACAATAGATTGTTGGACAGCTGCAAAAAGAGTGATTCGTAATTAAAGTTGCACCAGAAGTTTCGGACTAAAGTATAAAAGGAGTTTCCCAAATTATAAACCTGAACTTATTTCGTATTCAGATGCTGATTGGGCAGGTGACAGGGAGAGTAGCAAAACTGTGAGTGGTTTCATGTATCTCCATGCAAGCAATCCAGTTGCCTGGCACTCCAAGAAGCAAGGGTGTGTGGCATTATCATCAATGGAAGCTGAATACAATGCGGCACAGCTTCAACAGCACAAGAAGCAGTAAATTTGAAAGGAGTTTTGTCGGAGCTGAACAAGTCTTGTGGTGAATGCTTTGAAGTATCCGACAGTAAAACAAGTTGTATTCTAAAAGTAAATAACTTAAGTGCAATTTCCTTGGTATAAACATTCTCAAATACAAAGAGAGGAAAACATTTCATTAAAGTTCTTTTAAATAAAAATATAATTAGTGTCGATTATGTTTGCACAAAAGAAAATTTGGCTGACTTCTTCACGAAACCATTATGCAAAGAGAAGTTTATAAAATTTCGAGATGTTCTCCTCTACTATGATCAAAAATAAAAATTTTAGTTAATTAAAGTGGGAGCCTTGTCGATTCGACGAGCATTTCTTTTTAAGTTTTGTTATTAAATTCAGGTTAAATAATAATAACAAGTTTATTAATATTTTCTCAACTCTTAGTGATAAGTGTTCTGTAGATCATACTATATAAAAGTACATTTAAACAATAGAACTTACTTATTTCGTTTGGGGACTGCTCAAATAAATCACAACAATTAGATTGTTTGTTTCCAAATAGTTTATATAAATAAATATTAATTAACAAAGTCGTTTGACATTATTATGTTAAAAAAAAAAATCAACTAAATAATTTAGTTTTATGTACTTTAACAATTATTATTACAAGTTTTTATATTTTTGAGTCACTGCTCGAGATTGGAACAATGACCGTTTTATTATGTTTAATTTATTATTCCAGAAACTCGACGAAACCAACGAATGTAAATAATGTAGTATGTGTACATATTATATTGTACTATAAGCTGTACCAAGCCAGACCTTTCGAATTTTATGTTTTTGTTTACATATTTGGATTGACAACTCGAAAGTGTTATAACTATATATAAATGATTTATTTTTAATGTGAGAAATTTTTAGTTTTCTAGGAAACACACCAGTAAATGTTATTGTTAATTCATGTTGCAGACATACCAACATTTAATTAGTTATCCTTGAGAAAAAATATGTTAAATTATTATTTTATTTTTACCTAATTGGATATTAATTGTTTAGAAAAAAAATATCAAATTTCATGCTGAATTCCATATTATGAAATCAATCAAACTTGATACAATATAAAAAATTGCGATCTAACAATGAAAACGATACATAGAATCGCACGATCAAATTGTAAATTTGCTTTATAGAAATTAATCGATGATATGATTTTTATTTATTTAGTTTTCAGGTCAATTGCTATCTAGTAGATATATCAGACGTTAACTGAAGTTTTATTTATTATTTATAGATGGATGAGTTTCTGATTTTTAATGTATGTCCGCCGTTTTATTATTTTTATTGAACGAGTGACCAAAATGTTCTGGAACGGTCCAAAAATTTTGGGAGGATAAGGTTTGCGTTGTAGGGCGTATTTAGAGAATAAATATGAATATATATATATATATATATATATATATATATATATATATATATATATATATATATATATTTATATATATATATATATATATATATATATATATATATTTATATATATATATATATATATATATATATATATATATATATATATATATATATATATATATATATATATATTATACATGTTAGATTCTAAATGGATATAAATTCATAAACTTTTGTACATATCACTTTCATGCAACATTTCCTATACAAATTGGCTTTATAAAAATGCCTTCCTATATGAGAATATTTTAAAATGATCAAAAGCTTAATAAAGCCATTGAATAACTTTACATATAGAAATGACACCAAACGATTCCGCCGCTACGTAGTTGTTATAGCGCTGTATGCATTTGTATCTTAGATAAATTTATATTAAGGGTTTAAGTATCAACTATATATAAAAAAAAAACATTTTAATGTTTTTTTTACATTGTTTATTCAATGCGAATCTAAACACATACAAACAAAGCCAATGTCAAAACAAAAAGTGAATTACATTTTAAGACAAAATAAAAAAAAACATCTAGCAATTGCGTTGAGGCAGTTTGAGGCTTTTTACAAGACACTAATATGGCTGTATCATCAGCAAATGTTGATATTATAGCTTCATTGCAAATGGGCAAATCGGCTGTATACAACAAGTGTAAAATTGGTTCCAAGACACTTCCTTTTGGAACACCTCCGCTAATATCATTTAAACCAGTGGTTGCTGCGTTTTGTTTAACCAAGTATTTCCTTTGAAGAAGATAGTTTTCAAGAACTACATGGAACTGCTTCGGTAAAAGTTCTTTAAGTTTGTATTGTAACTTTGTCGAAGACTTGTGCAATATCCAAAAAGACAGCAGAACAATATTTTTTTTCTTCGAAGGTGAGTTTGATTGCGTTGACAATCCTGTGAACTTGCTCTATAGTGCTGTGCTGATTTCGGAAACCAAATTGGTGATCTGGTATAATATGCCGTTCTTCTAGTATTGGTTTCTGTTTCCTTGGTAACAATTTTTCAAAAAGCTTTGATACTGTGAAAAACATGCTTATAGGACGATATGACGAGAATGTCCAGTTCGCATGATTTTGTTGAGGATGTACGTTATTAATTTAATGCATGTGCCTGAAAATTCTGTAATCATTTTACCAGTAATAAGATCATGTCCTGGTGCTTTTTTCGGACTTATGCCATTTTTTATTGTGCTCTTAACTTTCCTCCACTTAAACTTTATAGATTCCCGCAATGAATTTATTGCCTAAGTGGTTAAAATAATCTAATCTAAGAATTGCTTCTTTTTTATTGCGTGTTTTGGAGAGCAATACAGCTTTACCACCACGTGCTTTACCATCAGGATGTTTAGTGTCGCATATTAAATACCCATTAATTTTGAAAAAGTTTTTTTTGGTGAAGTGTGTTTCTGATATTAACATTATGTCAATATTGTGCTCGATAAGGAATGCTTGTACCTCCCTTTTGTGTTGGGCAAGGCCGTTTGCATTCCATATGGCTATTTTGAGGACAGTCATTTTTGGTTTTTCACAACTAAACTAATAACTACAAGAAACACGATATTTTTGACAGATATTATTATAAATAAAACAGAACAGGCCCGTATCGATAAAAATCGTTTAAGTATTCGACATCATTCTATCGGAAAGTCAAGTTTTTGGTAGAAAAATGTCGCTTTATTTGCGAATTCTGGGAATGCTTACTAATTTCAGGCATAACTATATGCTCGCATAACTGTTGTAGAAATTTACGCCGGTGAATGGAGTTTGTTTTCAGGAACGGATTATTCTCCATACATACTCAATGTGCTGCTCAAGCCGCCACATTCAACATGTTATAAAAGAATGCCGGTCGCCAGTAAGACGAATCTTCCTTTTGCATGAGTATTTCCCTAGCATTTTGTCCATATTGTCCACGCCACTTTTGGTTCTGTTGTAATCTAGAATCGTAATTGTGGTTTATTCACTGATCTTTGATTCTCTTATCATAGTGCATGGTGAATAAAAGCATCACAGCTTTGTTTTTTTGGGGAATATAAGAACATAGTGTGATTTTGTTCAAAAATCCGAAAAAAAAACGGTTCGACAGGTTGAGTTTTGCCTTGCACGTCTAGGAATTCCACTAGTACGAATCACCGATTTTTGATTACTGTTCCTAAAATTGATAAATTGTGGTCGCGTATCAAATTAGAAGGTATATTGTTGGTGGTGAAAAAACCACTAAAAAGAGTGCAGCATAGATAGTTCATAACACATTCTCCTTGATTACTTTCTCTTTGTGAGTTTGGAGCCATTCTATAGTGTAAATTTTTCCTTTTAATAGATAAACGAGGAAGTGGAGTCACACATCAACGATACTTTAATTCCAAATCAGGCAGGTTTTCGTGGAATGTAATGCGTGAAATGCGTACCACCTTGATACGTTAAAGAGCAGCTGTTCGTCCACTGTGATGTTTGCTCTAGCTACAAAACACTCTCATAGGTTCCAATTCACCATAAGACCTACCTATATTAGTAATCGCTATGCACGAGTAATGATAAAAGTTCTGTGAACCCATCGTAGCTAGGTAAAGGGGATGAGAAAGCATTCTCCACTAATCTAGTTGATGGTTCGGCTGACGCCTGCAAATATTATTATGCCAAGATTTATTTTGATCAAATTCATCAAATCTCACGATAGACTAAATAATGCATTTCCCAAATGCATTTCCCGAGTGCCGCATAAACACATTTTTTTTGTTTATATTGGAAGCGATTGAAAAAAAATTACGTTAATTTTGTAGTGCTTTACTTGTCTTTCACAGACAATCTAGGTACAAAAATAAAATAAATGAATGCAATTGGAGGCGTACTCGAATTTTATTACAGTAAAACATGTAAAGGTGACCAAATTTGTAAACTGATCACTTTTTTTGCAAAGTGACCGATTCCAATATGTTCCGATATAAATTGAACATTTTTTATTTATTTATTTCCAATATAGCGCACACCTGTATATTATGACTATTTTTCAATATTTTATAACCATTTTCAAAAGATGGTCATATTTGTGATCATTCAATCAGCGATCTATTTGGATGGGGTACCGGTCGAAACTGGATTTTTTACAACTGGATTTGACGAAACAGGATAATTCAAAACAGGATACTTTAAAACGAGATAAGGAACAAAACGAGATATTGTACAAAACTGGATATTTCGACATATGATTTATACTTAAAATGATTTTTTGGGTAAGTTCTGGAATTTGGCCAATTAGGAAGGAACTCAGTGAGTTCTTAACCGATTATGATGAAATTCTATATGTAGGATGGGAATGGAATTTTAAAATGATTTTTTGGGAAAGTTCTGGAACATGGCCAGTTAGGAAACAACTCGGCGAGTTCTTAACTGATTATGATGAAATTCGATACGTAGGATGCAAATGGGATTTTAAAATGATTTGTTGGGAAAGCTCACCAAGTTCCTCTCTCTAATTGGCTATATTCCAGAACTTTCCTAAAAAATCATTTTAAGTTTAAATCACATGTCGAAATATCCGGTTTTTAAATATCCAGTGTTGTACCTTTAGCATCCCGCCTCTATTTGTATTCGAAACCACTACAGTGTTTTACTGTCGATATTTATTTATCTAGTAGTATTCCGGCCACACTACCATTCACCAACGATAGTATCTCTAATAAATTATCTGAAATAAAGGCAACGATGCAAAAAAATGCGCAACATTAAAAATAGGTCTTAAAATATGTTTTTGGGCTATAATAAAAGGATACACTTTTGCTTAGAATGTTGCACCTCAGCATATTAATGCACAAGATGATTTCACCCTAGTAGTCCATACCCTATAGTAGTCCATACAACAATTTTAAATTAACAGTCGCAAAATAAATATTTTTTAAAACAGCATTTTACTAATCACTAACCCCAGATAATTACGGAGAATATAAGCCAAGATATTTGAAAGATTGGTCTCTATCACAATGTATATCATGATAAAACATGTCTTGATCTATGGCACTACTGTCATTCATTTTGGAAAACGTAGTTTTTGTTGTCAAGAACATAAAATGAGCATTAAAACATGCACATAAATTGCAATTATGGAACTTACCCAAGATTTATACTAAGATTAGGGTGATTGTATTGCAGAAACACAAAGTCGACACCGAAAGCTATCAACCTAGAACTATAATTAATATAAAAGATAGAATTTAAATAAATTAAAAATGATAATGGATGTTGTGGCACACCATCCTTTATGTTAATATTATGACTAAAAGTGTCGTTGATTTTAACAATTTGTAACCAACTAAATAAATAAGTTCGGAACCACTGCAAGGTACCTCAATAGAACTTAATAGAAATCTACAAAAATCGAATCAATCGAGTTTCTCTGGTCCAGACCCTAATAGAGAAAATTTATAAATTAACGGACCGGATTTGGTTCCATCTCTTCTCGGTGTACTTTGCCGGTTTAGAGAAGAAAGAATCGGAGTTTGTGCCGACATCGAGGAAACGTTTCCACAAGTACGCATAAGAGAAAATGACAGTTGGTCGCAGTGTTTTCTCTGGCAAGACTTAAATTCGAAGCGCAAGCCCGATATTTTCAAAATGAATGCGATGATTTTTCTGCGATGATAATCGACTTCACTCCTGAAGCAGTGAAGTCGATTATTTATCAACATTAAGTCGACGAATTTATCGAATCATTTAAACCCGAAGAAAATGCTATCCAGATTATCAAAGAATTACTCGATATTCAGAAGAAAGCTGGTTTCAATCTGAGAAATTTCCCTTCGATAATATAATAATTAAATATTAGATTTAATGGCACAAAAATCGCATCGCGTACTTGATGTACGTTGGAATGTAAATAGAGACTGCTTTGTATTTCATTATGATTTTCATCAAATATCGAAGGACCTCATAGACGGAACAAAAATTCCAACGGAACGAGAAGTACGGAAAATAGCAATGCTTGTATCTGACCCAATTGGATTCTTATCGCCAGTGATCATTACGTCTCGCATAATTCTGCTACACTTATGGAAATCTGGTATACGCTGGGACGATGAAATTCCTGGCGAAATTGCGAAGCACTGGATCCAGTGGTTAGGCATCCTGGCACAAATTCATAAACTCGCCATTCCGAGATGTTTCTCTTTAATTGCCCATTTTTTGTGACCCTAGTGAATGTGCCTATACCGCAGTCGTATATTTGAGAATTGAGTCAACCGATGTTAAAGTCTCGTTTGTTGTGGCAAAAGCTCGAGTGTCACCGATGAAAACACTTAGAATACCGAAACTGGAACTATTAGTAGCTGTGATCGGAGTTAGATTGGTACAATTGATTAAGCAAGAATTGAGAGTTACAATACCCTTCGTAAAATTCTGGAGCAATTCGAAGACGGTTTTATCGTGGATACCGTCGAAGAAAAAATAACATTTGTTGCTACCAGAGTTGGAGAAATTTTGTATGTATCAAATCCAATTGATTGAAACTGGATACTTTCAAAACAGAACCCCGCCGATAGAGCAACTCGTCAAATTTTCGACGAGCTTGAAAACGAATCAGAATGGTTTACCGGGCCGCAGTTTCTGTACAAATCCGAAGGCGAATGGCCTAAAGAGAAACCATGAAATAAAAACGATATCGACATAGAGGTTGAAACTGATGACGACAACGTTCAACATGAAATTATTGCTACAAGAGCAGTAGTCAATACGAATAATATGTCTAGAAAACACCAAATGGATCCTACATCAATTCCAAAGATCACAAAAGGTCTGCCTGATTTTTCGTCTTACTCTTCATATCAGAGGCTTCTGAGGGTCACTGATTTGTGTCGATAGTTTATCCTGAAAACGAAGTGCGAGATTCCGACGATTACGGAATATGGAGACCAGAAGGAAGATTGAAAAATGCAGTCGCAATACAATTTGGAACACGTCATCCAATTATACTTAATAGCAAACATCGATTCGTAAAACTAATGATTTTGAATTATCACGAAAAAACGATGCATCAAGGACGAGAGACGGTTCTAAATAACATAAAGCAGGATTTTTACTTTCCAAAGATGCGCTCTTTCGTAAAACGTTATATCAACTAGTGTCAAAACTGTACTGTTCGTCGAAGACTGCCGAAGCCCCAATTGATGGGAAACATACCAGAAATACGATTGACTCCAAACTTAACAATGTTCACGTTCGTTGGTATGGATTTTTTTGGGCCGATGGTCGAAAAGATCGGTCACCGGCAGGAGAAATGGTGGGGAGCAATCTTCACTTGCATGGTGTCACGCGGGCTGCATTTGGAATCAGATTTTTGTCCACCGACTATGCAATAATGGCCATCCGAAGATTTCAAGCTCAAAGAGGTACACCAAGGAAAATCTTTTGCGACAACGGAACTAAGTTTCGCGGAGCATCCGTTGAGTTGCAAAAAGCGTTATTAGAATTAGACGAAGCAACCCTTCAACGATACACTGCTACAGGAGGGACATCATTTGCTTTCATTCCAGCTTCAAATCCGCATTTTGGTGGATGTTGGGAACGTTTAATAAGAATCAATGACTTGCCTGTCAGCCGTTCTTATGGAGAAAGTACCGAAAGAAGAGACGCTTTTAATGTTTCTAATAGAAGTTGAGAATGTCATCAACCAACGACCGATAACATTTGTTTCAACAGATGTCCATGATGCAAGAGCGTTGACACCTAGTATGATACTGAAGGGCAGAGACGACTCTGTTATTGCACCAGCCCAATTCGAACGTCGAGACGAAATGTTACGTAAGCAGTGGAAAATAAGTCAATTGTGGACTGATCAATTCTGGCAACGGTGGACAAAAGGGTATATACCGCAATTGTTATCACGTCGTAAATGGCTCGGCAAAATTCGAATGTTTGGGAGAAATCGTCAAAATTGAAAATGAAAATACATCCAGAGGAAACTGGCCAATGGGAAAGGTGTGTAACGCGTACCTCGTAGTACGCGCTACAAGGTGTGCCCACCCCTGTCAAAATGTTGTGTTTTGTTTATGTATGGGTATTGGTGGAGGTGTGCGTGTTTGTGTATCCGCTCATTTCTCTTAGTCTTTTTGTTTACAAATTTAGTAACGGGATCTGAGTGGATATATACATGCGTACACTTTCATGCGGAGAGGTCAGTTTTTTTTGGAAAAATAAAAGATCAGAGTCGTTTATTAAATTTTGTGGGTGATGGTCGATAAAAATTCGGCGAGTTAATTGAGTTGTGTAAATTTAGAAAAATACGAACAAAAACAAAAAACAATTTAAAAATTAAATCTGGAAATAAAATAAAAAAATGATATTAAATCATTTATTGTGTTGATTCCAAATACTGCAGAAAAGAAAATGAAGTTTGAATAGAAAAAAAAACTATAATGATAAACAAAGTTTAATACATGTACGACATTTTGTTTTTGTGAAGTTTTAAGAAAAATGAAAAAAACTATTCTTTAAATATTTTATAAAAACCTAAAAAAATTGTGTATTTCATATAAATTATAACGAATTAGTAACATAACCTCAATTATTGAGTTTGAAGAATAATTTGTATTATAAGTTTTTTTATATTTTATTATTTTATATAATAAGTGATAGACAGTGTGTTGTGACATATATGTGCTATATTGGTATAGTATTCGAATGTTTAATAATTAATAAGCCTGAGGAAATATAATATATACTCTTCGACCTCAAAATTGCGGCACATAAATGTAACAGTTGCGAAAAAAAAAATATTGTCTTCGGTATCGAAGATTGCTTCAAATAATAAATAATATTACAGCATCATAACAAATAAAATTGTCCACCTATTAACGCAAGGTGGTGTTACTTGCACGTCAACAACAATTAAATTACGTCACAATTATTAACAAGTAAATACACCGGCCGAGTAAATCAGAGATAACCACACAACAACAAAATTCGGTGAAGTTGTATTTTCTTTTATCTTATTATTCTTAAAATTTTCATTATTAATAATTCATTAATTAAATTAATTTAGTTTGTTTGTTTTGATTTTCTTAACTATAAGTTACTTAAGATTTTGTTTTTTTTAGTTAAGTTTAGTTTGGTTTAGTTAAGTTTAGTTAAGTTTAATTAAGTTTAGTTAAGTTCAGTTAAGTTTAGTTAAGTTTAGTTAAGTTTAGTTAAGTTTAGTTAAGTTTAGTTAAGTTTAGTTAAGTTTAGTTAAGTTTAGTTAAGTTTAGTTAAGTTTAGTTAAGTTTAGTTAAGTTTAGTTAAGTTTAGTTAAGTTTAGTTAAGTTTAGTTAAGTTTAGTTAAGTTTAGTTAAGTTTAGTTAAATTTAGTTTAGTTAAGTTTAGTTAAGTTTAGTTAAGTTTAGTTAAGTTTAGTTAAGTTTAGTTAAGTTTAGTTAAGTTTAGTTAAGTTTAGTTAAGTTTAGTTAAGTTTAGTTAAGTTTAGTTAAGTTTAGTTAAGTTTAGTTAAGTTTAGTTTAGTTAAGTTTAGTTAAGTTTAGTTAAGTTTAGTTAAGTTTAGTTAAGTTTAGTTAAGTTTAGTTAAGTTTAGTTAAGTTTAGTTAAGTTTAGTTAAGTTTAGTTAAGTTTAGTTAAGTTTAGTTTAGTTAAGTTTAGTTAAGTTTAGTTAAGTTTAGTTAAGTTTAGTTAAGTTTAGTTAAGTTTAGTTAAGTTTAGTTAAGTTTAGTTAAGTTTAGTTAAGTTTAGTTAAGTTTAGTTAAGTTTAGTTAAGTTTAGTTAAGTTTAGTTAAGTTTAGTTAAGTTTAGTTAAGTATGGGTTTTTCCTTTTTTTTTCATAATTAAATTTTTTATTGGTATAATGTCTAATTAATTAATTTTTTTTAAATGATGATGTGATGTGCTCGTCGGTTCGGTCACGTGCGTGGGGGTACTTGACGACCGACAGGTGAGTATGTACGTTCACTATCCTACCTTTTCCTTCCTTTTCCGCTCCTGTGTCCTTCTTCCGCGGTTTTCAAGCTTCGGACTATGATGAGCAAACCCCACGCCCTTCCCTTGAGTCTAGCCGGCTCAAATACCGCAGCTCAGCCCCTGGTCCAGAGATTCTGCTAACGCCATCGGGGTGCGGATCCCAATGGTGTCGTTTTTTATGACACCTCTGGGACTCGCACCTTGATCCGTTACAGGTGGTTGAGGTTCATCTTGGAAATGATGGGAACGTAAGAGTCGTCAGCATCAAGACCGGAAATGGTATTACCAAGCAGTCGGTTAACAAAGTCATCCCAATCGTGTTGAAGGAGGCAAATGAAATCGTTAGTATTGACGATTAAGAGTCAATACTGGGGAGGCAGTATGTAATTGCCAAAACCACCGAAACTCATAGACTATGAAGTTAGCGGCAATAAAAAAAATATCGCAATGAATCTATAAAAAAAACTTATTATCGCAAAGAAAGCAATTCACTAAAAAAAAAAAACAATTTAATTAATTGTAAAATTAAAAATAATTTGTTTTAATTAAAAAAGGTTTTAGCGTTTTAGACAATAGCGTTTTAGTAGCGACATTTAGCACGTCAATGGAGTAACATACCATAGTAGTACTACGTGTATTTATATGATGCGAGAACTCTAGTTGGCCATGAACTTGAAGCCATGAACTTCTTTTTAAAATCGGTATCAGAGATTTTATTTTATATGACGAGTAATCATGCTTATAAATATCTCGTACACTATAGTATTTACACTTATAGTATTTAAATCAGATGAAGATATCTTCTGTACATACATGGATTCGTTGACTGCTAAAACAGCAAAAGCTGCAGCAGTTTCATTTGACGAACTATTTGGCAACAATCGCAGATCAACTGCTAAAACTACTGAACAAGCTTCATTTGCATCTCTCGTTGACACAGAATCAATAACTGGAATTCGTAAATGTTAAATTTTTATCAATATTTTCAATTTTTAAATAATTTATGGATATGATGTTTAGTTTCAAAGTAGATACCATACTATATTTACTGAATTTGAATTTTTTTGTTTTTTATCATAATTTTTACCATTCCATACTAACCACGTTTTAATTATTTTGCAACATTGTTAAAAATTTATTTTTGAAATTTAAGAATTTTTTGATTTGTGGCATAAATCATAACGCCAATGACGCCAAAATGCCAATATTAAATGCCAAAAGACAATGGCAAAAAAATGATGACAATGGTCTTGAAAACTGGAGAATATACCTGAAAATCAAGACACTAAAAAAAGTCGCAGGTTAGTCACATTTGATAATGTATCACATTTGATAATGTATCGCAGGTTAGTCACATTTGATAACGTGATTTTTCGGTCAGTCAGCAGTCCCCATCAGAGGATAAGGATTAGCCACGATTATGTTTTTTTCATTTCCGATTTAAAGAAGCAGCTCGAAATTGCAAAACGAATTGTCCCAAGTGGACAGAATTTAAGTCAAAAAACTAAATTTCTTCGGCACAAACAGCGGCTTGTTCCGGTAATTATCATAACTGTCACATTAAAATCTATGATAAGTCTTCAAATAAAACATACTTAATTGACACTGGGGCGGGCATATCCGTTATACCAGTAGCTATAAGGCCGAGCATTCTTACGAATTCTTACACTATTAACCAAATTCAAGGAAATCACTTTCGAGACTGAGGCACAAAAAAACCGATAAAACATCAAGTCACTCATCATATAGTGACCCGTGAACCTCCAGTTTTGGCCAAACCTCGACGATTGAGTACAGAAAAGCTGGCGATAGCTAAAAGAGAATTCGACTTCATGATCGAGAAAGGTATTTGTAGACATTTCGATAGTCCTTGGGCAAGCCCGCTCCACCTCGTCCCGAAAAATGGTGAATGGCGACCCTGCGGAAATTACAGGGCTCTAAATAACGTCACATTACGAGATCGTTACCCAATACCATAAACATACAAAATTTTACGCATCAATCCACGGTGTTTTCAACATTCGACTTAGTCAGAGCGTACCATCAAAATTCGATCGAGAAATCGCACATCGCCAAAACTGGAATTTCCACACCTTTTGGATTATACGAATTTACTCCCATGACGTTTGATCTGAGAAATGCAGACAATTCTTTCCCGCAATTTATGCATTCCTTTCTACAAAATTTGAATTTTTGCTTTATTTATTTTGATGATCTTCTGGTAGCATCAAAAACAATTTCCAATGAACACTCGGAGATTATTGTTTACAAAAACAATGAACACTCGGAGATTATTTTTATGAACGTGTCGCAGAAATCATCAAAATGTGTTAACCAGAAACATTTAAAGAGTTACGATGCTTTTTGGGTATGCTAAACTTCTATAGGTCGCTTATCCCAAATGCGACCTGGTTGACTTATAGCAGTTATTAATGATTATTTATAGGGTAGCAAAAAAAACAATTCCAGAATCATCGAATGGTCTAAGGAAGCTAAAGAAGCATTTATTCAATCGACAACTCAGCTAAGCAAAGCTACACTTTTAGTCCGTCTTTGTTCAACAGCTAAATTAGCTCTAATGGTTGATGCATCCTACACAGCAATTGGAGCTGTAATTCAGCAAATGAGTAAAGGCAACAACGCCGGATGGCAACCGTTAAATTTTTTTTCGTCGCAGATATCAACCATACAGCAACGATAATACGACAGAGAGCTCTTAGCTGCGCATTCAGCTGTCAAGAACTTTTGACATAGGATTGAAGGTCGTTCATTCACGCTATTTACCGACCTCAAACCACTCATTGATTAGTATGTTTGAGACAGACCATATAATATGGGTGACATATTACGAGTGATTGCACTATAATCTGCTCAGATGAATTTCAGAACTTCTGATTACCGATGAATCATCATTTGCCAACCATGATCAACCCAATCAACATGTTATATGGGCTATTGGTCAGTTGAAATCTCGCAATGGTTAAGAGAGTCCGTTCCCATCAGTGTGACGTGAGGTTAATGACAATATTCAAATTGGGTCATATGACATAGGTGGTTGGTATAATATTTTTATTTGTTGGTCACGTTTTAAGTTGATATGTATATGTAAATATGTATATATATATATATATATATATATATATATATATATATATATATATATATATATATAAACTTTGTGTGCGTTTGAGTGGCAATGATACTTTAATATGTATCACAGATATTATATCGTGCTCGCATATATGACTTTCGAAAATATCTTTTGAAAGAGTGACCAAGTTAATGTTTTTCCGCCGTTTTATATACGCTTTAAAGATTTTTATCTTGTAACAAGACATTTAATATTTTTTTTTATTGTATTATTTACGTTTATTTTTTAAATACGTAAAATATAAGAACTTAAGACGGAGTCACGCAACATTTAAGATTAAAGTAAACAAAACATACACAGAATGATTTTTTTAAAGACCAATTAAATATATAAATAAATGATTTAGGGCTAGGTTCTTCGAAATATGTATGTATGGAAGAATGCAACTCACTTGCATTTAAATTTTAAGTTTTCAAATAAGATTGATTGAGTGTCAAAATTGATAAGACATTTTGAGTAATGCAAATAAATTGGTTGTTTTCATGTAAGATGAAATGTCACTGAAACTGACCAGAAATTCGTAAATCAATCAATCAACCAATGTTTATTTTTTAAATATCAACTTTTACTTCCTGTTCTTGTAGGCTTATAATTAAACAAGACCTTGATTTGACTAGAGTCTAAAAAAAGACAGAGTTGCGCTGGCTCCAGCTGCATAGTCGGTAGCAGCAACTATTGTAACTTGTTTAGAAGCTCGTTTGGTGATCTTACTATTTTGTGAAATACATAGCAGGGCACTGGACAACTTAAGTTAAAACTTTAAGTTTTAACCACCATTTTGCTGAACCATGCATATAACTACTTCCATTGGGAATGGGTACCGGTCGAAACTGGATATTTTACAACTGGATTTGATGAAACAGGATAATTCCAAACTGGATATTTTAAAACGAGATAAGGTTCAAAACGAGATATGGTACAAAACTGGATAATCCAAAACGAGATAAGGTACAAAACGAGATGTGTTGCAAAACTGGATAATTCAAAACAGGATATTTCAACATGTAATTTAAACTTAAAATAATTTTTTAGGAAAGTTCTAGAATATGACCAATTAGGGAGGAACTCGGAGAGTTCTTAACCGATTATGATGAAATTTGATATGTAGGATGAAAATGTTGATGAAAATTAATTTATTTTTCTCACATAGATTCTCTAAAGTGAAGAAAAGTTATATTAAATAGAAGAATAAAAAATAGACGAAGATACATTTTACTGACAATAAACTCGATCAAGTCAATGATTGTTTTAATAAGATGAGAAAAGCAGCAATTAAAAAACCATTAAGTGAAGGAAAATTTTATCTCTCTGTTTAAAATTATTCAAGCATGAAACCTTATTGGCCATATTCCAGAGGTTTTCCCAAAAAAGATTTTAAAATCAAATTTAATTATACAATTAAAGAAAAAAGACATTAAGTGAAGGAAAATTCTATTTCTCTCCTTAGTAATCATTTTAAAATCCCATTTTAAATTCATCCTACATATCGAATTTCATCATAATCGGTTAAGAACTCGCCGAGTTCCTTCTTAACTGGCCATATTCCAGAACTTTCCCAAAAACTCATTTTAAAATTTTATTTTCATCCTACATATTGAATTTCATCAAAATCGGTTAAGAACTCGCCGAGTTCCTTCCTAATTGGCCATATTCCAGAACTTTCCTAAAAAATCATTTTAAGTTTAAATCACATGTCGAAATATTCTGTTTTTAAATATTTAGTGTTGTACCATATCGTATTAATCGTATTGGATTATCCAATTTTGAAATATCCATATCTCGTTTTGTCAAATCCTATTTTCAAATATCCAGTTTTAAAATGTCCAGTTCTAAGCGTTCCCATTGAGAATATAACTGTTTAAGTCATATTTCGCCATGTAAATCAACAACATGATATTGTTACGTTTTTGACTATTCCCAGTTCGTCTCACTGCGATTGTGAATAGGCAAAAACGTAACAATTGGTGACTGCGGTGGGATTGTATATAATATAAAAATGATGACTCTACGAATTTAAAGTCATGGATTTGAAAAAGGAGTTAGAGCGACGAAATTTATTATCTAGCGATAATAAAGAGACGTTGGTGGTACATAAAACACAACTGTTTGTTTAAACGAATAAGGTACCATCCATAAATTTCGATTCGTCAACGGTATTGACTGGTATGAACCAAATGATGCAACAACAAAACGGAAAGAAACAAGTAATGGAGCAGCAGCTGTAGAGCTGAATGAACCAAAATGATAGGACAAATAGATGATGTGAAACTGTCTAGTGAATGTCAGTTTCAACAAAGCAAACGACAGTTTCATCAAAGAAACAGCGGCATTAAATACTCGTAGTTATAATAATACGTAAAAGAAATACGATGCCTAACGAAGACTACGCTTGTGCAAAGAGACCCTTTGAGTACAGAAAAATCTGTTCTAAGTGAGATAAACAGTATGTAAGAGAAATAAAAATTAGTGTCAAACTGTACACAGATGGCTTTGTGAGGCGAATTTAAAAAGAAGCCAGAAGAATAAAAAAAAAGCCGGCTATACTTTCCTCGTACCTATTTAGCGAAACCTGCAGAGTTCTGGTAGATAATATTATGAAACAACGAATTATTCTTTTCTTTAGATGGAAGCTACGGAAAGAAATTTTTTTTGAGCATCTCAGACATAGGCGGAAATAAGGCATGCGTTTGTAAGCATGTAATCAACCTAAAACTAGCTCCAAGATTCGAGAGAGATTTTCGATTAGAAGTTGAACATACAACCAAATGGACTTATATGCAGAATATACAACTAGCAGATCGATATTATTACCAAGCTCAATCAATCGATCTGGTACTAGATGCAGACTACTATCCATCAATAATAAAAAACAGCATGATAAAAGGCGGATGCCAGGAGCCTATGGCAAAACATACGGAGTTCGGATGGATCATAATAGGAAGTAATTTAGAAAGCCAAAATAGACCATGGTGTCGACCAAAGAAATCGAAGAACAATTGAGATTGTTCGTGCAACAAGACAACATTCCTGAGGAGCGAAGCCGCATAGAGGAAGAGGATAAGACTGAGGAGTTATTTCAAGAAACAGTAGGACGATATCATGACGAAAGATATATAGTACGAATTCCATTCAAGGACAACCACATCAAAATAGGAGAATTGCGTAAAAAGACCGTTGCAAGATTATTACAAACCGAAAGAAGATTTATGAAAGATTCTGCTTACAAAGAACTCTATCATATATTCATGCAGGAGTACATTGATTTAAAACACAACATAAAAGTACCAAGATGGGTGAACACTAGAACAATTGGACAAAAAGCATATGGACCACAGTTCCTGGCAACAACAACATCGCAATGGGATACAACGTTGACCAACGACTCAGAAAACAAGCTACCGGAAGTGCAGCAGCAGTTCCAACCAGAGCTGGAAGAGAAAGTAGTTCTAGTGACCTTTCAAAAGTATTTACCAACGTCTCGGCATACAACAAAATAAGGCGCATATTCGCATATTGTTTGCGATTTATCGACAACAGGAGGCACACAAATATTAACAAAGGAGCGCTAACAGCGTAAGAGTTACAGCGTGCGGAAACGTTAGTTTTAAAACTAAGCCTGGCCCAAAACTTCGGCCAAGAAATTACACTCATAAAAATACTAAAAGATTATGCAAGGGTAATAAGCTGTCGTCACTAAACCCAATGTTGGATGATAAAGGGCTATTACGTGCGATGGGGCGTTTGCAAAACTCAAACTTGTCTTACGACAGCAAACAACCCATAATTCTAAGTAAACATAACATAATCACACAAAATATCACCGAGAAAGCTCATAGCAAGACATACTTGTTCCTCAGGAGTTGGCACTCCTGAGGAACAAGTACTGGATACTCGATGATAAACGCGCTGTGAGCCAAGTAATAAAAATGTATAACATGTTTTCACCACAAACAAACCAACATGGAACAGTTGATGGGCGAGCTACCACCATCAAGAGTGAGGCCATTCATATCGAAATAGTAAGCAACTTAACAACAGAAGGGTTTATTGCTGCGTATAAGCGATTTATAGCCAGGCGAGGATTATGCACAGATATATACTCTGATAATGGGACATATTTTGTTAAAGCTAACGCCAAAATTGTCACCTTAAAAAAGTGATAGGAGAAACAACACTCACATTTAAAGAATTATACCTTGTCATCACTCAAATCGAAGCAGTACTCAATTCTCGACCCTTAATCCTTCTCACCAATGACGCCTCGGACCTAACAGCATTGACACCAGGTCATTTTTTAATTGGAGGTTCTCTAAAGGCACTACCAAGCTCAGATATCGATAAGATAACACTAAGAACAAGATGGCACTTGGTAGAAAAAATGGTACAAGATTTCTGGAAACGATGGTCATCAGAATATCTAAATCAACGGAATAAGTGGATAAGTATTCAATCTAATTTAATGACCGATGACCTAGTTCTATTAAAGGAAAGCCAACTACCTGTCACACGACAGAAGTTAGGACGGGTTTTCCATACTCATGCCGGAACTGATGGTTTAGTGCGAGCAGTCACAGTTAAATATAAGGACGCAAACTACAAACGGCCAATAGCGGAACTATGCAAGCTACCAATCAACGATCAAGCCGATGAAACAGAGCCAATACAACTAAGTCAACTGGTGACAGATGTAACACCCAAGAATATATTCTTGGGTGTTACATCTGACGCCAGTTTTGGCACGTCGGCTTAGTTGTTGTCTAGGCGCGGTGCTATGGGTTCGACTGAGAACCAGTCGAACCCATAGCACCACGCCTAGACAACAACCAAGCCGACGTGCCAAAACATAGAAAAAATGAATCCTATAGCAATAGCAATGTTATCAGTTTGCTGTCTATGTCTAAACTCGCAAAGAAATAAAAATTAGTTAAAAATGGAGATAAATCAAGGAAATTTCCAAATGACAGAACAAGGATGTTGGATTAAAATCCACAAGGTTTTAATCCAAAATCAAAGGGACGTCGGAGGCCAGCAATGAATTGGAGAAGAACCGTGTTTGCAAAACAAAAAAACTTTGAAAATTATTCGTAGAAATAACAGCAATATCCCCGAATAGAGAACGTTGGTTCCGCCTATTATACACGACATACTCTTAAATTATGCTATTGGTGATAATTTATCTCGACTTTGACTTCTACGTCTTTAATTTTTCATAAATTCTATATTTGAACGGTAAAGTAACCCGTCAAAGACGCAAAGACCAGAACTCCAAAAGAATTGGGTGTCTTTCAATGAGAATATTTTCTACAGATATGAACATTAAAACTACTACTCGTATTATTGTTTTGATTAATTCTGTTATTTGTTTTTGCCTGCAGCACATCCAACTCATTCAATATAATTTTTCTACTATTAAGAGCCAAAAACGAAAATTCGCTGATTACAATATCGGTTTTACTTACCATCTGCACAATGCGAAACTCTGTTCGTATGTAATGGTGTATAGTAGATGGTTCAGACCATGCGACTGCTGCACTGCAATATATTTAGTTCGTCGTATCCACCGATCCAAAAAAATTTACAACAAATATTATTTACGATTTTTTCCTTTGACGATCTAAACCCTAAAGCTTTAAGCAATTTTGCCATTTGCTCGGTAGGCATTTAAACTCTATAAAATTAAGCTAATAATATCCAAGGTACTGTAACTGACATCAATATTACGAAACAAAATAGATGGCATTTCAAATAAATCAGCGATAATATTCTTATTCTTGGTACACTTTTTTATCACCTAAAGCTGACTTCATTTCGTCCACATTACCTCTAGACTTTTATTTTTAATGTGATAACTTTTTATTATACGATGACATTTTTTGAATTATGTAAAAACTATAATTTTGTTATAAACTTTGAACTGATATTTTTACGACAACGTCATGTTCACAAATCACAACTGTCTAAAACAAAAAAAATCTTAATTAACATGATACACTTAAATTGAGTACTAGATGAAAAAAAAAATTAAATTGTGTTGAAAACGTAACAAGTTTTTCAGAAATGGTAAAGTTCATGACAAAAACAAAAATCGATATGTTTGGGAAGATATTATCCTAAGGTTATATGTTGAACTGAAACGATGACTGAGGCGAGACAAATTTATTTAAAGCGAAAGTCTATTTGCAGATTTAACAACAACTGAGTAGCACATTAACTTACGGAGGTGAATAGTCAGGTCATCATGTTTGTTAGAATTTATTGTACGAGTCATGTGAATGCCCTCTGACCAGAAATTGTAGTATCTATAAAAGTATTGCAAACATTTTGACGGCTATATAATATTAGAAAAAACATGACTAGAGGTCATTGAAAAGGCATGTACTGTATTTTTAATACATATAAATCTCAAGAAGTGTGAATAAGAGTCTTTTTATAGTGCATATAAACTAAATAAGCTTGAGGCATTAATGATATGTATTCGATCAATCGTCTATTTCAATTTTATGCTTAGTCATTAACATATTTAAATTTTGATTTTTAGCTGTAAGGCCATATAGCGGTTTTATGCTGGAAGCATATTGCCGATTCTCTAACATATTCAAAATGTTCCGCTAAGTTTGGTTTAATCTAAGGATATTGGTATTTTTTTTATTGGGTTTTAGCCGAGTCATGCTTATTTAAATTTATCATCGACTTGTGTCAGTGAAAGTACCAAAAACAAAAATCATTAATTAAAAAGATTGTTACTCTTGATTGAATTCTAACGATTTCCGGCACCGATTGTATATATTGTCGAAGTCTCAAACAATCACAAGTATTATTTTTGTTTAACGATCAATCTATAATATCTAGATCAATGTTTCTGGATCTAAATTTGCAGCAAAATGGAACATTAGCAATTATCAAACTAGGAAAGGTTAATAACCTTTTATCCACTAAATAACCGGTCGCACAACACTCCGCAGTTTTTTTATAGTTGAGTGTGTTGATATGTGAGTGTTTCGAGGTTTTGTCGATCAAATTACAATTGTAAGAAATATACAAGAGTATAAAGGTATTGTGTTACGTTGCACCTCGAATTTGATAAAGAAGGATAAATAGCATTGAGCTTGTCTTACATAAACTTCTATTAAAGATACCAGGTTTAGATTTTAAAGATAAGAGGATTCCTTTAACGGAAGGCATATAACTGGCAGCACAAGAGTTCCAAAAATAAGCTCCCATAGATTTGTTGATTCGTGCAGATCACTTGTTTGCCACTCTCAAAAGTGACCGACGGCAAATTGAGACAACATTTTTACAAAAGACAGTGTTTGGTTGGGTTTTGCCCGCACCACCTATAAAAGATCTCCACAGAAGTGCTATTAAACTACACCATTGTAAACGAGACCAAATCCTATTATTTGCTTCCATGCCGCAATAAAGGAAACCGGTGACATCAAGTGTTCGAGTAGTTTTCGATGAAAAAGCGCAAATGGATTTTCTTTAAACATCATCCTATTGGATGGACCAACCATTCAGCCAACACATTAGGATACGATGATGAGATTTAGATGTCATATGACGCATTACCGCCGATATAGACAAAATATTTTGACAATATTTTGCATTGTATCCAACGATCATATTAATTTTTAAAGAATATTTGGACGCGAGAGTTATAGCGAAAGAATTATACATTACAGGCTGAATATAGTTACGTTTGTTCTTGTGTTTTCTTGGTCTATCTAGCCAAGAGGCCTTTTTAACAATTATCTCGTGACAATAGAGGCAAAGACGTAATTTGACATGTGCAAAAAAAAGTTATATGTTGACGATTTTTTGGCTGGAGTTGCAAATTACAATTTAACTGAAAAATAAAATAACTGCCACATTACTACAAGGTGGATTTGTGTTACCAGATTATACATTTATTTATTTAATAAATTATGGGTTAAATTTCCAAAACGAAAGTGATTTCAAAAGCGTCTAGAGTCTTCGATTCCTTGGTTCCATATCGCCCGCCATTGTAGTATTAAAAATTGTATTCCAAAAACTATGGTCATTGAAATTTGACTGGAATGATCCACTAAATATCGATTTTTGAAACTTCGAAGAAATCAAAATACCAGAAATAAAAATTACCGCTAAGGCAGACACATTATTATCTCGATGGCAGAGAATTTCGATTCGAATTCAAGCGTTCTAGAAAAAATACGCAGCGGAATATCTAAGCTCTCTCTCTCTCTCTCTCTCTCTTTCTCTCTCTAGCAAAGCATAGTATTTTTAAAAAATGACAACAAATCACCATGTAATTGGCTGTTGGGGTGAGAAAAACAGGTGAATCCAGATGACGACAATCTGGTTAGGGTGACATCGAATTCACTATTAAAACGTCCGGTAGTCAAGTTGTGCAAACTACCTATTTGTTAAAATAGTGACGTTAATCACTAGTTTTCGGTAAAATCGTAGAGTCTAAATAAAAGCATAGAACACGATTATCAGCAAAAAGGCTCGGTAGTCTACTCTGATTTACATTTTATCGTCTTCAAATCCATAATAAAATCATTTAGCCAAATATTTACCATACTTCCAATTTGAGTATTGCCTAGGATTCTATAATACCTGTTTAGGTGTCTGCTCTTCTGTATCTTCTTTATTAATTCCAGAACCAACAATTTATATAACTTTTAATGAAGTTTCTACTCTTTTCTTTTGGGTTTCTTTCCAAAGGTCAATAAGAGCTCAATAAGCGCTAATATAAAAATCAAATTGAGCATCAGTGGAAAAAATTGCCTAAATGCACGAAGAGAAGCATCTTTTTGTATACAAAACACAATAAATTATCGCGAACTATTACAAGGTTAGAATTACAAAAAATCGTTCTCAGGCAGTTTATTTCAGTGACAGCTTATCTGATTTCCTTCCAGTTACTTCCGGCGTACCTTAGGGATCAGTGCTGGGTCCCTTATTGTTTTCTATGTACATTAATGACATAGAATCTTCTATTTACCATTGCTCTTTACATATTTTTGCTGATGATCTCCAAATATATAGTAACAGTCGTTTAGATCAAGACTCTGTAGTTAGGAATATTTCTCTGATAAATGAAGATTTATGTAGTATAGTTGATTGGTCGGTTTTGAATGGGCTTACATTAAATGCAAGTAAATCTCCGTCTATTATAATTTATAAGAAACATTTGATACTTGGTCCTTTCCTGTAATTTATATAGGCGATTATCTTATTCCGTTTTCAAATACTGTTAGAGATTTATGGTTAGTTTTCAATAAATCTCTTACATGGGGTGGCCACTAAGTTAATATTAGTAGAAGGGTGTTTGGCATGCTTAATTGTTTGTACAAAGTGGTAGGGTTTACAGATAGTCAATTTAAGAAAATAATGTTTCTGTCTTATTTTCTCCTTGTTTGGATTACTTCAAGAGAATATCAGTATCAATGCTTGTACTAGGTAGGTTTATTTTTGGTATTAGGAAATTCGATCATATTTCTCCTTATTCTAATGTTGTTTTAGGATGTAGTTTATCTACCTTTTTTGAACTTCGCGTTTGTCTTTTTATTTTCCAACTTCTTAAAACTAAGCAGCCATTTTATTGGTATAGGAAGTTGTTGTTTAGAAGGTTTCATTCGGCTACCTTACGGTTACTTCCACCGAACAATTTGTGTATATAGTTAAGCAAATCCTTTTTCGTTAGGGGAATTTCTCTCTGGAATTCAATTCCACTTGTAATTAAAAGACTAGGTTCGTCCAAATTATTTAAGTCAAAATTTTTAGAGTGGTGTGGCTAATTGGCAATAAGAAGTTTTTTTTTTTTGTTTGTTTAATTTTTTATGTTACTTGTTATTTTATTATTATTATTATTATTATTATTACTTCATCTCGTGTAACGCATTTCCATTATAAATGAGCTCTAGCTCAAAATGAGGTGTGCTGTATGGGTTGAATTTGTTTTGAAATAATTTAAGAGGTTTTTATGCCTAATGGAAGCAAATGTCGGTTTTGATGTTATTATATTTGCTTCCATATGTGCTTTTTCTCTTAAATCTAAATTCAAAATACAAATAAATAAATAAATAAAATAAATAAATAAATAAATACAAGGTTCAATTTTATTTTGGCTTTAAAAAACTTTAATCCTAAAATGCTATGTAAATATTTATGAATTTCTGAAAATTTTAACAGTCCAAAATCCAATGACAAATCAAGTTTTATCTGAAGAAGTCAAGTTTTATCTGAACAATTAGGTTTTCGTGTAATTTAATAATGTATTTTGTCAGTTTAACGGTTGTTTCATTTGGTTTTAGTGGTAATTGATTTTTTTGAATTTATTATTTATATATATTTCAAAGTTTAATAATTTGAATAAATTATTAATTTATATATATATATATATATATATATATATAAATTAATAATTTATATATATATATATATATATATATATATATATATATATATATATAAATATATATATATATATATATATATATATATATATATTTATATATATATATATATATATATATATATATATATATATATATATATATATATATTTATATATATTTATATATATATATATAAATATATATATATTTAATTTTATGATTTTTATGTTTTAAATGTGTATTACTGTGTAAAAAAAAAAAATTTTAGAACTAGATATTTTTTTTATTGTTGTTAAACAGTTGGTCAAAAAATTTTAAATTTGTTGAAAATGGATTTGTTCAAAATGCATTTATGCAAATATAAAGAAAACTTATTATCCAAAAAATATAAAATAAGACTCAAGATAAAACAGAAAGGATAAAGAAAATATTACAAAAATAGTACTAATTTTAAGTTTTTCATTTTCAAAATGGCCACCAAACTAATTTTTCTCAATTTTCTGGGAATATTTTTATTATTTTTTTTATCTTTTTCACCATTTAATTCTATAAAACATATCAAAAAACAAAATTGGGGTTATTTTTTTTTTTTTTTTTTTTGCAATACGCGTTTTAATATCATGGCCTAATCTGTTTTTTTATTTATAAAAATAAAATGTTAACCTTTATTTAATTTTTAATTTTAAATTTATCAAAATACTTTATGTTTACTGTTTTAATGTTTATGTTCACTTCAAAATCTCATTTTCTTGCAAAACACGATTAAATAAAATCACCAATTTTTTATATATACTTATAGGTAAAATTGAATTTAAAACAAAAATTATTGGTAAAAAATATATTATTAAAAATAAAGTTAAATCTTAAATCTACCATAATCTTCACTTTTAGAATATTTTTTAAAATTAAAGAACCTTCTCCTAAAGGAATAACTGCGTGGAAAACGCGAGTTCAGTTTATGGTTTTCAGTTTTTCAAACTTACTTGCAAACTTTTTTGGAGGTATATTCAATATCAGAACCAAACCCAAAATCCATATCAGTCTTTAAAGTTTTAGCCTATTTGAATGACCTGTTTCCATCACCTTAGGCATAAAAATGTCATTCACAATCGATTCCGAAATCCTCTTTGTGTTTTATTGTATTTTAAAAATTATTTTTATTTTTATAATGCGTTACAGCACCATCAGTTATATAATAGATTTTGGTTAAACTCGTCATTTTAGTTTTAAAAAACTGGATCATTTTTTCGATGAATAAATGAACTGCCATAGTGACACGACTAAGTCAATCCGATATAACAACGAATCTGTAGTGCTGCAATTTACATTTTTGTAAATTACAAATGGATGAAAAGTTGCTTTTCCAAGAAAGCGTTTTTTAAATATTCTCGAAATAAGTTTAATCCTGGACAGTTCTTGCATTTTAGAAGATAACATATCGGCTTAGGCTCTGAACATAATATAAAAGAAATGCAATCGTGATATTTGGATATCTCTCCATTTGTAATATTTTCTATCTTGGTTCCATAAATAATTAATTTAACATTCTGGTGTATTGTACAAACACAAACTGTATGCGTTACACTGCGTTCCACTACTGCACACAGTTTTTAGGATGAGCAAGCAAAATTTAGAAAACCCAATTTTTTTTTAATGGCGAATCTAGTAACCCTTGTAGCATTCTTTTAATGTACCATCATTAAACGTTTTTGAACTTTATATTTTTCAATAGTTACGCAATAGTGTTTTCCAGGCATTATCCTACTGACTTCATCTTCGATATAATAATCTGTTACTGATTGCTTTAGTGCATCGCTGATTCGTTTCCCAGCTTTAGGTATAGGAAGACTAAGTGGGCCGTACTTACGCTGAATAGATTTAGCTCTACACACCAAGTGTGCTGTTGTATTGAACTACTGTTTAATTTGTTGTATGGTTAGTGACATTGACAGTGCAATCAGCAGCTATATCTTATCACTGGTTTTCTCCAATTGTTTGAATTTGTTTTTCAGTTGCTCCATGAATTGATCATATAAATATGCCTTTTATTCGTACTCCATTGACTGATTCACAAGGCACTCGATTCCAGGAATCAAAGATGATGATGTTCATGGTACTATTGCAGCCAATTTGATTAATTTTTGTTGTTGATGATGTTGCCTGGTTCCTAGTTTACTAGCATATATAAAAGATCATCCAATTTCTGATAATATCTCATTGATTTTTTTAAGAACGCTCGCATTTTGTAATTTTGTAATTGTAATTGGCGTTCTTCACTATCACTTCTAATTGAACTTATTTCAGAATCTATTGTTGATGACGATTTCGACGTAACTGCGGAACATGATGATAAACAGATTGGTGAAGTTTCTGTTTTAATTTTACAACTAATATTCAAAAAGCAAGTTGATCAAATGAATAAATTTTCATTTGTTTTAATTGAAGGCGGCAGAAGATCCTTAAGATTACTCCTAATCACTTTTCGTAAATTTTTCATGATAAACTAAAACTTGAATTGATAAACTATATGATAAACTTCAAAATTTGAACTATTTAAGATCTTGATTTAGATACTTATTTATACCAAAAATTTAAAACTATAAATCGGTGAATAAACTTGTAAACTACAAAACTCGACAATTTTCACTCGCTTTTTAATTAAACCTAAAATAATTTTCACAAAATAAAAAATATATATTTCAAAAACTAAAAGATTTAATTAATATTGTAAATTCACTACTAGTTTCGATTTTAGAAAAATCATCGACAGGTGATTTGAAATTTAAGTTAAAAAGTTACAAAATTCTCTTTATATTCAATTTCATATACAAAAATTTAAGGTGTTGGGGTGCGCTTTAATAGGGTAGAAGTTGTTCGTCTTTAGCCATGACTTTCGTGAAATATATTCCAACTTTGCAACTATATAAAGACCACCAAATGTGTCTAGTATACCTCCACGTGGTAACACCCGGGCAACGTTGTTAAACATCGGCTAAATACTAGAGGCGAGTGGATTACACTATAAATATTCAATATGCAATGAATAAAACAGAAAGAAATAATACCCGGGTGCTACACCAATGGAAACATTGGGCAATCTACTCTTCAATGAGACTGGCTCTAAGGATTCTGGGGAGGGCCGATCCTTGCATACACAATACAACATAAATATTAAAATATTAAAAAGCCCGTTCCAAAGGCGAGGGAAGGTTACTAGATCTCCTGAGAAAACTATTGTTATATAAACAATGGCAACAAGTAACTGATGCAAAAAATCAGCAAAGCATTATTATTCTCAATTTACAACAACAAATTGACGAACTAAAAAAATAAATGATGCAATTAAAGCAGCAAAAAACCGAAGCTAAGCCATCAATGGAGCAGAACCAGAATATCAAATTTAAAGTCAACAATGGTAAATATCAAACCGAAACACCAATTCTACAGATCCAAAACATCAATTCTAAGCTTAATAACAACGTTGAATATCAAACCGATGAGGAAGATTTAGCTCAAGAAACAGAATGTATTCGTTATAAGTCTTAGAAGCAAAATAAAAAGAGAAGGAGAATAATACACGGTCATCACCATAAAAACCACAAACATTGAATCAAAATACTCAGCCTCAAAAGGTTGAGACAAACGTCAAAACAGATAAAAAATACCTCCCCCACCACCTATCATAGTAGATGAAGTTAAAAATTATCACGTATTCTATGATATAATTAAGGCGATTGTTTCAGAAGACTCATCCATCACTAAATTGATGAATCAAAATAAAATAAGCATCAACGTAAATAGCGGAGATGCATATAGAAACGTAATAAAAACTTTAAGCGAAGGGTCATTTATCTTTCACTCTTATGAAAATAAACAAGAAAGGCCAATCAGAGTCATGGCAAGGAACTTACATCATACATGTAGCACAGAACGAATTAAAGATGAATTATCATCAAAACAATTTAAAATAATCAGCGTAATGAACAAAATTAGCTGGAGAAATAAAAAGAAGCTAGACATGTTTGTATTAACATTCAGCTGTGACGAAAATATAACTATCATTTATAAGATCTCTAGTTTATTGAGTTGCAAAGTAGAAATTCAATCACTTAGAAAATCTAAACTAATTCCGCAATGCACAAGATGTCATATGCTGGACACACGCAAAAATATTGTGGTAAACTTCCAAGGTGTGTTAAATGTGCCGGACACCATCTAACTGGAGAATGCGATAATCTATAAGTTCATCTAAAGTGTATACACTGTGGACAAGGTCATCCTGCTTATTATCGAGGAAGTATTGTTCCAAAGAAAATCCAGAAAATTAAAATCCAAAGGATGAATAAAGCTTAAATGCATGGTCAAGCAAATCGACACGAGAGGCAGACAAAACAAGCAAATGAGCAACCATATGGCTGCCAACTAAGAACTGAAGGTGTTACATATGCCGACGCAACGAGAGGCGTAGTCAATAAACCCCAGCAAAAATCGCTAAATGTGGACATCAGTCAAACATTACAAGATATTCTCATGAAACTAACAAAATTTGATGAGAGGCTACAAAAATTGGAAGATAGAGCATTGAGAGCTAAACCCAAATCCACACAGAAATTACTAGCACAATGAAAATCATGTCATGGAATGCTAACGGTTTGCTTCGGCATCAGCAAAAACTACAAGCAGTCCTTGACATGGAGAATATAGATGTGTGTCTTATTTTGGAAACACATTTTACTAAGCAATACTACATAACATTTAAAGGCTATTGCATATATCATACTATTCATCCAGATGATTCAGCCAGAGGAGGAAGTGCAATTATCATAAAAAAAAATATCCAACATTTTGAAGAAGCAAAGTATGGAAAAGAAGAAATTCAGGCCACAGTGGTTTATATAAAAACCAACAACTTTCCTATTGTTGTTGCAGGATTGTACTGTCCACCAAGACATTCTATTAAAAACAAACAATACTCAGAGTTCTTCAAGCGTCTGGGAAAAAGGTTCATAATAGGTGGTGATTTCAATACAAAGAATACTTACTGGGGTTCAAGATTAACTACAACTAAAGGAAAAGAATTACTAATTGCCATTAAAAAAATGAACGTGAACCCATTTCAACAGGAAAACCAACATATTGGCCAACTGACCCAGGAAAAATACCTGACCTGATCGATTTTTTTATAACCAAAAATATTTCTAATAATTTTATGAAAATCGAAGAAAGCCAAGATATGAGCTCAGATCATTCTCCAATAGTCCTAACTCTAAGCGAGTATATCATCCAAAAAGGGAATAATCCAGTATTAACCAACAAATATACGGACTGGTAAAGTTTTAAAGCACACCTTTAGAATACTTTTGAAAGTTCCGTTAAAAAGTAAGGATCAACTGGACATAGAAGTAGAAAAGTTCATTACGGATATTCAACAAACAGTATGGCAAAGTACTCCAGAAATCAAATCAAGGCTAAAAGGAAATAGGATAGCTAATAGAACAGAGATTAGAAATCTCTTTAGGAATAAACGCAAGTCCAGAAAAAAGTGGCACCTAACTAGAGCTCCACAAGACAAAAAAACACTAAACAATCTTACTCAGCAATTAACAAGAGAAATTCAGAAGTTAAAATATGGGTCAGTTAATTTCTACTTAAGTTAGTTGACGAATGACAGTAATACGGATTATTCGCTCTGGAAAGCAACTAAAACTCTGAAAAGGCCAATAATGCCAATCCATCCTATCAGGAAAATTGATGGAACATGGGCAAGGAAAAACAAAGAAAAAGCAAAAGGATTTGCTGATCATCTTGAAAATATATTTCAACCTCATGAATGCCAATTACGAGAAACATTGGATGAAAACATAATACAAATTCTCGAAGAGGTCACACCTACATCATCTACTGAAGTAGCAAACGAAATTTAAAAAAAAATTAAACTTAAAGAAAGCACCAGGGTTTGACCTGATTACTGGAGAAATAATAAAGCAATTACCTTTAAGCTACGGTAAAGTTAACTAATATCATAAATGCTGCATTTAGGTTAAAATATGTACCAACACTTTGGAAAGTGGCTGAGGTTATCATGATTCCCAAACCAGGAAGACCGTCACATCTAATAACATCATATAGGCCTATATCGTTGCTGCCGATAATGTCTAAACTCTTTGAAAAGTTACTATTAAAACGACTCGATAACTGAAAAAATAACCTAATTCCGAATCACAAATTTGGGTTTCGCAGTGAGCACTCAACTATTGATCAAGTGCATAGAATAACCAGTATCATTGAAAAGACTTTACAAGAGAAAAAATTCTGTTCCGCAGTATTCCTTGATGTAGCGCAGGCCTTTGACAAGGTTTGGCACGAAGGTTTAATCTACAAACTCAAATTAATCCTACCTAAACAGTACAGCATAATATTGGAATCATATATAACAGAAAGATATTTCAGGCTTAAGCAAGAAGATGAATCTCAGAAAGGAAATAATATTCAGTAAGGAAATAAGAGCAGGAGGTCCACAAGGTAGTGTGCTTGGGCCACTTCTGTATTTACTATACACCCAAGATGTTCCAATCCTACAAAACAACATGAAAGCCACTTTCGCCGATGACACTGCTATTATGGCAGTAGGTGATAACAACTCAGAGACAACAGAAAAATTACAAACCGCCATAGAGCAAGTACATAACTGGACGCATTAAAAATGGCGCATAATATTGAATTAAACTAAATCTGTAAATGTCAACTTTACGATCAAGAGATTAGTACATTATTGTTACATTGATTATTTTAATAAATCAGTATATTTAAATAATCAAGAAATACCACATGCAAACACTGCCAAATACCTTGGTATGACATTAGACGCTAAGCTTCGATGGAAAGCTCACGTAAAAAAGAAAAGAGACGAGTTGGGATTAAAATACAATAAAATGTATTGGTTACTGGGAAGAAACTCTCATCTATCAATTACTAATAAGCTTTTGCTTTATAAGCAAATACTGAAGCCTGTTTGGATTTAAGCCTTTTGAGTTAGTGTAAAATCAGTTAAAATAAATCTTTTTCTAGCGCACAACAAAAGCGCGATCAAATAATAAATATCAAAACTAAGGAGTACATCGATGGCTGAACCTTTAAATTCAGTAAAATGTAGTAATTTAAGTTAGAATAAAATTGCTTGTTAGTCTTAGACAAGATTGTAATAAAAAATGGAATAATAAAGATTATTTAAAAAAAAAAATAAAAAATTACATAAATAGAGTAGGCTATGATATTAGAACACGTTTTGCAAAAAAACAAAAAATAACCCAAATTTTGTTTTTGATATGTTTTATAGAATGAAATGGTCAAAAACATAAAAATGAAAACAAAATACTAATTTCCAGAAAATTGAGAAAAACTAGTTTGGTTGCCAAATGAAAAACTTAAAGATGGTGCTATTTTTGTAATATTTCAATCCTTTTTCTTTAATCTTTAAAATGAGCCCTGTCTTATATTTTGCGGATGCCTACTTTTCTTTATATTTGCATAAACGCACACCAATAAAAAAAGCTAGTTTTGAAAAAAAAATTTTACACATAGTACACGTTCAAAACATAAAAATAACAAAATTAAAATTTTACTTCCAAAAATTTCCGATTTCACGAATTTTTCACCATATATAATTTTTCACCATATATATTTTATAAGTCAAAATGAGCTCCTCGACCACAGTAGCCCACCTATCACATATAAACTATCCGGTCGTAAGATTAAGTAAATGCAATTAAATAATTCCATAATCATAATTTTTGATCTATGATCAGCATATTTCGGAAATAATTAGTTCCTCATATTTCATTATACATATTTTTAGTATAATGAAGGTTGAACATAAAAAAACTTTCACGTGTCGTGCAGGCAATAAACTCCAAAGTGTTTGATTTTTTATTTTGCAGAATCAAAATAAAAAAAATAAAAAAACAGAAACATCATCAATCTGTATGTTCATTAATTTAAATAAAAAAAAAAGAAACAAATAAAAAATTTAATTTAAATTTCATTAAAATTTTTTTATTAAAGTAAATAAAACCAAAATAAATGTTTTTTACTGACAATTTAAAATTTAATATTTATAATAATAAATAAATAAATATATTATGTATTCATATATAAATTTATATATATATATATATATATATATATATATATATATATATATATATATATATATATATATATATTTACATAGGAATATATTTAATGTTTTTAATGTTAAAAATATGAAAACATTTTTATTTTTATTAAAGTCAAAAAGTTCAGATTACATCATAATATGCTCGAGTGTGTATATGATTTTTAATTAAAATCATAGCATTATATACTGGAATGATAAATTTGCGCGTGTTGCGAAAAGTGTACCAAGTGGTTTTATGTCAATTAAATTTTGTTTAATTTATTTTAATTAAGTTGATTGATTTATTGAGTTCGGGAATTTATAGTACAATATAGTTTAAATAATTTTGAAATAGACTTTTACGTCCACTAAATGACACAGTGTTGAAGTCAAAATGTATCTTTTTATTTTTTATTGAAATTATTATACTTTATTGAAAGCGTTTTAAGTTCATTACAAATGCTGTCTTCCAACTTAAAAGCTTTTTGAAATATTTTTAATTAAATACGAAATAAACCAAATATAGTTAAAGAATTTGAACGCCAAATTCAATTTCAGGAGCTTTTGACTAAATACATGTCTTACAGACTCTATAAGACTAAATTTACCAGGAAGTCAATTCCATTTTTTTAGAAATAGGAAAAAAATAATTATGTAGCAGATTTACATGTTATTCCAATATTTATCTAGTCTGCCCTTTGTGGAATATTTTTCTTTAGAAAATATTTTTTCAATAATATAAGATACGAAAAAAATCTTAATCAGTCTAGTTAGAGGCTCAACTTACACAACCACCGAATTCAATATCCACTGATTTTGAATATGATTCATTATTAAAATATTTAGAAGTTTTCAAAGAAAACTTGACCTGTCCTTAAAGCACATAGAGATAAAACAGCAGTAACTTCACCAAAAAAGCAACTTTATGCGAGTGTTTTTAAAAAGAGGTGACCGATTGGGAATATCAAAGAAGTAAGGGGAAATTTCATATTAAACAGTCAAAACGAATGGTACAACTTTGTTTGTACCGCTCGATTTATATATGCCTCAAACTCTAAAAAGTTTATTCCGAAAAAGAGCCGTACTTGAAGTTCGAAATAAATTCAATAACAATTTTTTTAACACAAAATTAGCAGTAAATCATTAAAAATTTAAATATTTTAATAATTATTAATTAATTGAAGAATTATTTGAACTATTCAAACTATGAAATACTTATATCAGAAAATAATTAAAATATTTCATAAAATTTGAATTTTTATTCCAGAAAATAATAAAAAAATATTTTTTACGAAGTTTCCTTAAAATGTACGATACACACCTAGAAATATAAAAAAATCGAGTGAAATGTCAAATTTCCAACATAAACAAACGTAAACAATTTGGTGATCAAAATAAATTTATTTTATAAATTAAATTATTTATTTTATTTATTATATTTTTAGTTTATTAGTTTAAAACTTATTTAAAATCTACGTCAACGAAATAAATTCAAAACTACATCAATGAAAATTAAAAATGTGTCAAATCAACAATTGCTTTTTATTATTCATATATTTCATTACCGAAAATTCGAAATTCAAGACAAGGAAAATAAATAATTTCTTTTTCTGTTACCCAGACACAAACTTTTAGGCTTCTTTGTTTTTTTCTTGTGCCACGACTTTTTATGCATGTCGTCTCTATAGTTCTATCTCAATGCCTATACGATTATACTAAAATTGTTTTGTTTTACTCAGTGTGCATAAGGTCTCTATTCCATTTAAAAATATTGTTGTACAACAAATTTTTATTTGAAAATTTGTATAGTTACAATTTGTAGCTAAACATAGACAGCTTTGGTTAGCATGTCAATATTATTATTATTTTTGTATGAAAATTCAATTATTATATAGATAAATGTAGCCCAATCATTACATTTTTGCTGTAATCTGTACGAGTATACATGTAATTTATTACATTTCGTTATACAAAAAATAAAAACTATCATTGTGTGTGTAAAACGTATTTCTCATCGAGACACAATTTTTACGTATATACTATGTATGTATTAAATGTTGCTATAAAAGTACTCTACTCAAATAACTTATATTACTATAAGGGAAATCGTGAACATTTCCATAGTAAATGCTAACGACAACATGATTTCGTTCAATTTTGTTTCGGATAAAAATTCTAGATGGCATACCAAACGTTTTTAACGAGAACAATAGATGGCACGTCAACCAATTTTTTTATTTTTTATTTTTTCATAAAATTTCATAACAGCTGTCATTAATGGTACTATTGTTGTTATTTCAAAGTGTAGCGTCTCACGTCTGTGAAGTGAATAATAATAATTTGTTTTGTGAATTAAAAGTGTTGTATATTTTGTTTTATAAAAACCTTTCATAAATTATAAAATAACATAAATAAATAAGTTATTTTAAAATAACATAAATATAAAGTGCTTGTTTTATCAAAATGCCGCTGAAGTGTTTTAATTGTTCAGCGAAGATTGGTTTGCATTCGTAAGTAGTAATTGATGCGAAAGATAGCTAAAACATAATTATTCATCACTTTAGATGCTAATTAACACAATATAAATATGTTGTTTGTTTTAAATTTATTAAAATGTAAAGTTTAACCTATAAAAAAGTGATTTTATACCACCAAGCAATTGGACTATTCGAATTAGTAGCTAATTTTAGATAAATTTTGCATATATTTTCGGTTAAAGGTTTTATTTTTACAATTTATATTGCCTCAAGCGTATACTGAATAAAAGAGCTGATTGTACCCTTTAATTTATAGCGCACCATCATCTGAAGATTACAGGAAAATTTGGCGAGATATTGTTCCAAATGTCAAAGCTAATGAATTGGATTATCCTTCATTTAAACTTTGTTCCAAACATTTCGAGGAAAAATATTTAACCACTGGTAATCATCTTACAAGAAATGCGGTACCTTCGAAATTTGTTTTGGACAATGTCATGTGGTAAGTTAAACCAACATTTCTTTTTAATGTAATTATGTTAAAGCTTGTAATAATAAAATTGTTATATTTGCGCCTAGGTATACTATTGAATATGATGAGGATGCGACATTAAATGTTCCTACTGAAATAATTAACTATAAAAAGCCAGAATGTAATAAAATTTCATGTAATGATAACACAACAAACTTAGAAAACGAACCACCAAATTACCCTTCAACGTCAGCCATGAATACGCCACCGAATTATCCTTCAACGTCAATCACGACGTCACCACCAATCAAAAAAGCAAAAAGTGGAAATATTCTACCAACAACACCGCAATCAAGTGATGCCATTAGCCGTCAGTTCAGATATACTGGAGACATTGATGCATCTTACAATTACACACCACGTACTTCAAAGCGAGCTATATCCAAATTGAAAGAGGAAATTGGGAAAACTCGAAAATTAAACAAGGCTCTTGTCACAAAATGTAATCGTTATCAAAAAAAGGTACAAGATTTCGAAAATTTCATGAAGAGGTTAGAGAAAGAAGGGATTATTAGTGGAGGATCGCGTGATACATTAAATGTAAGAAAATTATTTTAATTAAGCGCTTTACCCACAGGAAATCAAAAAGAAAAATTGGATGAAAAATACTTAATACGGTTTTAATTTTTAGTTTTCTTACGGGCAAAGCACTTTAAAATCAAACATTTATTTATTTGATATATTATTGTATATATTTATATACATATATACAATATATTGTATATATTCAAGTATATTAAATATATATTTGATTGTATATACCTTATGTTATTTGCTATATTAATTGTCAATACTAAAATATTTATAATTATTTTTTTAATTTATTAGGACATAAGCCAAGAACAATCATTTATTTATGAATTAAAATCCGGTGTAAAATTTGGCAAATATACACCGAAGTTGCGTCAGTTTGCGATGACCATGTCATTTTTTTCAACTGCTGGTTATGAGCATCTTCGGCAATTTTTTATTAAAAGTATCAAACTACCACATATAAGGACCATAAGACAATGGTACCAGAACTCAACAGGCAGTCCTGGTATTACAATACAAGCCGTGGAACATTTGCGGCAAAAAATCCAAACAGAGAATAAAGATATCTATTTCTCCATAATGATGGACGGAATGTCAATCAAAAAATGTATTGATTGGGCCAATAAAAATAAGGAGTTTGTGGGGTTTGTTAATTATGGCGCAGGGTGTTTGGATGATAATGTAGATGATGAACAAACACAGGCATCTAATGTGTTAGTGTTCTTCATTTGTGCTATAAATTTAAAATTTAAAATACCTATTGCATATTTTTTTATTAATTCCTTAAATGCAGCAGACCGAGCACATATAATAAAATTTGTCATATCCCACTTACGCGAGGAGTGTAATGCGAACATTATAACGTTAACATTTGACGGGCTTAAGGCAAATTTTAGTATGGTCAAATTGTTAGGAGCCGAATTACCACAAAAGCCTTATTTTTATGTCGAACCTAGTGATCAAAAAATTTTTATTTATTTGGATAATTGTCACATGATTAAACTTATACGTAATCATTTCAAATTAAAACGTACATTTTATACAAAAAATGACGATAAAATTGAATGGCATTACATTGAAAAACTAAATAATATTCAAACTGAAAGCGGACTTGCACTTGCACCAAGAATTAATGCCACACATATAAAGTTTGAAAATTCTATAATGCGGGTAAAATATGCAGTGCAAGTGTTTAGTCGCAGTGTAGCAAACGCATTAGAATATTTAAGCCAAACCGATCCAATATTTAAGGATTGTATGCCTACTGTTAAATTTTTACTAATTATTAATGATTGTTTTGATATTTTTAATAGTAATAGTTTAATGGCAAAATATTATTTTAAACGACCTCTCTCTAAATCGACACACGAAACTTTTTTTAAAAATTTAGAATATTTAAAACAAACTATCAATGAATTAAAATATGTTAACAAATATCATCAAAAATTAAATGTAATACAAAGTAATTTCAATACAGGATTTTTAGGTTTTTTAATAAATTCCGAAAGTCTAAAAATTATGTACAATGAATTAATTGTAAATGATAAATTAGATTATTTGTTAACATATAAGTTTAGCCAGGATCACTTAGAGTTGTTTTTTGGGTTGATTCGTTATCGAACTGGCCGAAACGACAATCCAACATGCAAACAATTTATAGCATCCTATAAACGGCTAGTTGTTAATAAATCTATAAAAGCGCAAGGTACGGGTAATGTTTCCTTGCCAGAAATATTAACTATTTCATCCAGCCGAAAGACAAATCAATTAAATTTAAATGATGATGTTGTATTAGATTTAATTGAAGTCGAGCTGGATGAATACTCGTGTGATATAATAACGTATTTAGCTGGGTATATTGAAGCCAAACAATTGCCTAAATTTTTAAAATGTAAGGAATGTCTCCAAATTTTAAATAAAAGTGCACGGTTGGAGCTAAATCTAGGTTTATTTAATTTAAAAAAATGGGGTAAATTAATGACCCCATCATTAAATACATACAAAATTTTAGTCGAATGTGAGAAAATTTTTAAAAGTAGTGTTAATATTAATGTAAAATTAGAATATAGTAAGTTAGTTTTACGATCAATACAAAATATTAGTTTAATCGATTTAATTTTTATAGATAATAGCAATCACTTATACTCTAGATTTAATATTAATGATATAGAAAATCATTTTTACGTGTTAATTAAAACTATCATAAATATATATTATAAAATAAGATTTTTTCATTTTGCAAAACAAGAGAATTTAAAAAAAATTGGTGTAAGAAAAAAATTAACGAAGTTAATTCATTTTAATGAAATGAAATAATTAAAAAAAAATAAAATTTGGTTTTATTTATTTATTATTGTATATAAATATAAGCCCATGTACTCCAATCCCGATTATAAAATTTAAAATTTTTTTTTTAGATTTAAAATTTTTGTTTCGTTAATAATTCGTTCAATATAAAAAACTGTAGATAAAAAAATGTAAACATTTCGTTCAACTACTCTAGTGCCATCTACTATTTTTATCCCAACTAATATCATGTTGGCACATAAAATCGACGCGATTTCCCTTATAGTAATATAAGTTATTTGACTCTACTCGATACTTTTGTATAGGAACTTATAGCAACAAAATTATGTTAATGAATAATTAACATGAATAATTAACACACTCACCCAACAATATGTACTATACATATTTTTTTGTCTCGTTCTGGTTCTCCAATAAAAATTTGTTGTGCAACAATTTTTCACAATGGAATATAGACTTTAAGCCGAGCCCAACAAAGGAAGATAGGAAGGAAGTATTGAAATAGTAAGTAAAGAAGTTTTTGCTCATAAAATCAAATTCATATTTTTTTTTTAAATTATCACTGAACACAAAAAATATATTAATCACAACAAAATATACATATATTTAAAAACAAAAATTATTTAATATGGCGCACATTCAAAATTTGTAGCTGACCAAAATAGAAATTATTTAAAAATGAGCAAAATTGTTGCTAATAATAAATATTTTCATTTCTTTAGTTGGTAATTCTGTGAATTTTTTTTGCTCTTTATTGAATTTATTTTAACTCGAGTATGGAACTAATAGAAGAGGCTTATTTATTAACAATCATTTGGTTGGTAGAGAGTTTGAGAGCAATACTATAAAAGTTTCCTTGCTATGTTGGGAACTCGCCTTTAGAGTCAACAAGAAATAATATCGAATATAGACTCATCGATTACTGTGTCACAAATTAGTTATTCATATAGGTGGCAGTAAGTTCTCACACAAAAACATACACAAATATCATTCCTGCAATATGTCAGAGCAATGAGAGGAGCAGTACCCCGATTTTGTTCGTTTTTTTATTCATTCTAACGCAAGAGAATTGAAAATTTCGTGTACGTATACAGTGTATAATATACACAATTATTATTGTGTGATCCAATTTTATTTTAATGTGTCAGTTTAATTCTCATGTAAATTATGCCTAAATGTTGTTTCAATAAAGCCTAAATGTCGAAGCGATTGAAATCGGTTACCGCATGAGTATTATTTTCCCAACCTTTCGATGTGACGATAGATGGCTTATACAAATAAAATCAAAAATCAAGGTCGTTTTGTATTTTCATTCAAAGAAAAATATTATAGACGGAACTATAAACTATTTTGATCGAAAATCGAACAGAGAATAAAATTTATGTTTCAAAATGGTAAGTGTTCACAATTTTAAGTTTCAAAATGAAAAATCAAATCACAAAATCAAGTTTCGAAATGTCATCATTCATCAACAAAAAAATGTAAACAACATGCGCAAATACACTGCGCATGTACAATACCACGAACACAAACACCAATTCCGGTTTAACAATTCGTACGCATGAGAATTACAAAAAAACGAACAAAATCGGGGTACAGAAATGCACATCGATCATCAACTAGTAATTGCAACATTCAAAGTAAAACGCGCCGCTTAAAATAAGCAAGGAACAAGAAGAAATTTAACATAGAAAGTGAAGCCTTTCAACTTAACGTTATTACTAACGAAACTGGCATAGATGCCGAAAAATAGTATTTCAAATAGTCCATATTTCACAGATGGCTACCCTAAAGAATTGGTTAATGGAATTAGCATTTCGCAGATACCGTTAAAAATCTTGGCATCATTTTTGACAAGGGGTGGGAAAGCGGGCTTAAGTTAAATGGTCTAAAACAGCTCAAATGTCATCCTCCACTAGCTAATGAGGCTCTGGCGACCGAGACACGGCGGTATAATCGACTATCGAGAACTTAGTAAATGAAGTTCTCAAACCAGACCCACTACCAACTCGTACTGATCAGAGTGATAGATGCTCCATGACCACTAAGAACAACAAATTCAGATAATTGTACCCCAGGTGGTAACCCCGCTAAGCAGCTGGCAAATCCACCTTCTAACGAGGCTGGCTCAACGGATTCTGGGGTGAGACAATCATTGTTTAAAAGCCCTCTTAGGCAACTCAACCCATTTGGACAAAAAACTGGGGAGGTAGATCACCACCACCATTAGCGAACTGAAACAATCAATTGAGCAGCTTCCAACCGGAAGTAAGAATGTACTGCAGGAGGAAAAAGCTCATGTTTCAACGGAACAGGAACGATCAAGTAAAAACTCTCAACCGGAAGCAAGAATGTACAACTGAAGAAAAAAGTGCCACGGCCACCTCCAGTTATAACATCCAATTGCGATAACTATCATAGTATTAGAAACATCAAAGAACAATAATCGAATAGAATTTCAAGCTAAAGCTCTAAATAGTGGTGATATCAAAATAAATGTCCCAGACAGTGATAGCTATAGAAAGTTAACAGGATCTCTTAATAAAAACAAAACAAAATGGTATTCCTACGAAGATAAGCTGACACGATAAACCAAAGCTATTGTTAAGAAACTACACGCTTCATGCAAACCAGAAGAGATAAAAGACTATCTTTTGGAGAAACAATATAAAATTAAAGAAGTTACACAGCTGCTAAAAAGAGGTGACAAAACACTGCTTCCATGATATATGTTATCATTTGAAAGAACAGAAGACATTAAAAATATTTATACAATCATCGAAATTGTCCATATGAAAGTGCAAATAGAAGCAGTCAAACAATCTAAACTGATCCCCCAGTGCAAAAAGTGACAAGTCTACGGACACACCCAAAACTTTTGTAATAAGGAGCCTAGATGCGCTAAATGAATAGGAAAACACCGTACGGCTGAATGTATGAAACAAAAAGACACTCCACCAAAATGTGTCAACTATGGGGAGGCACATCCAGCCAACTACAGAGGTTGCATTGTTATAAAAGAGCTGCAAAAAATTCGCAACAATCTTCTTAATAGACTTAGTTCACAAGAAGGAAAGCAAGAAAGAGCCATCATATCAATCATGCAAAGGCTCACTTTACTCGAAAAAAGTCAAACAGCATCAGAGGTAGCCTCTCTTTGCTAATAAACATTGCAAATAATTTATAAATTCTTGCATGAAACTGCAATGGTATATTGCAACGACAAAATGAAATACAACTATTTCTTGATTTAGAAAAAATAGATATAAGCTTATTATCTGAAACACACCTTACTACTCAGAGTCATATAAAACTCCGTGGCTACGAAGTTCACTCAGCAGTACATCCTAATAATAATGCACGAGGGGGCACTGCCGTGATTTTAAAAAAGGATATTAAATACGATCTACAACTAAAACTTGAAAGTGATGAAATACAAGCAATTAGCGTTAGCATTAATACCCGCAACCACAAAGTAGTGGTAGCCTTAATATATTGCCCACCTAGATACAGCATCAAAGAGAATGTTTATACACACTTCTTCAAGCAGTTAGGTGAAAAATTCATAATCGGGGGTGACTTCAACGCTAAACATAAAGACTGGGAATCAAGACTAACAACATCTAAAAGAAAAGAGCTTCGTCAAGCAATAATTATAGACAACCGCAACTGACATTCCTACTAGAAAACCAACTTATGGGCCCAGCGATCAAAATAAAACTCCAAACCTAATTGACTTTTTTATAACAAGAAAAATCCCGGTTGAAGAGAACCATGAAATAAACTAAGAAATAAAGAACAATGTATAGTACTTAAAAAATCACCAGGATATGACTTGATAACTGGAGAGATTCTTAAACAACTACATAATAAAACTATTAAAAAATATCGGACATGAGTAATGCTTCCTTCAGATTCCGTTATGTCGCTCTATTTTGGAAATTTACGGATATGATAATGATACCTAAACCAGATAAGCCACCAAGTGAATTAACTTCGTACAGGCCAATATCACTTCTTCCCATCATGCCAAAACTGTTATATGTATATTTAGATAGAAACACTCCACAATCGACCAAGTCCATAGAATAACAGATTTAATAGAAAAATCCTTAGAGAAAAAAAAGATTTGTTTAGCCATATTTCTGGATATAGGTATTTGACAAAGTCTGGCTAGATAATTTAATATTTAAATCGGAGAAAACCCTGCCATTTGAGTATTGCAAACTGCTAAAGTCATATACCTGAAAAGAAGATACTTTAGAGTTAAACAGGAAGGAACTTACTACATCATAAAATAAACTAAAGCAGGATTCCTCAGAGGAGTGTCTTAGGGTCACACCTTTTCGTACTATTTACAAGCGACTTAATACAGGCGAGCAATACAACTACCGCCACGTTTGCCTATGACACAGCAATTCTAGCTGTTGATGACACAATCGGTGAAGGCACATTTAAACTACAAATACCCATAAATAATATACAAGATTGGCTAACTAAGTGGCGAATTAAATTGAATGAATCAAAGTCTACTATATATAGAAAAATGTACTGGTTAATTGGAAGAAACTCTCAGTTATCCATTCATAATAAACTTATGCATTGTAAAAAAGTAATCAAGCCGGTCTGGACTTATGGTATCGAACTATGGGGATGCACCAAAACCAGCAATCAACAGATAGTTCAACGATTTCAAAATAAAGTTCTTAGAGCGATTGTAAATGCCCCTTGGTACACTCGTAATAGTGACCTTCATAGATATCTCGGAATAGACACAGTCGCAAGTGGAATATGAAATGTGCTCAAAAACACTAGGAGAAGCTCCATCATCACCTTAATTTTAAAGCCATCAAGAGGGTATTATAAGAAGACTCAAAAGACAAAAACCTTTTGAGTTACCTGAGTAGTGCGCATAATGCAAAATCAACCAAAAAAACACTCCATGGAAAGAATACATAGGACTTTAGTGGCTTTATTATTATATTGTTAGAATCAAACGCTGTTAGTTAAAAATGACTAGTTACTTTGTAAAAAAAAAATTTAAAATAAAAAAAAAATTAAAAAAAAAAAATTTATTTTGACAAAACCCTCTCTTGAGACTGTCATATTGTATCCGTTAATGGAAGAATTACCTTCTTATTCAGGATGCTTTGGTCTACCACAAAATTTTTCTCATCTGAAGCAAGAATGAAGTTGATAAAATCTTACGTTGTATCACACTTTCTATATGGTGATGTGGCTCTTTTTGATCTCCAGAAAAAATTCAATTCGGATTATAATTGAACATTCTAACGAATGGAAATAACCGCTGTACCTACTCTTTGTGAACTTTGAGCGAGCGTTCGACTCGATTAATAGGAGCGCAATGTTAAAGGCACTTATCAAATTTGGCATTCTAAAGAAAATAATACAACTCAGCAATGGAATGTACCGGGGTTCTCTATTAGAAATAGAGTTCAATATAAAAAGTCAAGCAGAGTGAAAAATACCTAACGAGGAGTTATGCAGGAATGTATTGTGCTCAATAGTGATAGACAATGCAATGCTTAGGTTAAACGTAGCAAGCCCAAACGGAATGCAATTTCACCTCATCAATCGGCTAAATAACCTTGATTACGCTGATGATATAAGGCTGTCAACAAGCAAATACGCTAATATGCAGAAGAACAAGAATTGGCACAAGAATTTGGTCTCAAAATAAACATTAGAAAGTCCAAGGCTACCAAGTGACATTGCCATGATATCATTAGAATAAAACCCGCAACGAAAGCAGGATAGCCTCCAATAGAGTGAGAAGGTCCAATATACAGGGCTGAGACCAAGTGTTACCAAATGAAAACGCTGTAATTTTTTTAATTTTGATAATTTTTTATTGCAATTTCGTGGAATATGTTGAAAACATATTACATTTTATAAAAAAAATGTTACTGCTCGATATGACCTCCTTTGGCTCTGATTATTTGATTCAGTCTTCCATAGAAAGCATTGCATGCTGACCGAGCGTGGGCTTGCGGAATTTTATTCCATTCTCGAACAAGAGCTGACTTCAATGCATCAACACTTTCGTATTTTTTAGTGGACACCTTACTCTCCAAAATGGACCATATGGAGAAATCCATGGGATTCAAGTCTGGTGAGTATGGTGGGCGTTCTTTCGACAAAATCAGCCGCGGAACGCAATTTTGTAAAAATTGCTGAGTCGCTCGAGCTCTGTGTGACGGTGCCGAGTCCTGTTGGAATGTCCAACGGTTCGTACCAAAGTGTTTACGTGCCCAAGGTAGCAAAGCATCGTTTAGGATCTTTTGGCGGTACACCTCTTGGTTTACCTTGACTCCATGTTCGATGAAAACCAGAGGAGTGCGTCCATCTACAGTAACTGCAGCCCAAACCATGACATAAGCTGGTGATTGCTTGCGCATGGCAACTTTTGTGTCCAAATTATCGTTGGACTTGTGCTCTAATTAAACACGATCATTTTGTTTATTCACAAACTGTTGAATGGTGAAAATTTTCTCATCAGAAAAGACAATTTTTGGAATCTCATCACGTTCGGCCAATGCCTTCAATGCTCGTGTTCTTTCAAGCCTAACTTTTTGTCGTGCCTCCGTAAGATCTTGAACTTTTTGTATCTTGTAGGGCTTCAAGTGTAGTTCATTTTTAATATGGTTTGAATGTTATATCGTGAAACATGTAGACGTGCGGCTAATTGATTGGCACTTTGACGAGGATTTCGTTGGATTCGTTTCTTCACTTTTTGTATCATTTCTTTTGATGTTGCTGTCTTTTTAGGACCGCCTCTGTTGCGTTTAGCGATGCTATCAATTTCGTTGTATCGAGTTATGGTTCGATACACAAACATTTTATTCACATTCAAATGCTGGAGCTGACGAACTATTGCTGTTTGTGAATTTCCACCCAAATACAGTGCAATTACACTATTACGTTTGAATCACATTACGATTTTTTGATTAAGATATTAATTTAAAAAAAATTATTTGTTGACCACATGTAAACTACTAACCAAAGTTCAATCTGTCAAAAAATTGACGCGCGAAAATGACAACTACACAAATGACAGCAGAGTGAAGTCAGTAACATTTGGTTTCAGCCACGTAGATGTTCTATGCTTCTAAATTGGAGATAAAGGAACAAAAAAATGCCAAGTGCGGTAGAATGGCTAATAGAGACTATGAAATTTTTTTCTTTTATATTTCAGAAACTGTTAATTTTGTTAGTTTAAGCTTTTTACAAATGGTGCAGTGATCTTTGACAGGAGAACCACGATTTGGTATCGAAATCCCAAAAAGACCTTTACTCTTTGATTGTTATTATTATTTAAAAGTTATTTAGAAACTAAAATCTGTTTAACATAACATAACACAACATTGTTAAAGTTACATATCTTATTTCACGATCAATATGTAGAAACATCACAGTATTATATAGCTGGAAACTAAAGTTAACAATACACACAAGGCTATAAAGACATAGATATCATCCAACCTTTTATTCTAAGGAATTGGGCACGCTGTTTCTTATTACAAACTTCCAATTCAATTGTACTTGTGCACACACGGTGCGCACACCGCTTATCCATCCGCATTTATAGACATAACATAACAACTATATATATGTCTACATATATATATATATATATATACGACCATAATAAAATATTATTTAATTTGTTTAACTGCAAAGAATTTACATAAAAAAACATAACAATTTATTTATGCTTATTTCTAATAAAAAAAAAATTTAAATTTTATTAAATTGAATGTAGATGTTAGCAATTGATTATTTATTAGTAATTTTGTGTTCTTAAAATGGAATTAAATTGTATTTTTCTCTAATTTTTCTTGTTACTGTTTATTTGCATGTACTCCTCTCGGTCTTATGTTTGTTAAAAGGTACATATTGTTACAGCAATTGTACATATTGTTTTCGTAAGATCTGCTAAATATGTATAGGTATACATATTTTCTTTTCTGAGATGAAATACTTGTTGTGCAGTACATAAGTATTGACATGGGTTTTTATTTTATATTTCACTTAAACATTTTGTAACCGTCCGGCACGCGTTACAAAACTGCTATGCCCATAGATTTATATATATTTTAATTGGAAACTTGAGCGAAACCCCTTAATTTGGCTGATGAATTACCTTTTTACGGAGGTTTGCTTTGTATTAAAAGGGAACGCTCTTCGTTTTTATTGGACGTATAGACAACCTAACCCTACTGCAACCTGGTTCATATTTCGTAATGATCTTATTCAAAGATTCAAAGATAAAAACACGGAATTTGAATTACGAAGATTAGTCGAATCCAGGAAACAACATCCAAAGGAGTCAATTTTAAATTTTTATAATGACGTTTGGACACTGACCTTACAGTGTAGGAAACCCTAGTCAGAGAAGGATCTATTGGATATGCTAAGGTTTAATATGATACCCGCATTACAAATGAATCTAACTGATAAAACATTTGACTGTACAGGATTTGATCGAAAGCGCCACGTCATGGGGAAAAACTGAGCACGGTTAGGTCTTAATCCTGAAAACTTGGTACCATCTAGGAGATTTAATGTTCATGAGCTCAAATAAATGAAAATGGTGCGCTTTCTTTTCACTCACATGATCAATCGTGCATTAGTAGGTATAGTAGCAAGTCACCCAACCATTATAATCCGCAGCTAGAAGCTCCCGAAATGCTAGTTGACAGCTCACCAAAAACCGCTTTAACGGAACGACATATTTTGTCACAAACCGATTAAGAACGACTTAATTAACTTAACGAAAAGTTCCCATCTTGCATTGGGTCTTGGACGCACTCATTTTTACAACAGGAGATCACTCTTATCGAAGATAAACCAGTTCATTTTTACAACACGAGATCACTCTTACCGAAGACAAACCAGTCAAGCAACGATTTTATCCTGTTTTTCCTATATGGTCCAAAATCAATTTAATGACGAACTAAAGCGTATGTTGGCCCTGGATGTTATCGAAGAGTCCACCAGCGCATGGAGTTCACCTGTCACTCTAGTGAAGAAGAAAAACGGGAAAGTACCCTTAAGTACCCTTATGGCATTTTGGCAAATACCCTTACATCCTAATTATCGTGATAAAACTGCCTTCACGGTGCCAGGTCAGCCTCTGTTTCAGTTTAAAGTAATGCCATTTGGCTTGTACAATGCAGCTAAAACCCTTTGTCGTCTAATGCACAAAGTAATCCCACATAAACTACAAGACCATGTATTTACATACTTGGACGATTTGTTGACTACTTCTGCGACTTTAGACGAACATTTTGATTTGCTTGCACAAGTCGCTTCGTTACTTTCAGCTGCCAACCTCACGATAAATATTGAGAAAAGTCACTTCTTGGTAAAACAAATCAAATAGTTGGGTTATGTTTGTTGTAGGCGATGGTTGTCTTCATACAGATCCGAACAGAATTCATGCAATTGTTGACTTTCCTGCAATTGTTGACTTTTGCCACGAACTCGAAAACAAATTCGCAGATTTATTGGGATGTATAGATGCTACAGGCGCTTCATTAAAATCTTTTGGCTGCCTTAACTGATCATTTCGACTGCCTTAACTGATCTTCTTAAGAAAAACTATAAGTGAAATTGGTCAAATAATGCCCAAACTGCCTTTGTTAGCCTGCCTTTGTTAGCTTTATCTAGAGCTCCCATCTTGCCACACCCAAATTTCAACGAACGCTTTTATATGCAGTGCGACGCGTTCAGTTCAAATGGAATTGGTGGCGTATTATTTCAGCTATTATTATCAACAAGGGGCAGAGAAACCAATCGCTTTTTATTCTCAAAAATTAAACAAAGCGCAAAGAAATTATTTCGTTACTGAGCAGGAGTGCTTAGCTGCCGTTCAAAGTATAAAAAATTTCGTTGTTACATTGAAGGTTATGAGTTAACTATAATAACTGACCATGCCAGCTTACAATAGTTGACGGGTCAAAAGGACCTTCAAGGAAGTTTTTCCAGGTGGAGTGTTAGAGTTCAATAGTTTACTTTTATGATCCAGCACGTAAAAGGTTCAAAGAACATAGTTCCGGATACTTTATCTCGTGTTTTCGAAATCGGCCATGGCAACATTTATATATGGATTTTCTCGGACCTTATCCTAGAACCAAAATTGGGAATTTGATTCATTCTTTTGTTTCCAATGCGAAGTGCAAATGCGGGTTTAGTCTGTAAAATGTTAGAAGATGATGTGTTGCATTTATTTGGAGTGCCAGAGTCCACACTGACGGATAATGGACCTCAATTTTTATCCAAAACGTTTCACACACTACTTCAGCGATTCGGGATTAAGCATAATAAAACATCAAAATATTATCCACAAAGTAATGCTAGCGAACGAGCCAATCGCACAATATTATCCGCTATTAGAGCGTACATAAGCCCTGACCATCGGAACTGGGATCTCCATATTCAGGAAATTGGTGCTGCCATTCGTAATTCAATTCATTCATCGTCGGGATATTCTGTCCATTATTTAGTCTTCGGGCACCAAAAGATTAAGAATGGTTCTGAATATCCAAAAAGGTTATTGGAAACGTAGCAGTTGAGGTGGAAAATATGGATGGAAAAATTTTAGGCAATTATCATATGAAAGATATTAGAATTTATTAGTACCCGGCTTCATGAGATCTATATCAGAGTGCGGAATGATCCCACGTTTTGTAACGCCTGCCGGACGGTTACTCGTTACAAAGTGTGCCCACTCCTTGTTTCGCTTTGTCGGTTTTGTTGTTTAATGTATGTTTGTATTCCCACTCATCTCCCTACCTCTTTTTATTTACAATTTGAGTAACGGGAATCTCGTTGTATGTTGGGCGGAGATAACTGCAAAGAAATAGGAACCCTTATTTGTATTACAAATTTGGATTGTACTTACGGATAAAAGTCAATATTGTATTGGTCTGAAACATTTTTTTTGTTTTATAATAGATGGCGATATAATCGATGAAATTCAAATTTATTCGCATTTTTTCATATGGAAATATGGCATTCGCAATTTATATATAGAGCATAAAGTACTGTACTATAGGTAATTATTTTATGAAGATGTTATGTTGTGTTGAATTAAGTCTGTATTAATTTTTCAAAGATAATACTATTAAAATGTTACAATATCTATTCAATTTAAGCCTAAACAATTTAAATGTTTTTTATTTAAAAAATATTTTCCAGTGCTATTTGTGTAGTTTACGCTTTGGAAACAAACCGCGAATGTCATATATTTGTTTATTATTTGTGGTACTAGATGTCGTTCGACAAACTTGGAACTTATCAGTTTCCAATTGAGAACCTTACGATTTTTTAATACATTTATACATTTTGGTACAGTATTAAAATTGCAGTAATTGGCATTCTGACTAGAAAGCTAGATGCTGAGAGTGATCGCATGTACGACATTTCGATAAAAAATGGAAAAACAATTAAAACAATGAATAGTATTTTACATTCTTGGATACAAGATTCCAATCACTTGCCGCACACTCGAGAGAAAGGGCCATCAAAAAAGGGATCAACTAGCGATTTTAAGCTTAGGTTTTTAAAAATATAACTAAGAACCTGCTTATATAAATGGTTGAGCCGAACAGTTGGAACCATACTAAAAATTTAATATGAGCAGATCTGACCTTCTAAGAACACGGTCCAATCGATATACTATTAGGTGCCGAATATTATGTATTGATAATACTGGCAAATTTGTTGACAGTTGCATGAACCAATTGTCCAACAAACAGTTAGTATGGACCATCATCGGCAAAACAACAAACCGCAAACGTAAATGCAGTCATCTTTCACAGCATATGGTATCAACCACAAAAGAAATTGATAAACGGCTGAAAAAGGATTGAGAGGTAGGACAAATAGACAGTAAAAGGCATTTAATCAAAAACGAAGTCGAACGCGAGGATTTCTACAACAAAGGTTATGAAAAGTTATATTGGGTTCTTCGAATAAATCAGCGGTTAAGTAGGCGAGCGGTATTTGAAAAATGATTTTCAAAAAATTCAGATTGCCATTAAAATACCAACAGTTTATGGACGAATGTCCATATGAAAGACATCGAAGGGGAAGCAGAAAAGCTGGACATTATTATTTACCACACCACGCTGTAATCAAAAAAGCAAACTCCACTACCAAAGGCAGGGTAGTTTGTACTGCATGGGCCTACACTCCAACAAGACTTGCTGGCATAAATAATATTGCGTTGGCGAAAACACAAATATGTATATTAACAGCCGACATAGAAAAAATGTTTTTCCAAATTGACATTCATGTATAGATGACCAAAATTATCAAAGAATTTGGTGGATAAAAAACATCATACAATCAATAAAGGAGTACAAACCCACGACCTTAATTTACGGAACAACGCCCTTCACATACCTAGATATGAAAACAAAAATTGTTTAAAACGACTCTAACGACATGATTTCACGGTTGCTGAATAACAACTGATAGTATTACTCAAAGCTGGTAAACCCAATCTACGTAAATGCGCCGCTAACTTCACGCCGTGATGCATGCGAAACCAATAGAACAATAAAACACTGGTATTCTTGAGTTTTAATGAAGCAGCTAAACTTCTAGGGCTGCATTGAAATCCAGCAACAGACAATTTTGGATTTCGCATCTCACTACCAATTTCTAACAACAAGAATTCGACTAAACGCAACTTGCAGTCCGATAGTGGAAATCTTTCCAAACTCCTTGGATGGCTAGCACCAGTTATAATAGTAGTTAAATTAATGATGATGGAACTTTGGGTACCATCATTATTAATTTAACTACTATTATAAGGTTTTTCTAGGATCAACCACTGCCTTCAACTTTATCAGTGCAATGGGAAGACATCTATTAGAATTCATTCATTTTGTGATGCCTCTAACAAAGCTGTAGTTATCTTTGCTAGAAGCATCAGCCAAGTTAGCAAAATCAAATTGGATCTACCTTCATCAAAAAAAAAATTTAGCCCCAAATAAAATGATATTGTCATTACCGCAATTAGAATTATGCAGAGGCTTGTTAATCTCAAAATTGATGGAAAAGGTAACTAAGTCAATTCAGGTGTTCAATATAGATGCACACTTCTGAACTGATTCCATTATTACGCTATAATAGATTCGATGATATCCTCACAAAAATTAAACTATCGTGGCGAATAGAATTTCATAAATTCTATTTGCTTAGTACTCAAATCGATTTCACGAGAAATTTTTATATGATTTGACCTTTACACAGCGATCAATAAAGTAAGTCTTTCTCTATGCATCAGAGATGGCGCGCAAAACTCTCCAAACCAATTTCACGCGAAAAGAATGTTTTGAATTCTTTTCGCATGAAATTTTGATATTTTTGTTGTTTAAAAAAATTAATTGTCTTTGTGTCCATATTTGTTTAATTTTTTTCTGTGTAGAAAGATACTAATAGATAACAATATTTTTTTGTCCGCTTCGAAAAAAGAACAAACATTGTCAAAAAAATATATTCTCCAAAAATTATTTCGTTTCTATTTCACTAGAAAGGAGAATAAGAAGAAGGCATACTTTAGTAATAAGACGTTTAAGTAAGACTACTATTTTTAATTGATACTACTTTTGTCAAATTATCGTTGCCAGGATGGAACTCTTCAATCTGTACAAGAGACTTCCTTGTAGATGTAATATTACTTTCTTTATTCAGGACGACGTTATCTGTGTTCACCTCTGCTTGTTGGAAATTTCATTTTTGTCGTCTTTGAAGGGTATTTGGTTACAACAAACTGTTCGTAAACAGGCTAAAGTAAATTGAGTTTCTTCTTGTAGTGGTTTTAGATATGCATCTGAAATTAATAGTTTGTGCATTAGGTGCATAATATAAATACACATAGTACTACCTTAGTATGTTAGACCATTGACGTGCTAGATGTCGCTACTGGTATCGTTTTAAAATAATCAAAATGTGTATATTATAATTGCCTAAATGTCATATATTTGTACTAAATTTTGACGATATTCTATCGACCCGACATCTGGAAGATCAATGGGTAAACTGATTTTTTCTTATGATGGTAGTACTATATTTATTTATACTATGCTTAGTAGGAGTAGTATTGAATGTTTGGCACCGAAGCTTCCTGTTGGCTACGCGACGTCCTACTCGTGGTTTGCATTGTTTGTTAATAAAAGGCGTAAGTGACAGAATATTATTTTTCGGTGATACTGATCATCAATATCTGCGTATTCACCTAATTTCTTCTTGAAAGTATTGACGTTGAATTATTCTGCATAATTCATATTGCATATTGCAGAGGGCGTCCATAAGCTCTTTTTCTGATGGTATACTATTTTTTGAATAATCGTGTGGGTTCCTTTTTAAACATTTTTTGATAAAGCGCCGACAAAAGTATTTAATGCAAAGTGATTTGTTCACCTTGGTTATCCTTTTTTCAGCTGAAAAAACAACAAAAATCTCAAAATTTCATGCGAAAAGAATATTCAAAACAGTCTTTTCGCGTAAAATTGGTTTGGAGAGTTTTGCGCGCCATCTCTGATACATAGAGAAAGACTTACTTTATTGATCGCTGTGTAAAGGTTTGGTTAAATCATATAAAAATTTCTCGTGAAATCGATTTGAGTACTAAGCTTTAAGCTAGGTACGGAGCTCGCGATAAGCTAAATTTTAACAAGTTCTACACAAATGTATAGATAAATATCGCGCTCAAAAAATGTGTAGAGATAAATTTTGACATCTTTAATTTGTTTTATGTCGTTTCTTTTGGTTTCAAATTTCATTCATGTTGTTTTTAAATTTGTTTAGATTTTATTCCTGATTTTGATGCTTTTAAAGATTTTTGGCCTTGGTTGGTTTATCTTCTCCAATATCAAATGATAATCCGAAATCATGTACAATATTAAAATCATCAATTTCGACATACTCCATTTTAACTCAAATATATTATCGTATTTAAAAAAAATAGCAAACCATAAGTGTATTGGTTTGGTAAATTTTTTTCAATTTACAATAACAATTGCATAGAAATAAGTTGTTTTTTTTTTCGAAGTAATACATGTACGCGTAAAACAAACCCGTAATGAAATGTCAAAATTTCTGATTCATTTATTATACCGTGCAGATAAATCTATGTGCAAATATTGAAGACTTTATAGTAGAGTCATCTATTATAGATTCCGACAAACTATATTTTCTATCATTATTTCACGGCGAGCTACGTGCCGGTGAGCGAAATTGTCTGCGAAATTTTTTTATCTCGCTCTTAGCTAGCTAAATTTTGTGTCAAATTAGTATGGAAAATTTATCTTAGCTCGAGCTGCGAACCAATCTTTAATAAAAAACAGAATACCTACTATATTTCTATATAAATACTATAGTGGTCTCTTTTACAAAGTTTTTATACAAAATTAAAATTTTCTAATTTTAATTTATTTTCACTTTCAAATCTATTTTGTACTTATTTTACTAAATTTTGTACGATCCAGTAGCAAACACTTTAAATAAGGTAGCTTACCCTTAAAATTCATCCCAATCGACCAAATCGGTCGTTTAACTATTTTAAATTAATATTTTAATTGGGTAATAACGAATAAAAATAGTCGGACAAATACAGGCACTGGAGTAGGTTTTAATAATATTCACTGTTACCGCTCTCTGCTTTATTTCAGTAACTAACCTTTCGATTTAACATTTAACCTATTCCCGTTGCGAGGCTGAATTTTGATAATTTAGATAACGTCACGTTGATATTGTGTAACAATCGCATGGGTCTGATTACTAGATAGTGAACGCAGTGTAAATCTAGCAATAACTGAAGGAAAAGAAAAAAGAAAAAAAAATTTATCGCTCGACTTAATCAGGTGATGAAAACAAGAAAAAAGAATATAAAAACGAGTCACCTGGAGTTATAGAGGAAATCACTAACTCTTGGAGCTCCCCAGTCATATTGGTGACTAAATCCAACGAAAAATCTCGAATATGTTTGGATTCCCGCAAGATCAACGCTATAACCAAGAAGGACGCATATCCACTCCCAATCATTGATGGTTTACTTGGGCGACTTTAAGGGACAAAATATATTACGAGCCTGGATCTTAAAGATGCCTTGTGACAAATACCCCTATCTGAAAGCGCGAAAGAGATAAAGGCTTTTACTGTTCCAGGACTTCCTCTCTATCAGTGCTTCGTCATGCCGTTTGGGTTGTATAATGCACCCCAAACCATGTGCAGACTGATGGATCGAGTGATACCGCATCAACTTTTCAGCTGGTATCGATGAACATCTGCATATTCTTGCAATCGTATCCGACCTACTGTCCAAAGCAGGGTTGACAATAAACGTCGAAAAAAGCCATTTCAAAGAAATGAGATATCTTGGGTATCTAATTGGTGAAAAGGGATTGGGAACAGATCCATCAAAAGTAACAGCTATTTCTAATTTACTAGCTCCCAAATCGGTAAAACAGACTCGCCGCTTATTGGGCATGGCTGGCTGGTATCGGAGATTTGTCTGTAATTATGTCGAAGTTACCGCTCCAATCACAAATCTACTTAAAAAGGGTGTTAAATTTAATTGAACAGAGGATGCCGAATTCGCTTTTACAAAGCTCAAACATCTATTATCAAACACACCTGTATTATACAATCCGGATTTTTCTCAGCCATTTTTTATTCGATGTGATGCAAACACTCAAGGTATAGGTAGTGTACTTTTTCAAAAAGATGGTCAAAGTAACGAAAAACCAATATCATTTATGTCACAAAAAATAAACGCTGCTCAGCGAAATTATATGGTGACGGAGCTGGAATGTTTTGCAGCAATAGTTAGTATGAAGAAATTTTCGAGGTTATATTGAAGGGTATAGATTCACAGTAATCACGGACCACGCTAGTCTACAAAAGCAGTTAAGTGGGCGACTAGCACGTTGGAGTCTAACGCTGCAAGGTTTTGACTTTAGCAGTATACACCAGAAAGGACGAGAAAACATAGTTCTAGATGCCTTGGCGCGGATATACTGTGACTCTATTCAAGAAATCAATGAGGACGTTAAGTTACACCAACACAATCTATTTCATAATATAAGTCTACAAGATCTATTTTACATAGATCTGCGTGGACAAATATTACTGAATCCAACACAATATCCGAATTTCCAAGTACACAACGACAAAATGTTTATCCTGGTTGAGCCAAAATCAAATATTATAATCTAACTGATGCTCCTTGTTGGAAAATGTGGATGCTGGAACCTAAGTTGATGTTGCAAGAGCACGATGCACCGACTAGTGCGCATGGAGGCATATGCAAGATCTTAGACAGGTTGTACGCCTTTACTATTGGACGTCATGTTCACAAGTATGTGAAAAGTTGTGAAATTTGTAAACAAACAAAATCTACCAATCAGTGCTTACGACCGCTTCTCGGGAATCAAACTCTATCGGGAAGTCCCTGGCTGAAAATTTATATCGATTTGTTGAGACCATATCCCAGAACGTCCAGCGGAAAAACTGTTATATTGATTGTGTTGGATAATTTAACTAAATTTACGTTCCTCAAACCATTAGCTAAAGTTACGGCGGGAAAGATAGTGGAGTGTTTTCGAAATAAATTGTTTTCAATGTTTAGTGTACCAGAGATAATCCACAGCGACAAGAGAGGTTCAATTCTTGGGCAAAGAATTTTCAACTTTAAGGAGTTCGGAATCAACATGTCAAAAACAGCATATTATGCTGTTTTTGACATGTTGATCGGGTAAAAAGCGGGTAAAGAGATCCATTGTGGCCACATAAGGAACTTATGTAAGAACTAAGCACTCAGATTGGGATAAATATATACCGGAAATTGGAAGCGCGATTCGAAACTCCAGTCAGTATAAAATTCTCCACACTTTTTAATATTTGGGTATCACAAGCTCGGGATTATCGCTTTGGTTTGGAATGGTTAGAGACTAATGATCGGTTGTCTTTGATGCATAATGAAGTAAGAAGTAATTTGGTAAAAGCATACAATAAATACTCACATTGCTATAATTTGAGAACTAGAAATTGAGTTCTAGATGTGGGGCAAAAGGTCTTCATAAAGCAGCACCCTGTTACTGACACAGCTAATAAATTCACCGCAAAATTTGTATTCCAATATTTAAAGGCGTTCGTGAAGGAAAAGAGAGGTAATCTATATTACGTCCTGGTGGATGAAAATAATAAAAATTTAGGAACGTACCACAAAGTAGTAAATATTTTGTGTTAAGAGCGTCCTTTACTAAAATAATTTTTCTTTTCAAAACTAACCTAAAAATTAAATTCTTTCTATTGCCTTCTCTTCGCTACTTTTTCGTAATATTATACGTATATAACCAAAACCCTCTCCTTTAATAGAGTATATAATACAACGTACTACTACATATCTATGTAAAACACAGAAGTAAAGAATGAAATTTCATTATTTTTCTTTTATGTATAATGCGAATTGAATGCATAATATTATATACTATACCAAAACTCACATAGTATTCAAAAATATATAAAATGTTATACGAAATAAACGGCTAAAAATTTAAATTGATAGAGAAACAATTGATGTACATAAATGCATTTATGATTTTCGATTTGTATAGTGTCAAAACCAACACTATTGTATATTATACAAGCCATGAAGCTTGGCTAAGTAAAACATATTATGACTACCAAAACCCTCTTTACTACAAGCCGTATTGTTTGCATACTCATGCTATACAAAAATATATACTTTGATTGTATTGTAAGTAGAAAATCGTGTCGAGATATGATAGCGAATATTGTATAAAAGAAATAAACAATAAAATCAAATAATGCGCATGCGTTTACAATTTTTTTTATTAATTTTATATGGAGTTTTGATAGTTACTAATACATCTAAAGTATATATTTTCACTAATACATTTTAAAAATACATGATGATGTGTGTCAACGAAAGTTACAAGACGGCTTGTAGTAAAGAGGGTTTTGATGACTACTATTGGGTGTATGTGTTAGTGAATTTGACTACAATAAAAATCGAAACAAAAAATTATATTTCGCACTGTCCATACTCCTCTAAATTCAAAGTACATAATATTTCTACAAAAAAAACGAAACAAAAATTATATTTTGCGACTGTCCACTCTGCTCTAAATTATTAGTATATAGTATAGTATATAATGAAGTAAATAATAATAACAATACTTCTCTCTCTCGTTAAATAATAAATTTGTTTTTTGCTTTGTCTTAAAGAGCGCAACATACTGTTGTTCCATCATTCGTATTCATTTTTTATTTACATCAAAGTATATAATAAAAGTATATACAAATTATACTACGTCACAACACTAATACTTAGGTATAGTAGTCACTTTTTGGCATGAGTATCGCAACTTCATGGCTTGTATATACATTTGTGTTGGTTTTGATAGTGTAGATAGTTTCGAATTTAGAAAAATCATCGACAGGTAATTATTTGCAATTAAAGTTAAAAAGTTACAAAATTCCCTATTTATACTAAAATCTAGGTTCGAAACAACTAGACAGGTATAAAAAAAAATTATGGTTACGTTATGATTTAGGAAATGGAGTGGGCCACTAATTTTGGTGCTAGTCCACTAATTTAAATAAAGGCAATGTTACTATTGCGTTATCGGTGTTCATCAAATGTTTGGTGGTTGCTATATAATATGACTCATACGCATCCAGTTTCCATTTTTGATGTATAGTTTTTATAATTTTTGAATTTATGTTGTCTGTCTATTGTGTTGCTATTTTCAAACATGTGTACAGCGTCGCTCGATTTGGTTCGGTTTGCTTTCTTTGAATCTCGTATTAAACTCTCTAGAAGTTTGCCCGATATATGAATCCTGGCAATCAGTGTATTTTATCTGATATATATCGGAACGATGCAAGTGTGGTTCCTTATCCTTATAGTTATTTAGTTATTTTTTAATTGTATTGAATGGTATATTGACTAATTCAATATTACGTTTCTAAAAAACTCTCTGCAGTTTGTTGATGATTGCCGGGGAATATGGTAAGATTATACGGGCTTTAACAGGTTTCTTACAAGTTGACAATGTGGATAAAAGAAATCTGTTGTTTTTGACTCTATGTTTATTGATAATATTGTCAGAATAATCCACCGAATAACTATTAGTCACTGCGGTTTTTCTTATAAATTTAATCTCCTCAATAAATTCCAAATGGTGGTTCCATTGGGATACTAAAAAGTCGGTGAGCCATTGAACGGAAAGTTGCTGGCTTGTTTGTGGGTGATATGAGGAAAATAATCTATTGTAATGAATCTTTGTACAGGATGGCTTTCTTCAAATACCAAATTTGAGTTTCTTATTGTGCGTTCTTATGATTTTGATATCCAGGAAATTTAAGACATTGTCTGCCTATGTGTCCATGGTGAATTTAATAAATCGGTTTATGCTATTTATGTGGTTGAAAACAGATGGTAAGACACTTCTTTTGACAACTACAATTATATCATCCACATCACGGTACCAAACTCTTGGGAAAAGCTCATACTGTTTTTTAAATGTTCTTCAAATTGACTCATAAATATATTACTCAAATTTGGTGCTAATTTGCTTCCCATGGAAGTGTCAGAAGTTTATTGGTAATATTTATCTCTGATCTGGAAAAAGTTTTGGTTCATGCAAGTGGAGGTAATCTTAATGTATGCTTGAATTTTTGGTTGTGGTACTTGATTCTTACATGTGGTCCTCCAGATATGAAATTGTTGGTATTATAGGGATACAGAAATAATGCTGTTACATCAAACGAAACTAAAAGTTGGTCGTCGACCAGGACCAAATCATTAATTTTATTCACTAACACTTTGGAATTCTGAATACTGCTGAAGAAATCGTCAAAAACGTTTACTAATAGCTGAAAAGGTACCGGAGCCGTGTAATTTAGAAACATCAAATGTAAATGATGTGCCCTCTCAGATGAACGAAATGGAAAATTTTGCAGAAACAGAACCAATTAATTCAGCAATTAACCCGGAATTACCTCAGGAGAATATTTCCACAAATGTTAAAAACTCAATTTTCCATATTGAAGGCAACCGAATAGTTTCATTGCTTAATTTTTTTGAACAATTAAAGCTCATAAGTATGAATTCAAGTTTGTTTAATTGTAGCTTATCAAATTTGGTTATATTGAGAGAACATAGGCGTGGTTTAAATTCAAAGCTTTTTTTTAAATGTAATATGTGTAATGCTGAATTTTCGTTCGACACTTGTTCGACAGACGAAGCACATTTAAATTTAAATTATTTATCTGTTGTCGGCGGTATTGCAATTAGTGCAGGTTTCATGCAGACAGAAGAATTTCTTGCGGTGCTGAATATTCCATATATGTCAACGAAAACTTTTGGGGAAATCCAAAACCAAGTGCAAATTGATATTTCATCTGCCGCTAAAAATGAAATGCAGATTGCTGCTATGGAAGCTAAAACTATTACAATTGCAAAACATAACCAAGATATCGATGGTGTTCCGTTATTGACTGTTTCAGCGGATGCTTGTTTTTCAAAACGAACATATGGGAGTAGCAGCGATTATTCATCTTTATCAGGAGTCGCATCAATTGTTGCACATGATAAGGATGTTTATAAAATATTCTTGATGCTAGAACTTACAAAAACACCCACATTGAAAAAATCGAATGTCGAAATCATTTACTACGTAATTTTCGTAAAAAGATGAGAGAGGTTGTAGTAAATAATACGTTTCCAATAAGATTTCGAAAAATGTTGGGCTCAAATTTAAAACGGATTTCTGTTGGCATTACTAAAGCTGTACAATTCCGAAAAAAATGGAGAATATCTCGTTGCATGAGAAAACTATTATGCTGCAAAAAGATTTTGATAACGCTCCATTCTACATATTTGGTCAGCATAGAAATTGTGATGCTTATTTTTGTAATAAGGAAAAGTCGGATGAACAAAATTTGGTGCCTGAGATGCAGGAGTGTGGTATTTTGGAAAAAATTGGCTCAATTATCCGTAGATTACGAATTAATGCAAAAAGCTTCCTATATGACGTCGACTCAAGTCGAGTTGAACATTTGCACGCACTAATTGCCAAAACTATTTGGCAATTACTATTAGGAAAACGGGTAAATTTTTCGAAGAAACAGTCATATACCAGTAGGGCACAATTTCCAGTATTACAACATAACGCTCTCCGTGCTCATTATAGTTTTCAAAAGTGGATAATGCAAAAAACTCCAGATTCGCACATCATTAGTGTTGAAAAAAGTCGTCACGACAAAAATATAAAAAGACCAAAGAAAGATGATCCAAATAGAAGATCTGTTAAAAAACGAAAGATTATGGGACCAGATTCAAATTATGGTGAGAATTGTGAAAAGCCAGATTTGGGTCCAATAGACACTCACAATGAAAAGGAGAGAATTTTATCGCTTCTTGCATTTGAATCAGAAAATCGTATAAGGTTGGAAAGAGAGACGATTTCACAGGCAAATTGTATCAAATGGCATAATATTCGTCGGATTAGAATAACTGCATCTAATTTTGGATCGATTTGTAGGGCACGGAACACCGACAGTTATCCTAATAAAGTAAAGGAAATATTATATCACACTCAAATCACATCACCAGCGATTTTCTATGGAAAACAAAATGAGCACATAGCAATAGCTCAATTGGAAAGGCAATTGAATATTAAAGTTCACCAGCAGGAATTTTTATTGATCAATTTGACACGTGCCTAGCTGCTTCACCAGATGGTTTAATAAATGATAATGAAGGTATCATTGAAGTTAAATGTCCATATGCTTCAAGATATTTTGATCCAGTAGATGCTATCAAATTAGGTCAAATTCGATGTTTTAAATATGACAAAGACACACAAGTAATAGCAATAAACAAAAAACATCCATATTATTATCAGATACAGGGGCAGTTACACATAACACAACGAAACTGCTGTCTTTTTTGTATTTGGACTTCATCGAATTACAATCTGAAGATAGAGAGAATTGATAGAGATGACAGTTTCTTTGAAAATGAAATGCGGAATAAATTAATCGATTTTTATTATAACTCTCTTCTGCCAGAAATCGTCGATTTAATCGAAAAATGCCTATTCGAAAACATTTAGGTGACAATAGATAGTTATATATATATATATATATATATATATATATATATATATATATATATATATATATATATATATATATATATATATCCAAGATACGAATGTTCAACTCATGTGTGAAATCGGTACTTCTGTATGAGTGTGAGACATGGAAGCATACAGGCAAAATCATACAGAAGCTACAGGTATTCGTAAACAAATGCCTTCGACGAATACTTAAGTGCTTCTGGCCTAACACGATCAGTAACATCAATCTGCATATAACAACATGTCAGTCAAACATTGAGACCGAAATAAAGCGACGAAAATGGAGATGGATTGGCCACACACTGAGGAAGGCAACAAGTGATATAACGAGGATGTCATTAGACTGGAATCCACAAGGAAAAAGAAAGGTTGGAAGGCCAGCAATGACATGGAAGAGAACGATGCTAGCAGAGGCAAAACACCTGGGAAAATCATGGGCAGAAATAAAAGCAATAGCCCCAAATAGAGTAAGATGGTTCAAATAGTGGACGCCCTATGCTCCTAAATTGGAGATAAAGGAAAAAAAAAAATATATATATATATATATATATATATATATATATATATATTAATATATATATATATATATATATATATATATATATATATATATATATATATATATATATATATATATTTATATATATATATATATATATATATATATATATATATATATATATATATATATAAATATATATATATATATATATATATATATATATATATATATATATATATATATACATATATATATATATATATATATATATATATATATATATATATATTTATATATATATATATATTTATATATATTTATATATATATATATATATATATATATATATATATATATATATATATATATATATATATGTATATATATATATATATATATATATATATATATATATATATATATTTATATATATAATAAACATAATATACATAATAGGTTTATAACGAATTCGAGCTTATTTATATATTTTAATAAAAATACAACATTTTTACAATAAAAATTTTAATTTAAACAATAACAACAATGTACAACAATTCTACGTTATATACTTTTTCTATATACAAAAACGAAGCGTACGATCAGCAATACTAATGCGAAAATTATTTACTCGTAAACACCATACAAACATAAAAATATTATATTAAAGGGAGAAATTGATCTAAAATCGCCTATCGGAAATTGGCTGAACTTATTTACTCTAAAAAAAATTTTAAAAATGTGTAAGCTAATTTTAATTTAATTATTTATAAATTAAAATTGTAAATATTTTACAAAATAAGAAAACTAGGCACGAGATTATGAATTGAAGTTTATTATTCTGAAAAAATTTTGGGTCCATTGTTGTTGAGCATTCGTATCGAACTTGCACAACTTCTCTAAGTTTGGGATCTAATAACTTCTTATTAAAAGAAAATTTGGAGAAAAAAAAAAACTAAGCACGAGTTTTACATATTATCTATTAAATATAAAAAAACTCTAGAAGAAAATGTTCGCACAAGTGCTTATCGAACCTGCACAACATACCCATTTTTAGTAAAGGACGCTCTTAATAATGAAAAGCTTGTAAATTCTGAAGGGGAAATAATTTGGCTGTAGAGTATAATGTAAAAAAAGTCAAATAACATCATAAACAACATCTTCCATAAAACCATAACAACTGCATTCACGTCAAAAAATATTGTGTTGAACTGTTAAACTAATTTTTGTTTAATGGTAATTAAAACCATATTACATTACAGAGCCGTTCAATAGGTACATGTATATATGTACTATATACAGTTAACATAGTAATAACATAATTTTAAACCAAAGTAATTAAACTTTAATTAACTTCACAGTAAAATGTATGCTCATAAATCAAATGAAAAAGTTATACGATTTTATGAATTGAAACCAAAACATAAAATCATAAAATTAAACCATATAAACATATACAGTACTTCATAACAATTTATTTTAACATCTTCTATATATAAACTCGTCAAAGCCTTAATGTTTTAATTTTTTTAAGTACTCGTAATTATTGCTAAATGGTGCAGTAAATTTTTGCTATGCGACATATTTATAAATAAAAATCATTGAGGACTGTTCGGCTTCAACAACGTTTCCATGGATCAAAGCATAAAAAAACTGAAATGAACAGTTTTTAAGATACAAGAGTAGAAATATCAATGGCTATATTAGCCGTACCACCGCACAGAACTGTGCATTACGTATACTGAATTATACCATAATAGCTATCATTTATATTACATTACATTGGTCTATAAAAATTATACAACCATTTTTGTCTGGTTTCGTTTGTCATCATCCGCCACATTAGAATATAATTTGTTAGTTTTATTTGAGTATTAAAATATTTTTTCCTGTAGTCGGGGGCTCGCGAGTTTCTTTGTAACTGATAATTGAGTATGATATGGCATATTCATTTTCCATTACAGTAGCTTTGGCTTGTGTGAGCTGACATGTCGTATCCTAAAAGCTACTTGTTAAAATCATTGAAACAGACCCTACTCACGTTATTGGACACCAAACGTTCTATGACCAGCATAAAAACGTATTTTGCATGTTCTGACTTAAAATATAAAAACTGGGAATATTATTCTAAAAATCATTAAATGATATAAATATCAAACCATATTCAGCAAAACTGAAAATGAAAAATGTGTATACAAAAACAACACAGTACATTATTCATAATGCGTTCACAATTCTACAACAATAATTTTTAGGCAATTTTATACATTCACGCCTAAAGAACTGAAACTTAAAAGTTAAGTTCTAAGAGGATTAACAGAGACGGAAGACATTTCTGAACTCAAAGGCAACATCAAAGCGACAAACGTCAATATAATTGTTAGCAATGTTATTTGTAGTATAAATGCGCTCAAAACGTGCTGAGCAAAATAGACAACTTTTGCCTCTTTATATTGTGTATTTTGAGCCGACGACTCTGCTTAATTTAGTATACGCAATTAGGCATATTAATTTCCAGAGAATCGAATGGCAGACCCTAAATAAACAACATGAAATCCTTCAATGCAAAAATTGTTACGGCCATACTGCGACCAATTGTAACCTACAATTTAGATGTGTAAAATGTGCAAATATGCACGAACCAGAAGAGTGCACTGTCACCGACGAAGTTGCAAAACAAAATATTGTCTGCATTAATTGCAAAAAATCTGGCCATCTTGCATCGTATAAAGGTTGCCCGACCTACCAAACTATGTTAGCATGTCTCAAGAAACGAATTGAAGTTAGACCTAAACAACATTCGACGTCAAAAACGACACCCAAGATGTTTGACTCGATCAAAGTGACAAAAGAGAACGGCACCTTTGCTCATATTATGCAAGGAGGACCAGCAACGACATCAGCAGCAGCAGCCTCTTCTTTACCGCCGCCGTAGCAGCAACAACAACAACAACTGCAAAATGACATCAAAATTCTCTCCGATCGAATTGATAAGATGGCCATTGTAATACAGCAGCAAAGTGAACAGATTGCACAGCTTTTGGAAACTATCAGACAAATATAAATCTAGACAATTCAACTTTAAATTTCGACCAACGACAACGACGACGACGACCAAGACATCATCATCATCAAAATTCAAAATTCAAAATTATTGCGCTGAACGTTAATTCTATAATTAATATTTATAATTCTATATATAGTTATATAGTTTTTTGTGAATTGACTTTCGTAACAATTACTAAACGAGTAAGTGATCCGATTAAAGACAATTTTTCTATAATAACGTAGTTTTTCAATAAAACTCAGAAGAAAACTCACAATTATAAGCTCGGTATGCTGGAAATTGTTCTTTTTCCTTCAGAGATGTTATAATGTTACCTAGAAAGCATTTTATTGCTTTAAAATCACCATCAAAACCAAACTTAACCCTTATTTCTGTTAAGTACTAGCTTATATCAATACAATGCACTAAAAATAAAACATAAACTTAGTGTCGAAAGTATTATTAAATTCACAGTAGACTGATAGAACCAAAGCCTCCTATATATACAAAGTCGTAACCATCAAAATCAAAAATGACTGTTACAACTAATTACAAACGCATGGACATTTTAAGAAATAAGTTATTTATGAATGATTAAAAGGCCAATCAATAAAATCTTTTCTATACTTCTTTAATTAGTGTTTCTATTAATAAGAGTGGCCATAAGTGGAAAAACGAACAAGAGAAAATTTACATTAAAAAAGAGAACTTTTTTTCTAAAAAAGAGAACATGTATTTTTGCAAAAAATTAGGCAATTTTTTCATATTTGAAAAAAATCATAAAGTTTAACAGTATAAAATGCTAGAGTTCCCTCCACAACGAAAGTTTTATCTACGAGTTTTGAAAACTTCTGAACTTAATATGTGTTAAGTGATTTAGAGCATTCTCTGCCCCTTATTACCAAATGACACCTCTTTATTTGAAGATGTCACTCTAACTCAAACTTACCTTTGTTCGCGGTTAACACCGTAGTACCAAAAGCTGTACAATGAGCTTCGTGCTTTGATTGACGAGGTACAAAGCAAGGATATTTCTTTCTTTCCACCTATGTATATTTGGCACAGTAAACTACTTCACCTTTTTGATAGATAATGGCGCTAATACATTTCAATAAATTGAAATGTGTTAGCTGGGAATTGATATCGGACTTAAACAGCGTAGGTTTAAGCAGTATTGTTTTCGGCTCCATTTAGCTGTTCAATATAAGCCTTTTACGTTGTCAATTTAAATTACATAACATCGTTGTTCAGGGTTTCGTTAAACTCGAACGATTCTGCAATCGACAATTTGCTACTGTCAAAACGATGTTTTCTAGATCTTATAGGAATTGTCAGCCTTCTTCCTTCTAAGTGTCTTACACTCTCTACTTAGTTTGCAAAAACGATCAAAAAGGAAAAAAATCAGATGAGATTGACAAACGCCAGTAGCAGTATTCTGCTATTGAGGAACGAACCGAAACGGAATATTTCTGACCTAATATGAAGAAAGATCCTGTGTAACAAGCCAGCAATCTAAGGTGATTTAACGTACTAAATTAGTTATTGGATAATTTAATATTACTCCTGGTCGTTTTGAGAATCCTCACTTGGATATTGTAGGCCCTTTGCCTTCATCCAAGCGATATCAATATTTGTTATTGGCAGGAGATTTTCTTGTTGGCCTGAAGAATACTGCATGACTGATATGTCTGCCGCAATTATTGACTGCAACATTGCACTTACTTTTATTCAGAATTGTGTTTGTAGATGTGGGGTAACGGTCAATATTACTACTGGGAAGGGAACGCATTTTGTAGAATAATATATAACTATAATATAATTGTATAACTATAACTATAACTATAACTATAACTATAACTATAACTATAACTATAACTATAACTATAACTATAACTATAACTATAACTATAACTATAACTATAACTATAACTATAACTATAACTATAACTATAACTATAACTATAACTATAACTATAACTATAACTATAACTATAACTATAACTATAACTATAACTATAACTATAACTATAACTATAACTATAACTATAACTATAACTATAACTATAACTATAACTATAACTATAACTATAACTATAACTATAACTATAACTATAACTATAACTATAACTATAACTATAACTATAACTATAACTATAACTATAACTATAACTATAACTATAACTATAACTATAACTATAACTATAACTATAACTATAACTATAACTATAACTATAACTATAACTATAACTATAACTATAACTATAACTATAACTATAACTATAACTATAACTATAACTATAATTATAGACCCGAAGTCCCTTGTCACGAGGTTGAAAATTGGTCACTTTTTCAATTGTGTGGTCACCACTACTAAAATGTATAACGACTTGGTCTTTAAAACCAGTGATTATATATTTTGTTTTGTACTCATTGATGTTGAGACCACCGGAACCTGAGATTCGTACAATGGAATCCAGTAGTTCTTTGCCGCCGTTGTCATTCAGTTTAATTCTACATGTACCATTTGTATATGTCAGAACCTGCTTGGACTGACGGTACAAGATCTTATCCTGAGGTGAATAACATTTTTGACAGATAATTCTAGCATGAGGAAAAGTTATCGGAGACAGAGCATCTCCTTGCCGAACATACCAGAACTAATTAGAAAAATTTCTGGTTGCAGTATAGTAGTATTTTTGGCAATCGAATTTCTTGGAGAGCGATGAGTTCCAAGCGATAATCTTTTAAGGCTGATATAGTGCCATGAAACGCACTTGGTTTTCTTAGCAACTGCACGTTCCAATCCTAAACTGCGTGTCCGTTAACTTAGGTAGGGATCGGTTCAAAATTTGGTGGTATCCATTTTTTGTTTTATTGGTTTTTTTGACAGTGAAATTTTTTAAGGATACGGGTTTGCCAGTCCAAAACAGAACATGTTTCTTTAGATATTTTTTAAAGCGACATAATTATGGTATTAGATTGTTCAAAATTTTAAGATGTATATCACTAATATTAGAACACCAATAAAATTATCTTATATAAGAAATTTACAAAAACTTATATATAGATATATAGATAGTTTTATAGATTTTATTATACCTGAGAGCTTATTTTATGCAGGGACAGTGGTATAAATTTTTTATTTTATATAATTTATGGCAGGCAACTTTATAAATCCACCTGACCAATTTTTATTTTTTAAAATGTAACTATATTTAAAATTTCTTTTGTAAAAATGCTTATATAAATAAAGGATTTATTGTTTATAAAAAAAATAATAATAATAATAATTTTTAGGCAAGATTAGGCGCCACTGTAATAATTGCTCGAAAATTATTAGAAAGCTGTGCTAAAATCTTAGGATGCGTTAATGATTTGTTTAGTAAGCAAATTCCGAAACCAAAAGTCGAAAAATCATTAAAAGAGCTTGTCTTCGATTTTCTTAAATGTGGTTAAGATAATGATCAATGAGAAAGCTGATCCCGGCAATAAGATTGATTCCAGTTCAAATAGTAAGGTGATTAAAGGTTCTGTTAGTCCTCTAACCAGAGCAAGCCCAAACCATTCGAAACCTGCAACAATCTTATTAAATAGCTCCGGTAATGATACTTATTTTAGAGACTTATTTGATGAGTGTGGGGAAATCACGGTTTTATAGGGTGGAGAGTACGACTACTTCCAATGGTTTTTCAATTGTAAAAGGAAATGAGCCATAATTCATTGATTTTAAGATAGACGAACAGATTCTGAAATTAAAATAGCTCTAGAAAGATCAGCCAACGAGTTCTAAATTATTAGAACGGTAATCTATTAATTCTATTAACATAATTACCTCTAAAGACCCAAATGGCCGATACAAAAATTATGAATTACAATCTATTTTCGCTGGCCAATCATTATATGACATTTTAATACTCGTCAACAAAGCTGAGGCTGTCAAAAATATTGCATGCACAGGGTTTTGGCCATTTTCATATTCATTCAAATCAAAGAGTCTATGTAACAGGAAGACATATTTAAATTGTGGCAATATTTTCCACTTTTTCAAAAATTGTATATTTTTTTAAGAATGTCATAAAAATCCATTTCCAGACTTGTCGCAATGCCTATGCATCGGGAAACTAACTAAGGGATGTCAGAAATATTGGGGATTTACAACTCCATAGAGAACCGGCATATATTCTCAAACTGGAAAAACTAGACTCCGTAACGAACACGGACCCGAAATTTTAAAACCGCAATAGGAGGAGATACAAAGTTAAGATTAAAACCGTTGTTGAATCAATCCAAACCAACTAAAGATCACAATCAACTTGGTCACAGTGAAGGACGTTTATTATTTGACGTTGATTGAAGGGCTACTAGACAGACTGAATAATATACGATTTATTATTAGCACCATCGACCTACAAAACGTATTTTGACAAATACCTTTCGATTTTTTGTCACTCTACCAATTCACCGTTATACCATTTGGGCTGTGTAACGCAGTCCAAACGAAGTGTCGATCGATTTACATGGTTATTCCTCATCGTATTCACCTCGACGATTAGTGATACCTGCAACTTAGAGACATAAATCACTACTGTTAGTAAATTAAGATGTGATACATTATCATCTCGATTGTCTTTTTATCACAGATATACCACCTGGGAGCTTTGGCCATTCTGAAAAACGCTTTTACAAAAGAGAGCAGCTGAGAAAGCAATAGTTGAGCAAGAACACGTTTCGGGCAAGAAAAAAAATTAAAATTTAATTTTGTAACTAAAATATCAACCTTTTTTTTAATCGATGCATTCTTGTTGCGGGCCGAAGCTCACATAACTCTTTCGCGGTTATTTAAGTCCTACTTTACGCCTACTTCGGCCCATGAATTCTGTACTCGAAGAGAGGATCATAGTTGTGTTCATCGTCATCACCGATCGTAATCAAATAATGAAAATTCCTTTTTCAACCCTCTCTAATTAAAATTTCGGTTATACCGTGTCTTCTTCCTGTTTTACCGTGAACAAAACAATTCTGAAATTTAAGTAACTACAAGAACAGCAAAACTTTGATGCTAAGCAGTAGACAAGATAAATAAAAAAGCAACGAAATCAAAAAATGTACAACAAAATGAAAAGCAGGAAGAATTCCATCCTACTTCCTACTTCTTATTTTGTTATTGCAGGAATAAAAATTGAAACACCGGAGGCCAAAATAAAATCGTGCAATCCATCTTATTTTATGCCAAATTTTGCGGTTAAAAAATTTAAAGTACAGTTTTAAGCGGTGGCACAGCATAATAAATGGATTACAGTGGCCACTACAAAGGAAAGCAGTTAATGTATTACAAACAGTTCCCACAGCAGATATGATATACTAAAAAATAAAATAGAGAAGAAACAAGCGAGAAAAACGGCTTCAGAAAGCTTACTACAATGCCATTGTATATTGTTTTTAAAGGATTAACAGTAGGTACAATAGATCGTCACCAATTCGTTGACAAGTAGTGCAAAAGGTCTCTTTACAGAATAGGTAAAGAACGTTTGCGGCCGCTTTACCACAGTTTAGTTTTATAACAGAAACCGAGCGACCAACTCAGTTTCCATAGTATTCAGAAGATTTTTTTTAATTCGTAATGATGTAGATGTCAATAACATAGATGATCGATACAAACCATCAGAGAGATTAGGCAAAGTAACCCCGCCCATAATGTGTGTAAATCAGTTTTACTGATTTTGACAGTTTTACTGTCTAAGATGACAGCAAAGGTAATTAAATCGATAATACAGATACGTACTAATTTTGTACTAATTTTAGTACAAAATTAGTACGTACAGGAAGTTACAGCGAATTGTTGCCAACATGCTGCGATTTATTAAGCGGTTTCACAAGTTCATCAACTGTTCGTCACAAAATGAAAACTAATTCAACAAATTTAGAAGCGATGGAGTCAGGAATACATCAGTAAATTATAAACCCGAAAAAAAGAAATAAAAATTCTGCCACAATCCATGAAAATATGTTGGTTTTAATCAAAGAAGATAATCTTCCATGGATCCGTCTGCAAATTTTAAAAGCAGCTTTACGTGAAAAATTGAACTTTAATTGGTATCAAATTATTGGTTCAATAAGTTGTCCTCTTGTTAAAGAGCATCGTTTAACAATCCGATGTAACATCAACGTGGGCGGATACACTGATGGTACACTTGTAGAATAATAAGAATTATATTATTGTTAAGAATGCCCATCCAAATTGTTAACACAGTGAGGACCACCAAACGCGTTTTTCGTTATTATTTTGTGTAATGTCGGTTATACAATTTCATGTTTGGAACAATATTATAAATAATCCAGATGAATTAAACTAACCGTTATTATTTAACACCAACATAATATCTAACCACAAATTTTCATAAAAACCAAACCACTATCACAGTTGAATTACGATAGCATCGTCAAGTAAAAGTGTTACATTATTTTATATAAACTGGACAAATAATTAACGGGTTTACTTCTATTTATTGCGTAGGAACACAACACACTCTATAAATAATATACAACATAAAAAAAAACTTACCGATTTAATAATCCAAATGCAATTCAACTCGAACGTAAATTACGTAAATCCAATAACGCTATTCCCAATAACAACACAAAATTTAATTAATTTACAACAATAATTGCAATAAACATTCAATTTGTAAATCGATTAATTTATTTCTTTTTTTTTTTGTACCTCCTCGATTTTTCTATCAAAAACGCAATTTAATATTTTCTATCACAATTCACAACACAATCACTAAAACGAGGTAGTTCAGTCGCGGCCACAGTAAAAACAAACCACTTATCCGAGACGACGAAGAACAAAATTAAAATTATTGGATTAATGATCGATAATTTACATTATTGTCTTCCGTCTTCTACTGATTATAATAATTATTTTAATTATATCTTCTTAATTCTTCTCGATTTATTTTCTTTTTCAATTCAAAACCACTCACTCACTCACTGTATACACTACATAAACATTTGTTTTTTAATCGACCGATCAAATTACACACGATCAAAACAAAAAATAATCGAAACTACACAAGATATTATGTTGATGATCGAAATGAAAGACGAAAAAGTCGATAAATCAAGACGCGAGAGTTTAAAAATCAAAATAAATAAACCGGAGGAGATAGACCGTACGAACACGTTGATCATACTCCGAAGACAAAATGTGACTGAAAAAAATTTTATACAGATTTATGTAAAAACGATCGCTGAATTTTTTTTGTCTTTATTTTTAAGTTTACTATTATTTGTGTATGTACTTTGGAAAAATTATGTAGCGGTAATTTTTTTATTTTTTACGTTCATTTTATGTATATATGTATGTCTGTACTCGTGTGTGTAAATGTGACTATTTAGGAAACGAATAATCAACAAATAATAATTGCTGTATACCCGTTGATCGATTTACGATGTACATACTTTGATTTTTAAATGTTTGATTGAATCAAAATTAAAGTCTCGGTGCGATGAAATAACCTTGAAATAATTAACTTCGGTTGTAACATGTATCAGGATTAAAAGCCTGGCCCGTACTGAGTCTGTGTTATATGTTGTCGATGCTAGAGAAAATGCTCAGTTTTGGAAGATCATTATGCCAACGTATACTACTTTCTGTTTAATTTCAAGTATACTGTACAATATCAGAAATCTGCAACAGATCTCGGAACTCCAGGTAAATGGGTCTATATAGACGACCATCCAATGAGTCTATCTTGTGCCGTAAAATTCATCTCACTATCCTTTCTGAATCAATATGGGGAACTTAACTAAAAATAACAATCGGTTTTTGCAGGACATTACTTGCCCATACCGAATCAACAATCTGACTCCAATGGATTCATTCCCGAACTTACTCTTCGAATTGTTCTAGCAGAACCAGCCATTCTTTACCCTAAGCGACTTCTACTTGTCAAACATTTGCAAGTTACGTTACTTTAGCAGAAGACGCAGGGCATGCAAAGCACGGATGCTAGCGGCGAAAGGTACTTTTATATCCCCTTTTACATAAATATCATGAATAATAAGGGATCTGAAGTGTCGGAAGCACATCAATCTTCGAATGTGTGGTCTACACTGCTGAAATATATTGCGTCTTGCCTCCAATATCTATGATAATATATTTGGTTTTAGACTCATTTCAATTGAAACCAACGGAAGTCGAAAATCAAGCGGATCCAGTAGTTTTTTACACAATTGCCTTTCCGTCCTACTACATAGATATCATCTGCTTATGCCAGAACCTGGTTGAAATGACGTCATAAAATGTTGTCTTGAGATGATTAAGTTTTACGAAAGATAAATTTTAACATGAGATTAAAGAGTATCAGGAACTTGCCGTACTCCAGAGCAAATTGCAAAAATTCCTAAAAGCTTTTTCTCAACTTTGACACAGCATTGTAACTGGGTTAATATCATGTTACATAGCTCATATTTTTAAGTTATCTCGTAGGATATCCTAGGTATGTTTACGAGAAGTTTTGGGCTAATTTGGACAAAATCATTCTTGGTAGTCACCTACAATTTTCTCCGCCAGAGGAGAATTATGGAGAATATTGGAAGGACTCAATATTGTGTAAGGCGCAGTATTAATTATTTATGTTGTGGAAAAGTGAGGTATACCTTGAAAGTTTTCACATTTTGATAGGGCGTAACGCGGTCTTTTTGCATTCGTCGGACATAACTTAGCTTTGCCCACCAATCGAATTCATTAGGTGAAAAAATAGTACCCGCAAGGATTCCGTGTATTAACAGCTCGGAGTTAATGTAATCTACCCTATGGAAATGGTTTCTTTTTTTTAATCTTGGCATGGTCAGTTTGAATTCCTCGTAGTATGGGTCCTCTATGCCCATCTCCGCTGTCTATATTTAACAACTTTGAATTCGTTAGAAAAATTGTTCGATTTCTTACTAGTCATCACATATCGCTGGATGATGCATTAGTCATCGCATCTACGAAAGACTGTTGTTATGCAGCATCTGTATCTAATTCCAACAACTTTGATTCCGAAAACTCATAATGTTGTGCGTAAAGCGTCATTTTTAGCTGTTAAGATACTGAAGAAGACACCGAAAAATTCAATAAAAGAGCACTCAACAGCCACACGGGTCACCAATCAGGGTTTTTACGTTGATGATTTACTTACTGGATGTGACTCTTGTCAAGACGCGGTACTACTGGGAAGGACAGTTACAACGATATTAGGCAAGAGCGGTTTCAATCTTCGAAAATGGAAATCTAATTCTTAAGAGTTTTTGAATTCGTTTTCCCAACACAAAATTCAAAGTATACCGAAGACGATTTAACCAGTAAAACACAGAGAATTGTATGAAATGCGGAAGATGACCTGGTTTCTCTTAAGGTACAACAATATAATGATGAAACAAATTGGACGACATGAAAAATTTTATCGGCAGCATCCAAATTAGGTTAGCTTGCACCTTTTATAATTATTTTTAAAATTATACTGCATAAGATATGGCTTTTTAAGTTAGAATGGGATGCTACCTTACCAAATCACATAATCAATTATTGGCAAGAACTTTGCCACACATTACCAGAATTGGAATCAATACAAATTTCTAGACATCTGACACCTTTATTAGTAACCAAATACAACTTTACACATTTTATGATGCCTCCGATGTTGCACACGGGAGTGTGTTATATTTAAGAACTATCAATGATGCAGGTGTAATATCAGTAAATACTATCAGTACCAAAAGCAAGGTCGCACCAATGAAGCAAGTGTCATTGCCTCGACTGGAATTGTGTGGTTCTATGTGCTTCTGTGGAAACAAGTGATTTTGCGTGAAATAATCATTATCTTACAGCACCATCCAAAGGTTCGCATGGACAGATTATATGATCGTCCTACACTGGTTATCAGTAGGCGGAAGATTAATCAAATCATTTTTAATATATCCGACGAAACATCCAGATATTACATAAAAAATAAACGGTTTGTGAAAGGATGTGATGCTCATTTCAAACAAATGCATGCTGGTAATGCGTTGACATTAACCATCATACACAGGAAATACTGGTTACTCTGCAAAAAAAGGCAGACATGTCACCAGGACGGTGTAAGCTAAGTCGGCTTTTCCTAAATACGGGACTCAATTATGCTGGACTATTCTATGTTAAAAGAATAAACGTAAACCTTCCTCAGTGGAAAAGGCCTACGTAGCTGTTTTTGTGTACTTAGCTGTGATAGCGGAACACTAAGAAGTAATAAGTGATCTTGACACTGACTCATTCTTGGCGGAACGGTTTATTTCATGGTGTAGTACGCCACAACAAATCTGATGTGATAATCTCACATCTGATGGTTCCAATTTTATTAGGGCGAATCAAAAGATAAAATCCGCGAAGAAGTAGATAGTAGAACAATCAAAAAATCCATTAAACTCATCTTTTTTCTTGCAGAAAGGCATATACTTCCTCCACACGCTCCACATTTTGGAGATTTGTCGGAGTTAACAGTGAAATAGTTCAAATATCACGTGAAGAATGTCAACTTTAATCATTCAAATCAATCTTTCTGTAGTCTGTAGATGATCCAGCTAAATTTAAAGATCTTTCTTCTTTGAATCATTGGAAAATCATTGGTCAACATCCCTGACCCAATGTTGAATGATATCCCATAAAACAAAACGGCCAGGTAGCAAAATATTCAGCAGATCATCCAAGGATTCTCGCGTCATTACAACATTATTTTAAATTGTTTTGATTAGGGAAGACCATTTTTATCCCAATCAGTGGTTACTTGGCAAAGTCGCAGCTGTGCATCCTGGTACTGATGGCATCAATACAATTCCTTAAGGTGCGGGAGTAAGTTTATGACAAAAATAATTAGAATGATATGCACCAAACAATCGTCTGCTAATAAGATCATTATATATTAGTCATTTGTTATAATTCATCAAATAATATATCAATCACCCAATACTACATCTTGCCGTTTATTACAAACATTTTTGGTCCCGAAACCCGGGAATGAACCAGGAGCATTTAGATTGTGAAAAACATTGTTTTCATCATTTTCGTTTACTCGTAAATGAAAATTTTGATCCATTGTATTTATTCCCTGATAATAATACATCTACCAACCGTTACCGTTACCAGTTGGTAGAGCGTCATACATGATAACATTATTTACTTTCTCGGTAGTTGGACACCCCATCATACCTCGATTACCAGAGCCGTCTTAGTTAAAGCAGGGAACACCAGGGATTTAACATTTTAACTATTTTATAACAGGCCCTTTAAGTGCATTCTATAGATATGAGGACGGGTCGAATAAACAGTGCGTTTGGTGAATCGTCTATTAGTCTGTTGGTAAGTCGGTTGGTGGTAAGTTGTTCATCCAAATTTATTTGGCATTCTAAAAAAGATGTCACTTTAAATTCAGTTTTGCAAGCAACTTCTTCTTCTGTATTAGTTGTCTACGCGTTGCCGTTGATTTATGTTTACTGCAAATCTTTTTGGTTACTTAAAAGCTACTTTTAAAACATCAGATGAATATCCCAGATTAATATCCCAGAAGAGCACGGATGGTTACTCTTTACCCAATCGAACCATAGAAGCTGCGCCCCAATCGTGTTAAAATTATTTTATCTTTGAGCAAATCATCCGAAAATGTGATGCAAAAAATAACAAACATAAACAAAAGAGATAAAGAGCTTGGTTAAAAAATACTAAGATATTCATCCGATGTTATGAACGCAGCTGAAACGAAAGCTTTGAATAATCCCGTGTAATTTAATCTTACTTCAAAGCAAAAAAATCCATTTGGCTACTTAGGTCCATTCATCTTCCTCTACAGTAGTAATGAGAAAGAAAAAACAAAACCAAACAAAACTGAAAATAAAAATTTCTTTAAATGCAAAATAATGTACGACAAGGATATATATCTAATTAAAAATATGTCGTTGTTTCGCTTTGCACTGGCATGCAATAACCAATGCACATTATATATATATATATATATATATATATATATATATATATATATATATATATATATAATATATATATATATATATATATATATATATATATATATATATATATATATATATATATTTTGAATGCCATTGTAATATGCGAAATTTATCATTCTTATGTACTTTTTCTATGGTTTAATGTCAAAATGAATGTTTGACCCGATTTTGGTAGTAACTAGTAAGTGGTTCATATATGTTTGTTGAGGTTAATGATTATGTCACTAAAATGATTGTGTCTCTTAATGGCTTACTATTACGATTTGTTGTTTTCAGTGTAATTTTGCCGTGGGTGAACTGGGTGTTAGGAGAGTGAATCAATTTATATCTATAAATAAGATGAGAGGGATAATAGTGTGGTGCATGAGTTTGTGTAGCAGAGGACTGAAAGAAGAGTAACATTATGGAAATGAAACAATATTTATATTACTGGTTGAGAATAAGAAAATGCTCTAATCGACTTACCGGCAGGAAATAAAATATTATTCTCCGACCAAAGCCATCTAGAGGAAGCAATTCCAAATAAAAAGCCTAAAATGCAAAATTACCATAAGAATTATGGCACTATGTAGAGACTAGAATACCTAGTACCGGCGACTTCAGAAAGTGAGTGGGTGGGCCTTCAGTCGCTGATATCCAGTAACAGCAATGCTTTAGTAGTGGGAAGCTTAGCTACTATAGCAGATAGAAGCATAAACCCCATATCTTTAGTAGATATGACAATCGTCTATTTCAAGACAGCAGTAAAATAATTTCAAAACTATTCTCGCTTGAATGACAGAATAATGAACTAATATTAAAATAAATGCCAGCAATATGAGAAACAGTGCAATATCAAAATAGAATTGAAGCACTAGAGTGACGACTGAATACTTTTACGCCTGCTACAATTATGAGTCAGAGTCTACAAAATCTAAACAAACAAAACTCTAGATTATGAGGAATTAAATAAGAAAATTTTGCAACCAAATCATAATAAAGTAAATAAAAAACGGAAACTCAATACAACCCCATCCTAAAAGTAACTGCAGTCCACCCACCGAAAAGATCCTTTACCACCACCAATCAATGTGAGAAATTTTAAAGTTTTCAACATATTCAGAGCTTACTTAAGCGAATTTCACCCTGAAAAAAGGATAAATTCAGAGAAAAACTATATTAAAATTAGGGAAAGTAGTTATTGGACATTGCGTCCCAGTGGTCGTGCTCAAAGAGAAACGGCAATCTTAATTAAATCAAATATTTTTAACAAGAGACATAATTAAAGAGACTTTCATGCAAGCTACAATAATAACGATAACTCGCAGTGTTGCTGAACTAAAGAGCGATATACTATCAACCAAGACATAACATTAAAATCAAAATTTTAACATTTTAAACCAATCTGTTGGCATCCAGACAACGTTCCTGATTTTATTGTTTTCTACATCTCACAAGGAATACCCTCAAATTACATTTAAATCGAAGGTATTGAAGACCTTATTTCCGACCAAAGCAATTTACTAGATAAAGGTATCGCACAATTCACCGTGACACTTAACGGTGTCCGAAATATAGGATACTATCTAGACATTTGAAAAATTGGCTAAGTCATTCCTATCTTTAAACCAGGAAAGCCCTCCAATAGTATAGAGCATAATCGCCCAACTTCATTTATAAATGGAACAAGTAAGATCATATAGAAATAGTCATTCTCAACAGGATCAACCAACCCTTTTAAGATCTCTACATCTTAGAAAAAAAGTTCGGCTTTTGTACCGGATACTCTGCTACCCAAACAGTGCGAAGGTGAAAAATTCTATTAAAAAAGCCAAACGGTCGTTCAACCATCGCAGTCTTTCTGTATATAGAAAAGGGTTAGGGTTTACTCTATAAATAAATTACAGGTGTTCCTCGCTACCTTATTAAACTAATCGAGTTGTACTTTCCAAAATGGAAATAATACGATTCTCTGAACCAACATATTTCCAGTACCAAATCAATAGCATCAAGTGTAACTCAAGGTTCAATCCACACGTTTTATCATTCTTCTATCATGATATTCCAAACTCTGATACCAAAGAAACCAAAACCCAAGTGGAAAACTAGCTATCGGCTATCTAAATACTTTAACCAGTACTCTAAATATGCAAAGAAATGGAAGACTAAACTCTTCTAACAATGTAATCCTTCATTTCCGTCGCTACCAATATAACAAAATACCGAAATCCAGTCGAAAATAGCATTCCACTATACCGGTTTCTCAACCGGTCGGAGCTTTTCCCCAAAAACAAGTGAAGACTTTTCAAGCCAGATTTGAGGCTCACCATAAGCACACAATCTCCGCCTGTGTGAATTGTCGAAAAGCCACTGAAAACCGTCTGTCCTCTGGGCATGAGAGACTATTAAAGAAGAAATCCCAAGGTCACAGAGATTCCCAGATTTTACCAATAGTAGCTGTGAAACAAAAAAGGTTTGCATTCTTGTATACTGTACTACTAAATCGTGTTCAAATGTAAAAATTGTCTAAATGTCTAACCGGACGTGCGTTGCTGGACCATCCCTAATAACTGAGTCATTGGTTCAAACACTATAAAATTACCTAGGAAATATTCAAAGTTGAGATCGTCGATTTTACTATAAATGCTCTAATTGTTAGCAAAATTACACAATCAATTCCTACGCATCCAGTACCAGATAGCAATTTAAGGTAATCACTTAAAAATTACAAACTTGTTGATCCGTCGTATGCAGTACCAGCTAGTATTGATGTATAATTGGGAGCAGATTTTCTGGGAGGTTGAAGAGCTACACAATCAATATAAAATCCAAAAAGTCACCTATGGTATGGGCCAACAGTCACCTATGGTAAGAACCCAGCATGCCATTTCTGGCAGTTAAAACACTTAAGAAAGTTGCTGGTGACTAGGAACCGGAATTTCTACTTGCGCATGCCAAGCTATTTGTGTTTCGTTCTACGTTGATGATTTCTTTTATAGTGGTAAATGATCGCCGTTCTAAAAGTACTTTAACCTTGAGGTTTCTCTTACGGAAGCTGAAATCGAAATGGCTTCTCAGCCATTTGCCACCAGCTGATCGATTTGATGGTTTGTGAAGCCAATATTAGGTCAGTAAAATTTCATTTGAAGCGCGTAGTAGATCCACCATGAAGACCCAACAGCGCTAGACGTTTTAACTCCAGACCATTTTTTAATTAAACAACTACATCCAGGATCCATGCTTAATGTTTGGTCGTACGCTCTAAATTAAATAAATCAATTAATGTTCTACATAGATATTATACCGGACTGTTTCTCATTCCATGAAAAGACTCCCTTTCGCTAATATATTTACCTAAATATAGCAATGTTTGAACAGACTCAAATTTTAATTTGATATTCGATATTTTTACTTAATGGATATCCGCAAATTTATTTTCGTACGATGAGAAAATATTGATTTTTTTTTTATTATGGATCCACTAAAATTGTAAGCAAATAAATTTTTTTATTTAAAGTCTGTTGGCTATATTTTCAAGTGAACTTGAATTAACCCGATGCGATTTATATCGCATAATAAAGATAACCTCGCGATTCGTATAAAATCTTGGAATGCAGTTTCAAAAAAAAAAAAAATTTAAGTGCAATCGCAGATGTTTCTTAAAATTTTGAAGATTTTAGCATGTAGTCTAACGATTCGTATAGACATACAACATAATTTTCTTTAATTTTCTACAGCACCTGCTTCGTATGCGTTCTTATCAATTATCTGAGATCTTGTTATTAATTTTAAGTTTTTAACCAAATCTGGTTTGTAAATTGGTTGGTTGCAATAAAAATTCATTCATAAGCCAAACCGAATTAAAGAATACATGAGAAGACAAGAATAAAACTACTTGCAGCCGCACCACGTTGGTACACCTACATGGAATGGTACACATATCGTGTTTAAATACATATACACACACAAACACACAGATTTTAACTTTCATTTAGCTCAAAAAATAGTTTTATAGTAAACACACATATTTTTCATTTTCCAAACATAGCGCAAAAAAATTGAAAATTTTTTTATTTTATGAATGAAACTAAAAATAAATTTCATTCATATACATTATTTATGTGTCATGTCCAAATAACTTATATTACTATAAGGGAAATCGTGAACATTTCCATAGTAAATGCTAACGACAACATGATTTCGTTCAATTTTGTTTCGGATAAAAATTCTAGATGGCATACCAAACGTTTTTAACGAGAACAATAGATGGCACGTCAACCAATTTTTTTATTTTTTATTTTTTCATAAAATTTCATAACAGCTGTCATTAATGGTACTATTGTTGTTATTTCAAAGTGTAGCGTCTCACGTCTGTGAAGTGAATAATAATAATTTGTTTTGTGAATTAAAAGTGTTGTATATTTTGTTTTATAAAAACCTTTCATAAATTATAAAATAACATAAATAAATAAGTTATTTTAAAATAACATAAATATAAAGTGCTTGTTTTATCAAAATGCCGCTGAAGTGTTTTAATTGTTCAGCGAAGATTGGTTTGCATTCGTAAGTAGTAATTGATGCGAAAGATAGCTAAAACATAATTATTCATCACTTTAGATGCTAATTAACACAATATAAATATGTTGTTTGTTTTAAATTTATTAAAATGTAAAGTTTAACCTATAAAAAAGTGATTTTATACCACCAAGCAATTGGACTATTCGAATTAGTAGCTAATTTTAGATAAATTTTGCATATATTTTCGGTTAAAGGTTTTATTTTTACAATTTATATTGCCTCAAGCGTATACTGAATAAAAGAGCTGATTGTACCCTTTAATTTATAGCGCACCATCATCTGAAGATTACAGGAAAATTTGGCGAGATATTGTTCCAAATGTCAAAGCTAATGAATTGGATTATCCTTCATTTAAACTTTGTTCCAAACATTTCGAGGAAAAATATTTAACCACTGGTAATCATCTTACAAGAAATGCGGTACCTTCGAAATTTGTTTTGGACAATGACATGTGGTAAGTTAAACCAACATTTCTTTTTAATGTAATTATGTTAAAGCTTGTAATAATAAAATTGTTATATTTGCGCCTAGGTATACTATTGAATATGATGAGGATGCGACATTAAATGTTCCTACTGAAATAATTAACTATAAAAAGCCAGAATGTAATAAAATTTCATGTAATGATAACACAACAAACTTAGAAAACGAACCACCAAATTACCCTTCAACGTCAGCCATGAATACGCCACCGAATTATCCTTCAACGTCAATCACGACGTCACCACCAATCAAAAAAGCAAAAAGTGGAAATATTCTACCAACAACACCGCAATCAAGTGATGCCATTAGCCGTCAGTTCAGATATACTGGAGACATTGATGCATCTTACAATTACACACCACGTACTTCAAAGCGAGCTATATCCAAATTGAAAGAGGAAATTGGGAAAACTCGAAAATTAAACAAGGCTCTTGTCACAAAATGTAATCGTTATCAAAAAAAGGTACAAGATTTCGAAAATTTCATGAAGAGGTTAGAGAAAGAAGGGATTATTAGTGGAGGATCGCGTGATACATTAAATGTAAGAAAATTATTTTAATTAAGCGCTTTACCCACAGGAAATCAAAAAGAAAAATTGGATGAAAAATACTTAATACGGTTTTAATTTTTAGTTTTCTTACGGGCAAAGCACTTTAAAATCAAACATTTATTTATTTGATATATTATTGTATATATTTATATACATATATACAATATATTGTATATATTCAAGTATATTAAATATATATTTGATTGTATATACCTTATGTTATTTGCTATATTAATTGTCAATACTAAAATATTTATAATTATTTTTTTAATTTATTAGGACATAAGCCAAGAACAATCATTTATTTATGAATTAAAATCCGGTGTAAAATTTGGCAAATATACACCGAAGTTGCGTCAGTTTGCGATGACCATGTCATTTTTTTCAACTGCTGGTTATGAGCATCTTCGGCAATTTTTTATTAAAAGTATCAAACTACCACATATAAGGACCATAAGACAATGGTACCAGAACTCAACAGGCAGTCCTGGTATTACAATACAAGCCGTGGAACATTTGCGGCAAAAAATCCAAACAGAGAATAAAGATATCTATTTCTCCATAATGATGGACGAAATGTCAATCAAAAAATGTATTGATTGGGACAATAAAAATAAGGAGTTTGTGGGGTTTGTTAATTATGGCGCAGGGTGTTTGGATGATAATGTAGATGATGAACAAACACAGGCATCTAATGTGTTAGTGTTCTTCATTTGTGCTATAAATTTAAAATTTAAAATACCTATTGCATATTTTTTTATTAATTCCTTAAATGCAGCAGACCGAGCACATATAATAAAATTTGTCATATCCCACTTACGCGAGGAGTGTAATGCGAACATTATAACGTTAACATTTGACGGGCTTAAGGCAAATTTTAGTATGGTCAAATTGTTAGGAGCCGAATTACCACAAAAGCCTTATTTTTATGTCGAACCTAGTGATCAAAAAATTTTTATTTATTTGGATAATTGTCACATGATTAAACTTATACGTAATCATTTCAAATTAAAACGTACATTTTATACAAAAAATGACGATAAAATTGAATGGCATTACATTGAAAAACTAAATAATATTCAAACTGAAAGCGGACTTGCACTTGCACCAAGAATTAATGCCACACATATAAAGTTTGAAAATTCTATAATGCGGGTAAAATATGCAGTGCAAGTGTTTAGTCGCAGTGTAGCAAACGCATTAGAATATTTAAGCCAAACCGATCCAATATTTAAGGATTGTATGCCTACTGTTAAATTTTTACTAATTATTAATGATTGTTTTGATATTTTTAATAGTAATAGTTTAATGGCAAAATATTATTTTAAACGACCTCTCTCTAAATCGACACACGAAACTTTTTTTAAAAATTTAGAATATTTAAAACAAACTATCAATGAATTAAAATATGTTAACAAATATCATCAAAAATTAAATGTAATACAAAGTAATTTCAATACAGGATTTTTAGGTTTTTTAATAAATTCCGAAAGTCTAAAAATTATGTACAATGAATTAATTGTAAATGATAAATTAGATTATTTGTTAACATATAAGTTTAGCCAGGATCACTTAGAGTTGTTTTTTGGGTTGATTCGTTATCGAACTGGCCGAAACGACAATCCAACATGCAAACAATTTATAGCATCCTATAAACGGCTAGTTGTTAATAAATCTATAAAAGCGCAAGGTACGGGTAATGTTTCCTTGCCAGAAATATTAACTATTTCATCCAGCCGAAAGACAAATCAATTAAATTTAAATGATGATGTTGTATTAGATTTAATTGAAGTCGAGCTGGATGAATACTCGTGTGATATAATAACGTATTTAGCTGGGTATATTGAAGCCAAACAATTGCCTAAATTTTTAAAATGTAAGGAATGTCTCCAAATTTTAAATAAAAGTGCACGGTTGGAGCTAAATCTAGGTTTATTTAATTTAAAAAAATGGGGTAAATTAATGACCCCATCATTAAATACATACAAAATTTTAGTCGAATGTGAGAAAATTTTTAAAAGTAGTGTTAATATTAATGTAAAATTAGAATATAGTAAGTTAGTTTTACGATCAATACAAAATATTAGTTTAATCGATTTAATTTTTATAGATAATAGCAATCACTTATACTCTAGATTTAATATTAATGATATAGAAAATCATTTTTACGTGTTAATTAAAACTATCATAAATATATATTATAAAATAAGATTTTTTCATTTTGCAAAACAAGAGAATTTAAAAAAAATTGGTGTAAGAAAAAAATTAACGAAGTTAATTCATTTTAATGAAATGAAATAATTAAAAAAAAATAAAATTTGGTTTTATTTATTTATTATTGTATATAAATATAAGCCCATGTACTCCAATCCCGATTATAAAATTTAAAATTTTTTTTTTAGATTTAAAATTTTTGTTTCGTTAATAATTCGTTCAATATAAAAAACTGTAGATAAAAAAATGTAAACATTTCGTTCAACTACTCTAGTGCCATCTACTATTTTTATCCCAACTAATATCATGTTGGCACATAAAATCGACGCGATTTCCCTTATAGTAATATAAGTTATTTGGTCATGTCGCAATACGATAGAGTCTATATTTATGTATATTATAATATAGAGCTAGTCACCAACCCACGATTTTTGTATTGCATTTTTATTTATGTTGATCTATAAATACGATTCCCGCCTCTATATACCTATACAAAAACCACAGTGTACACACAAGGTGAAGAGACCGTATAGTTTGATCGGATTCCGTATACTTTTTCATAAAATGTCACGATTCATTTAAGTAAATCGATTGAGATACGACCGATTATACGAACATTTCATGCGGAAAAAATTCCTAATTATTGTGAGCGCGCATAATAAGATATGCTTCTTAAAACTGTTATGGACAGATCAAGGTGAACTCTTTGTTTACATTCCATGATTGATTACATTTGAGTTTTTATTAAAAAATTTTAACTTGGAATTACAAAATCATCTGGGAGATACATACACAAAGATATAATAAATTTCAACAAATATTTTGTAAATGTAAAAAAAATTGCAAAGGGGTTAGCCGTTTATAATTTACGAATTTGGTTTTATATTCAACTAGCTGAATTACCCTGCGTTGCGCGGGAGAAATTAGAATTACATATTTTGAACTTTGGGTATTTTGTAGGAAACCCCTCGACTTCGTTGTAGTTGCAATCATATATGGAAGGAAATCAACAGTAACTTTCCATTATTTCAGGGAAGGTGGCACATGTTGATATTTTAAGGTTGGACTGATCGTAATTACCTCCTTACAGGCGAGTATGAGAACATAATAGAACATTCTTAATGATAATGTTTGACATCCTAGTTGTGGGGATAAGTTCAATACTTTTTTACAGTGACCTACGTATACGTATGTAAACAATTTGTGTAATGATCAATGTGAATAATAAATGAAATATTTTAGTTAGTTCTAATTTTAAGCTGGTGTAGGTGAGTCTAAATAGGGTAGGCAATGGTTTTATGGTCGTAACTTGTTACGGCTTTTTCTCTATTGTTGTAACTATTTGGAGTCCACCAAATGTATCTAATATACCTTCTAGTTAATTCCGGGCAATGACTTCGGTTAGCTAAATATTAGGTGCGAGTGGTAGCATTATAAAACAAGGGCTGGATTAAGGTGTCATGTGACCCGTGCTGATGATCAACCTGGCTGGCGCTCTTTCAAATAGCCCAGTCTTGAAAGGAGCCTCTGGATACCTGGCGACCTCCAGTTGTTCTTAGCCTTATCCTTGTAATGAGGATCTCTGCAAGGATGGACACCATTTTTCTCCGCTACTCGTCGATCAAAAACTGCTAATAAGGAGAAAAGGGTCTGTAGGCCTTCCCTACCTAAAGGTGAGGAAGTGGATTTATGCAACGACAAAGCAGGCCTCTCCAACCCAACTTCCAATTCTAGGAGAAAAGCACGGAAAGCCTTGAAAAGGATAGAGAAAATTCCGGTGGCTGTGAAAATGGATAAACATGAAGCCATGCTTTCGTATGCTTCTAAGATTGCCAAAGCAATGCCAGGAGCATCATCTAAGTGCTCTCCGTACAAAAGACAGATATCACAGGATGAATCTCCGAAGGCCGCTAAAAGATCTAAATTGCAGGTAACTGCAGGTAGGTCTATAACGACGGCGGTGACGTGTCGTTATTTTAATTATTCAGATGTAGATGTTGTGCGAAGCAAAGCTCAGTTTCGATCTGATGAGGAATCGTAAATAATTTTGTTAAAAATTATTTGGCATCTCATCAGGCCATGGCGACCGAGTGCTATGTGTAATAGCTATTTTTACGCTCTATATATATTTATGTACAGTGTACATGTAGCGTTAGCGAATTATATGGAATTGCACGAAATATCTGAATAATTTTAATTGTGTGTGTAGCGATGGTCGCTACAGGTCTTTTAGAGAGATGCTAAAAGAACCACTAGTTATAGTGGTGGTTGTTGGAGCTCAGGAGGATGGCAGCATCACTCCCTCTAATTGGAGGAAGGTGAAAAAGGCTTTAGTCTCCTCATTCCGATTATGAAGGAGGACCCTACGGTGGCTCCTATATGCCGGGATGGAGGTTGGTACAGGAACCATGTCAAATTGACAGCCTGTACTAATCAGAGATCTCTAGATCTCTACAAAAAGGCGATTAGCAGCCTTGGAGAGGTTTGGCTTGGAGCCAGGTTTAATGTTATTTCGTTGGAGGATATTCCAAGTAGGCCGAGAGCTCGGGGGTGGATTCCGGCGGAACCGAGCAATCCAAAAGATATTTTGGAAGTGTTGCAGATTAGCAATCCAGATTTGCCAACTTCCAATTGGAAGATAGCCAGGGTGAAAAAAGCTAAATAAGACAATAGATTGGTTGTCATTATCATCAACACACCGTCTTTGGCGGTGCTAGCCAAAACAAGTGTTGTTGTAAGCTAAGGCTTTAGTTCTGTTACTTTAAAAGTTTTGAAAAACGATGGGGCTGCTAAGTAAGGGGCACCAGAACCAGATTAGGATACTTCCGCAATCACGGGACTTTGCCTAAGGACGGTTGTCCATTTGATACGCAGTCGCAGCCTGATAAAACAGAAGAGGCGATTTTGAACACTGAGTTATCTTTATCAATGGAAAAACTTTGCGGACTCGGTTTGGAAACTGATTCTGCAGAATATGGTTCCACTGTGGGGAGATTGTAACTAATCTTAATGCTTATGAGTTTACTTAAAACAATCTTCATCACTGTAAGGCAGCGTCAGTTGCTTTGTTGCTCCAAAAATTAAAAGATGACGTTGATGTCGTCTTGGTTCAAGAACCATGGGTCAATGAGGATCGAGTTCTTGGACTACTCGGAGCTCCCAACTACAAATTATTGTTTGTATAGCAAGAAGGTAAGATTCAATCATGCATTCTTGTGTTGTATTTCCAACCGTCCGTATAGTTTAGTTGGTATGGGTATGATATTAACACTAGCTAGGTATATTTAGGATACTATTAAAACACTAGGTAGGTATATTTATAATACTTGTTTATAACTTTTATTAACTTTCTATTTAATCAATAATTTTATTAAACTTTTTATTTAATAATTTCCAATAATGTTTATAATTTCATTCCTTCTTATAGGAGTGATCATCATCAACTGAATTCTTGTTTTATTTTTATTCCAGAGGTTAACAATAATAAGGGGGGGAGGGGAAGATAATAATAATACAATTACAACTTAACCAACTAACTAAGTATACAGTGCACCAGTAAACTGGTCACAACACCTATCCCCTACGGTGAAGATAAATCTGAAGGATTTATCTGCAAGACACTCACTCTTATAATTCAATGTAATTTAAATTTGATTAATTCAATTGGTAATATATTTACATAATGCTTTATACCTAAAATTATTTTAATTAGTTCATTCCAAACAAAAAAAAATCGATTATATTTCAACAATTGAAAAAACAATACACAAATCCCAAGAAAGCAATATGTTTTTTTAAATTCAATAAATAAAATCATCTGGAGTAACCAGTCCCACTTTTTTTTTTTTTTTTTTTTTTATATATATATACACACATATATATATATATATATATATATATATATATATATATATATATATATATATATATAAAATTAATAATAATTAATATTAACTCCTATGTCTGATGAAACAACTTTAACCGATTGTTATGAACAACTCTATTTGTTCGGTTAATCCTTATTGTCGAATTTTCTTCAGAATTTAGTTGTACAATTGGGTAAGGTCCATTCCACAAATTGTCTAATTTGCCTTTCTTCATAATTTCGTTTTTTAGAAGGACTAAATCACCAATTTGGAATTTCGAAAAATTCGTATTTCTATCGTAATAGCTTTTTGAGGTTTCTTTTGTATGAATTAATTTTTCTCTAGCTATACGCCAACAACTTTGAAGTTTATACTTCATCTCAGCAATATAAGAATCATAATTATATACCGGATCAGGTTCTCGTTTTAATGTTGTAGGAATTGTAGGTTTATAACCAAATAAAAGTTCAAAAGGCATGTATCCTGTAGATGAATGAGGTGTTGAATTATAAGTAAATAAAGCCATGGGAATCCACTTATCCCAGTTGTAGACATTGTTTGATGTAAAATTTCGTAAATACTCCGCTAAAGTCCGATGAGAGCGCTCTAAAGCCCCATTCGATTGAGGATGGTATGCGGTTGTATTAATTTTTTTTATATTTAATATTTTACAGACATTTGAAAATAATTCAGACATAAAATTAGAACCCATATCGGTTACAATTGATTGAGGAGATCCAAACAAACAAATACAATAATTTACAAATGCTTGAACAATAGTTGTTGTTTCTTGATTTGGTAAACAAATACCGTGTGAATATTTAGTTAAATCATCCTGAAGCGTTAGTATATATTTATTATCAGCTTCGGTAATAGGAAGAGGTCCTACAACACCCAAAAATAATTTCTCAAAAGGAAATTTGGCTGTTGTTGTAATTTTCATTGGACATTTTGTCGACTTGCCAATTTTATTCTTCTGACATAGAAGACATTTTCTAATATAATTACGTATCGTCGTCATCATTTTAGGGAATTCATAATATTTCTTTAATCTTTTGTACGTTCGAAGTACCCCTTGATGACCGCCCAGTGGATTATAATGAAAGTCATGTAATATTTTTTCGATATCTCGTTGCTGGTCGAGTTTAATGACTGTTTGTGAATTGAAATTAGTTGAAACATCAGAAAGAATGTCTGAGTCTATAACTTCTAATTGATTAGTTGTTGCTGCTACTTTAGATTTTGATCTAGTTATCATATTAACCGAAAGAGTTCCTATCTTTTCGTTTGGTAACTCTATCCGACTTAGTGAATCTGCATTCGTATTGGCTTTACCTGATTTATATTCTATTTTATAGTCATAACCATCTATCTCTGTTCTCCAACGTACTAAACGAGATGAAGGATTAGAAATGGACTTAAGCCAAATTAAAGGTTTGTGGTCAGTTCTTATAATAAAATGTTGTCCGAATACATAAGGACGGAAACGTTTTAAGGCCCAGATGATCGCAAGTAGTTCCTTTTCGATAGTCGCATAATTCTTTTCTGCCTTTTGCAACACCCTACTAGCATAAGCAATAGGAAGGTCCACATCGGTTGACGAATTTTGCGATAAAATTGCACCAATTGCAACATCACTGGCATCTGTCGTAACAATAAAAGTTTTTGTAAAATCAGGATATGATAATATAGGAGGGTTCATTAGAGCATCTTTTAATTTTATAAAAGCTTCTTCACAGAAAGCTGACCATTCAAATAAAACATTCTTTTTTAAAAGTGCTGTGAGAGGTTCTGCAATATCAGAAAAATTTTGTATGAACCGTCTGTAGTAACTGGAAAGACCCAGAAATGATTTTACTTCCTTTGAAGTTTTTGGTTTTGGATAATCTCTAATTGCAGAAGTTTTTGACGGATCAGGTCGAATTCCCATCTCAGTGATAGTATGCCCTAGATAACTAATTTCTTTCCTTAAAAATTTACATTTTTTTGGCTGCAGTTTTAGATTATTCCTTCTCAAGCAAGAGAGGACTTCTATTAGTTTGTAATTATGGTCTTTCAAGTCGTATCCATAGATAACAATGTCATCGAGATAAACAAAACATTTAACTCCAGTCAAGCCAGAAAGTACCGAATTCATCATCCGTTGGAAAGTAGCTGGTGCTCCTTTAAGTCCAAACGGCATACGGTTAAAATGATAATGTCCTACGCTTGTACTAAATGCTGTTTTTTGTTTATCTTGGTCACTCATTGGAACTTGATGGTAACCATCCGCTAAATCAAGAGTTGAAAAGTAATTTGATCTTCCAAGTTGATCTAAAATATCCAAAATATTAGGTAACGGAAATGTGTCTGGAATTGTTTTATCGTTGAGCTTTCTATAGTCCACAACAACTCTCCAACGCTTGAGGCTTTCTTCCGACTTTTTCGGAACAACAAGTAATGGTGAGTTCCAAGGACTATTAGAATGATCAATAATGTGATTTTGTAACATTGTGTCAACCTGCCTGTTTATTTCTTCCTTTGCTGAGAAAGGTAACCTATAAGGTTTAATATTCACTGGTTTAGCATTGGAAGTTAAAGGAATGTCGTGTGAAATTGCATCGGTTTGTGTGAGTTTATCACCTTGTAAATGGAAAATATCGTTAAAAGAACGACAAATTTTAATTATTGAACTTTTTTCTTCTTCATTCATATGGCCAGTATCAATATAACTTTCCAATATTTTAAACCTATTCTCGACAGGGTTTGCCCATTTATTTAAATGAAAAATTTCAAATTTTTCTAAAGGTTCAGGTAATAAATTTATTTCGTTTATCTTGACTGAGAATTCATTTGTATTCACAATTGATAACATAAAGTTTGAATTTTGGGTTTGAATAATAGAATTACCCGTGAACACTCCTGGTGATATTTCCATTGAAGGACAAAAATATTCCGATTTGTTAGGAAGAAAATGACAAATGCTAATGAATTTTTCGACTCGTGGAGGAATAATATCGTTTACTAAAAATTGAGAACACAGAGGAAATGTTTTTGAATAGTTTGAATTTAAAGGTATTTCCAAAATTTTATTTGCATAATCAATTTTACAACCGTATTTTTCCAAAAAGTTTTTTCCTAAAATGCCCATAGATTTTATAGGGAAGTTATTATCCACTATGTGAAAATTTTGGGAGATTGATTGTTTGTCATTTAAAATTATGTTTCCTTCACATAAAGCGAGTGTTTGAATTTGAACAGGTGTAATTCCTGTAATTGTACATTTTAATTCTGGATGGCAAATCGCATCTTCGTTAATGAATTCTCGTTTAATTATACTGATGTCAGCACCAGTATCAAGCAAAAAGCTTGAATTTTTGTTTGTTAATATATCAATATTTAGAAAGACAAATTTGTTATTATCGTTATTGCTTAGGTTAATTGAATATGATGATTCGATATTTAATTTTGAGTTGCTAGAATAATTATTCGAATCAAAACACAGATTTACCGCAAATCCTTCACTCGAACAACTGTGTTCGTGGACTCCTGTACGAGTGGATTTTCGTTTCCCGATTCTTTAATTGTTTGAATCGTTGGCTTAAAATTTTGTTGAACCCGGTTGGCTTCAGCATGCTTTCTTTGACGGCAATTTTTTATGTGATGTCCCAATCTTTTACAGTAATCACAAATAACATTATGCTGATTGGAAAAGGAAGATTGTTTTTGATGAAAGTCACCATTGGAAACATATGTTCGATTTGCATTTTCAATTGTACGATTCAAATTTTCAGAGTTACGCATCTTATTTGATTCGTTATGGTAACAAGTATCAGCAAGGTGTCCAATTTTTTTACATATATAACATTTTGGACGAAAAGATTTTGTAGATGCGTTGAAATTTGTTTGAGGAAGAGAAATTGATTTATAATTAAGAGTTGCTTCCTCTTCGATTGCCTTGGCTATCGCATCTTTTAGTTCAGTAAACCTGCAAGCTTTTATTATTACTTGCAATGAACTTTTAAGACCATCTTGAAAAGATTTAAGAGCTGTTGTTGCATTGAGTCGATGTATAACCTTAGCAGAATCATCACCTTCACGAGCAATACATGCGTCATTCAAGTCATATAATATTTCTTCTATTCTATGAGCAAAAGTTTTAACGTCTTCGTTTGGAAGTTGACATGCTCGAACTAGTTCTACTTGCAAATATTCAATTGGCCTACTTTCAGAAAATTGGGTTTTTATTTCTAGTTTTATATCGGCATAACTATTAAACTTCTTGTGTTTAAATATTTCATGCGCCTTATTTTGAAATTTGAACATTATCATTTCAATAAGTGCTTCCTCATTGAATTCTTCATTTAATTTTTTAAAAACTATATCACACGTGAATATGAATTTGTGTAACTTTTTTGAAGAACCATCGAATTCTGGGATAAGCTTGAAAGCCATTTTCATATCTAAAGCCATTTTACTTTTTTTGTTAAGCGAATTTTTTGTATCAATTTTTGAATTATTAGAACCAGTATTTGATTCTAATTTTGAATTACTTTCTTTTAGATCTGAAGGTTGTTCATTTTGACACAGAAAATTACTATCATTATTATGTGAAACTGGTAGGTAGACTCACCGTTTTTACCGCTTTTAAATTACTGTCGTCAACATTTGTCTGCCGTTGTTGATTAATACCACTTGGAGTTACTAATTTCTTTACACTTGGTATATTGCGGTTTCGCAATTGTTTCTCTACAATCGATTCTTCTTCTTCTGTTGAACTCATGAATCGATTTTAATTTTAATTATACAAAAAAAAATAAAAAAAAATTGTTTCAGTATGTATTCAACCAATTGATGAACTTTTAAACCTACCTAACTTACCAATGAAAATTGTGTGAATTTGTAATGATGTTAAACAATTGTTATACTTTAATAGTATGTTGGTATTTGATTGCCGTTGCTTAGTGTTGATTGATGTTCATTTATTTCGTTGATTTTCGTTTCTTTTTATTAACTGTTATGATGACGATTATGATGAAAACTGGATGAAAACCGATTATGATAATGCTGGAATTTGCTTGTCCTTGCTTGGTATTGATTGATGTTCGTTTATTTCGTTGGTTGCTGTTTCTTTTTAGTAACTGTGATGATGATGATTTTGATGTGCTGCATTTATTAGACTCGAAGCAATGATACCGTTGCTGTTGTATTGTATAGTCTTCGTTTTAATGCTGAAGTTGATTTTAGCACATGTCCGAGGTACGAAAAAGATTTATCAATTAAAATCTCAAGTCTTTGTGGTAACATAAAATTTAACAGTTATCTTAACGATGAAACTGGATGTTGAACCACGTTGTTTCGTATAAAATTGTTTACCGCTGTCACCAATGTTGTATTTCCAACCGTCCGTATAGTTTAGTTGGTATGGGTATGATATTAACACTAGCTAGGTATATTTAGGATACTATTAAAACACTAGGTAGGTATATTTATAATACTTGTTTATAACTTTTATTAACTTTCTATTTAATCAATAATTTTATTAAACAATAACTTTATTAAACTTTTTATTTAATAATTTCCAATAATATTTATAATTTCATTCCTTCTTATAGGAGTGATCATCATCAACTGAATTCTTGTTTTATTTTTATTCCAGAGGTTAACAATAATAAGGGGGGGGGGGGGGAAGATAATAATAATACAATTACAACTTAACCAACTAACTAAGTATACAGTGCACCAGTAAACTGGTCACAACACTTGCAAAAAGCAAACTAAATATATTTCTGGTCACAAATTACAGCAATGTAGATGTAGTAACAGCATCGAGGTCGGTAAGGAAAACCTCTGGCTTATATCAGCATACTTGCCGCACGACGGGGTACACCTCCCACCTGCAAATGTGTGCAGTCTTGTTATGGATGCTCAAAAATGGAAAGTTGGAATCATCCTTGGTTGTGATTTAAACTCATATCATACGATCTGGCGAAGCAGTGATATAAATGAGAAAGGTGAGTCACTTTTGGATTATATTCTAAATACAAATCTATCAATCTGTAATGTAGGCTGTAAGCCTACTTTTATAACAAGTAATAGACAGAAAGTTCTAGACCTTACCCTTGTCTCGAATTTCTTGTCGAATAGATTAATTAATTAGAAAGTGTCTGAGGAACACTCCTTATCTGATCATCGTTATCTTCAATACGGATTGGATATAAAATATTTTAAATATCCAACTTTTAGAAACCGTAGAAAGACCAATTGGGATACTTTCAGAATGGTTTTAAGTAACTCTCTACCATCACATTTTCTAAATCTCCGGAATCAATACAGCAGCTAGATGTCATGGTAGACCGGGTGTCTGATGCTTTTAATGAAGCTATTTCAAGTTCATTTCTCATTAGTAGACCAAAGGGTAAACCTCGTCCACCATGGTGGTCGAAGGAACTACAAGTAACGCGCTTAAAATGCAAGCGGATCTTTAAAATCGCGAAGAAAACAAAAGCTAACATGGACTGAGATTCCTATAAGGAGGTCCTCAAAGCGTATAAATATGAACTAAGAAGTGCCAAAAGCAGTTCCAGGAGACTCTTTTGTGATAAAATACAGGAGTCCTCTGAGGCAGCTAGACTACGTAAGATATTATCCACTTGTCCTGTCATTCCAAGTTATCTTTAACGACCGGATGGACAATAGAGCTTCTTCTGGAAAATCATTTTCGGGGGTGCTACTGGCCTCGCGGGGAAAATTGTCAATAGGAAAACTACCTTGTTGGCAGTAAACAGTTTCAAGCCTTTTAAGTCTGCAGGCCTGGATTGCATTATTCCTGCCGATATTCAGAAAACCACTTACTTAACTGTTTCTTGGCTTGAGATGATTTTCAAAAGTAGCCTCGAACTATTCCAAAGAAATGGACTGAAGTAAATGTAATTTTTATACCAAAGGCAGGAAAATGCTCTCATAGCAATCCCAAAGACCTTAGGCCTATTAGCTTATCTTCTTATTTCTTGAAAATTCTAGAAAGACAGATAGAGGCTTACCTCAAAGGCTCAATCGAGCCTAAAAAGCTGTCCACGTCTCAGCATGCATATAGTAAGAGAAAAACGGTGTAAACTACTCTCCATTCCCTCTCATGTCCTATAGAGAAGTCCTTCGAATATAAGGAATTATCTTTGGTGACCTTTTGTGATATTGAGGGTGCCTTTAATAATGTCAAACCAAAGGCGATCACGCAAGCACTTTACTATTTGGGGGTGGATGTGACACTTAGAAGCTGGATTGATCAAATGCTCAAAGGCAGGGTCATAACGGCGCATCTAGGTGTATCATCCAACCGTAGATTTGTAAGTAGGGGCATACCGTAAGGTGGTGTATTATCTCCCCTTCTTTGGAATTTGGTCACAAATGACCTGTTACTAAATCTGAAACGGACTGGCTTCAAAGCCAGTCCGTTTCAGATTTAGTAACAGGTCATTTGTGGTGGCTTATGCAGATGATTTTGCTATTTTGCGCTTTCGGTAAATATCCTTGTATCCTCAGAGATGTTATGCAGAATGCTCTTGGCATTCTAACTCAATGGACCAAAAGTTATGGTCTTAGTAATAACCCACTAAGACCATAGTTGGTTCTTTTTTCAAGGAAGTACAAACATCCGCGCTTTGACCCTCCAACTCTCAATGGATTTGTTTTGAACATCGCAGTTAAAATGGAATGCTTGGGTCTCATTTTGGATAGTAAACTAAGCTGGAAGCCTAAAATTCTGGAAAGACTAAAAAAGGCTACGACAGCACTCTACTCCTGTAAAATTGCCATTGGAAAAGGATAGGGACTTACGCCTCACATTGTCTTTATACCCCTGTAGTTAGACCAGTTCTAATGTAAAGAGTTACAGTTTGGTGGCCCGCCTTAAATACAGTGGCGAACCAAAAGTTGCTGATGAAAGTGCAAAGAACTGCTACCTTGTGTATTAATGGTGCACTTAGAAGCACTCCTACTCAAGCACTGGAGATTCTCTTTAATCTCGTCCCTTTGGATATCCTGGCTAAGCAAGTGGCTGCTAGTACAGCCATAAGGCTTAAATTTCTATGTGGTCTTGTAACATTATGGGACACTCATCTATTCTAACGAACAAATAAATTCCTAAATCTATCGACTACACCATCTTGACATCATACCTCGAAGTTAAATTTATAACCGATACTCCTTCCAGAGAGCACTGGGTGAATGGAACAGTTTTAAAGCCAGGCTTTATTAACTTTTTTACAGATGACTCGAAAATTGATGGAAAGGTTGGTGGAGAGGTTTTCTGCGAAGAACTAAATATAAATCTCTTTCCACCTCCCTGATCATTGCAGTATTTTTCAGGCAGAGCTTATGACTGGATATCATGTAATATCTGTAATATCTGTAAGAGATATTGACATTTTAACGGTCAGTCAGGCTGCTATTAAAGTTTTACAATCAGGCTTTATCACGTCGAAAGTAGCCCGGAGTTGTCTTCCATCTCTTAACGAGATGGCTGAACAGTTCAATATCCATCTTATTGTGCCAGGGCATTTCAATATTACGGGGAATATGAAAGCCGATGAACTCGCGCGACAAGGTATTACTTGCCTCATTTTACCGTGCAAGGTGGACATTGAAGTACCACTTGCTACATACAAACTCGTAAAATCAAGAAGCTCGTAAAATTACAAACAATAGATGGGCAAATTGCACCTCATGTGTAATTACTAGGCAGGTTTGGCCTAATCTGGACTTAAAAAGGTATAATCAGCAATCTAATCTATTCAACGGCGTAATATTAGCACGGTTGTAGGTGTTATTACTGGGCAATGGCTTATTGGAAAGCATACCAGTAGTCTTGGTGTTTTCTTTCATGATTACTGTCGAAGCTGAAACGACGAAGAAGAGGAGGGAACAAAACTTGATTTGTTATGCACCTGTCCTAGTCTGTCTTAAAACAGACTAAAGTTTTTAGGAGCTCATCTCCTGTGCGATCTAACGGATCTCAGTAAATTGAACGTTAGTGATATTTACTGCTTCGTGAGAAGCTCAAATTGGTTACAGTAGGGTAGTGCGGAGAAGCCATTTTTGTGGTAAGGCTTCGAACCATAGATTAAAGATCTCTATAACGAACAATGTTTCCATGGCGTATCGGTGCTAACAAACCACGATAGCAAACGACTTTATTACTAATGGATAAGCGTGTATCATCGAGTAATATGAGTGCTTCATTAAAAATCCTACATGCCTGTCAAAGTATATCTTCATTAAGGCTTTTTATGTGGTTTTCCCAAAGACTTAAGGATCGTAAGATGTGCAAGTTGTTAATATGATTGCAAAGAGCTTGCGTATTTGTTGTGGATGACACGAAAAAGATGCTTCTGTTAGTGTTTTGCACCAGTGTTGATCATTTTCAGGTAACCTAACTTTAAGACATTCCTCTCTATAGGTCTGACATATTTAACCATCGATCGTTCTCAGTGCTTGAAAAGATGTTGGCCCTCTTACTTCATGAAGCAGAATTCTCAAAAAATAACACTCAGTGTTATTGGGATGAACATTATAAAATCGGCCCAACGCATCTGAACCACGTATTTCAGCACACTCAGGAATAATTCTTATTACAATCCTGCTTTCTTCTAAAAACTGTATTCTCGGTGAGTTCAAAGCGTAGTATTTTGGAACTTCATAATTTGGCAAAGTTTTTGCGAATAAACCTGTTTCACACAATTGAAAAATGCTGTTAATGTTGTGTTCGATGATTGCATTCGGCTCTTTGTAAAATGAAATTTCAAAAATGTACGCTAAGTTGTACAACTGTTGTATATCGCTTCTGCTGATGTAACGTCCTACTTGATGTGACTTCATCCAGTGGTGAATTTTTATTTGAAAACCCAAAAACTGCAGTATCAATCACTGCCTTAAAGAAATATTGAATTTACACAAATTAGTATTAATTTACAAAAAATAATTAAAAATATGTCCACTTCGATACGTTTCACCGCGATGTGTTTGAAAATGACATTAGGGAAAACAAACGATATTTTTTTCAAATTAAGCAACATAAGCAAATTTTACACGAACAATATTTTGTAGCAAAGAATATTTCTTGTAGAATATTTTTTTTAAAAATTAAAGGTTAGTTCTTTCCCTCCTTTTGATTATTTAATACGCCTTGATTATTTATTTATTTACATAAAACAATTTAGCAATATATATTGCATAGTCCATCTTAAGAATGTTCTCATTCATGATGTATTTTGCAATAATATGATTAAACACTAATAAAAATAATAATAAGAATTAAAATAAAAATAATATTGGTGATATCCTGGTCGCTTTCATCCTCCGACTGATTACAATTTAATTTGGTTCAAACATTTTAGAAATTTTAATTTCGGTCTAAACATTTCTCGCATCTTTCTTGATTTTATAGAACACTATGTTCGTTATGAACCTCTTGCGTACGTGAATTTGAATCTCCATCAACTCCTCGTAAATGGTAATAATTTTTGTTTAACAGTTATATGATATTATTATTATATTATTATTTATTTATCATAAACTACTGACGATTGGAACGGTGGCAATAGTGGACCTAAATAGAATGTGAATTATTTACGAAGTTATATTGTGGTGCTCTGTTTTAGTATTTCTTGTTGCAAAATGTGACTTTCCGTATATGAAAATGAACAAATTTTATTGACATTTCTATACTCTCGAGCAAGCAACATATAGTTAACCATGGGTAAAGCATGGATTTTCCAAATGCACATCAACTATTTTTAATGAAGGCTTTTTTAATCATCATTGTGAAAGCAAGTCTCTCATTTTAACATTATTGAATTTCCATATGCAACATTTGAATCAGATGGGATGAATTGTATGTGGAAACTTATAAAAAGGGTTCTCTTGATTCAGACGACGAACCCTCCGGATTCGAGCATGTCACTAATTTTATTTAACCGCTTTCCTAAGCTCATTCCCGTTAAAAACTTGAAAAAAATGTCGATTTTAGAACAAACTTATACTGGGCCCCTAGACCACGGAGTCCAGCTCCTTCAAAAGTATCATAAAATATCGTTCTGGGCATGCAACTTATACATGATAGTAATTTCATGACGGTCGGTTGAGTGGCTGAGACACCCGTTCGGAACAAACAGATATTTGTATCTATGTAAAATTTAATTCTTGATCCAGGTGTGGACCCCTCGTATTTAAGAATGTCACTAATTTTATAAAAACTCATTCCCGTAAAAAACTAAAAAAAATTGATATATTAGAAAAATTTGTACCCAAGCCCGACCTAGGGTCCAGCCCCTTCATAAATATCATAAGGTTTGTTCTGGATATGCAACTTATACATGGTAAAAATTTTATGACGATCTGTTGCGCAGCTGAGACGCCCTTTCGGAATTGACAGACAGGAATTCATTTTTATATATATATATATATATATATATATATATATATATATATATATATATATATATATAAATATATATATATATATATATATATATATATATATATATATATATATATATATATATATATAAATATGTATATATATATATATATATATATATATATATATATATATATATATATATATATATATATATATATATATATATGTATATATATATATATATATATATATATATATATATATATATATATATATATATCAGCATTTGCTTTGGTACAATTTGTTTATTTGGAGGTTTATCAGATTGTGTTGGGGGTCCGCCCCTATATTTTCAAAATAATCAGACTGTTTTGACCAGCTCTACCGCTAATGCCATCAATCACTATTCTAAACTCGTGCAGATCATCCAAATTGAAATCTCATCAGATCATGCAGATTGTAAGATAGTGTTTTTTATGATACTTTATCTTTAGGTTGGCTAACATCTGTGGGCAAATGAAAAAAAAAAAGATTGGCTAGTTAGTCGCATACATTACCATAATACTACCATTTTAACTGCCAATTATTTTCAATTGCTTCTATGATAAGACAAATTTTTGAAGAGGCTTGTCCGAGTTGTGAGGTCTAACGAACAACTACAGGCGAAACGATATTGAGCAACTTGTTAGAAGTAGTAGCTCATACGTGTGAGGTGTACGCCACAAATGCTGAAAATGCTTTTTTTTATGTTTAACATCACTGTTGATTTCAATGGCTTTCTTACTCAATTTTAAAAAGGATTTGTAAAATTAGGACAAGATGGAAGCTCTTCAAATCTTTCGATATCAGTATAAATACTGCTTTAATATACATTCTCGCAAATCATTTGTTTTCATACATTTTTGACAAAAGTATGTCCATTAGTTTTATGAGACTGACCAGATGAATCTACTAGGTGGAATACAAATAAGCAAAACCATCAAATTGTAACCTACTACAGCTAGCGGTATTGAAGAAACCAACACTCTAATAAAAATTTGACGAATGATTTATTTAAATGAATTATTCAAAGCAAACTTCATGTGGGTATGATACACATTAATGGCGCGTTAAAACCGGTATTGCCGAAACTATAGAAAACGGTAAATTGATTTTGGCCAAAACATTGATTATTAAATTTGCCAATGGGATTATACTTTTGACATTCTATTTAATACATTTTCGTAAGTATATATTCGCAGCTTTTTATCAATGGGGCATCTGGCTTACCCAAAAATAAATTAAATTTTCGTACAAAAATTTAATTTAAACCCTCGCAGCATGAAAAATAAAATCAATTACCGATTGTGAAATAAACGAGTATCTTATGATTTTGTAGCACCCCACATCTTGTATTTGTGCACAAACTGATTTTCTTTACATTATCTTAGCAAAAATATCGGAAAACCAATTTTTTTTCCTCGATAAATTTCATTAGACGGTTAAGGCAGCAAAATACTCATTTTCGCCTTATTGCTGATTTGATTTTTCAATTGAATGAAAAAGTTTTTGTAACCTACACAATTTTAGTACACCAACACTTACTCAAACACAATTTATTATATTATTATTATGAAATATATATATATATATATATATATATATATATATATATATATATATATATATATATATATATATATATATATATATATATATATATATATATATATATATATATATATTACAGATATGCTACAGATTCATCAGTACTCTCAGAAATCATATATATAAAAATACAGAAGAACTACCAAGATTTGTAACAACAGATGAATTGGAAAGAGCTCACAAAATTTGCTGATGAAATCAAATCAATCCAGATCACAAAAATGATAAAAAATACTAGTAAGTTACAATCATTAAACCCATTTATCGACAGTGATGGCCTTCTCAGAGTGGGTGGCAGGTTACAAAATTCCCAACTTAAATTCAATCAAAAACATCAAATGATCTTACCAAAGGATCATGTTTTTCAATGTCCAGAAGTACACAACCTTGTACTACACGGAGGTATTCAATCAATTATGGCACAATTGCAAACCAAATATTAGATTCTGAAAAGCAAGAGTCTAGTGAGTACAACTTTACGCAGCTGTGTAAAATGTTTTAGATTCAGGAGAGCTACATCAGAACAACTAATAGGCATACTATCCCCGCTATGGTCCATTCATCAACACAGGAACTGCCTATGCAGGCCCATTTGCCTTTCGTGTATCAAAAGGTAGAGGTACAAACTCATATAAAGAATACATAGCCTTATTTGACTGCTTCTCGACAAAAACTGTTCACCTTGAGCTAGTAAGTGTTCTAACAACGGCAGCCTTTCTAGCGGCATTTAAACGTTTCGCAGCAAGGAGGGGAACCCCTCTAAATGTACACACTGATAACGGTAGCAACTTCTTCGGAGCCCGGAACGAAATAGACAAGGAACTAAAACTAGCCATAAAACAAGCTTATCATGACGCCGCTGAACGAACAGCCATAGCCGCTAGTCCTCACTTCGAGGGATTATGTGAATGTGGTGTTAAATCAACAAAACACCATTTAAAAAAAATCATTGTAGAAACAATACTTACCTTTGAGGAATTCAATACAGTACTAACACAGGTGGAAGCTTGCTTGAATTCTAGACCAATTCTTTCCATGTCAAATGACTTGGATGACAATGAATTACTTACGCCTAGTCATTTCTTAATCGGGAAACCACTGCTTACACATCCAGAGCCAGATATCACGAAAATTAGTACAACATAAAGGTGGGCCTTAGTCTCAAAAATGACTCAAAGATTCTGGAAAATATGGTCTATGCAGTACCTAACAAATCTACAACAAGGAGCAAAATGGACATCACCAAAAGCAAACATAGAAATAGGGCAGCTGGTGCTTATTAAAGAGGGAAACCTACCTCCTACAAAATGGGCGATGGGAAGGATAAAAGACACTCATCCAGGGTCATATGGCATAACTAGGGTAGTATCAATAAGGGGCCTAAAACATCAAATGCTGTCTAAAAAGCTAATTGATGGAGACTCAGTAAAAAAACTCCCATCAAAGCATGTTGATCCCAAAACAAATAGGCCGTTATCCGTTCCAAAAACTTCCAACTGCATGACAATAACAAGGGTAAAACAGACTTCACTCTCTCTGGCGTTCACATCCCATGAAGGGATTTTGCCACCCACACTAAGGTCCTCCATTCACCTCGGTCAATCGCTCTCGTCCTCCAGTTTCGACATCCTAATGCATGTAGATCTTGTTCGACGTCGTCACGCCAGCGCAATCGGGGTCTTCCTCTACGACGAACACCGGATGGTTGTTGATGGAACTGCTGTTCAACCCGCTTGTTACGTGTGTGGGCCACGTACTGGAGAGAATCTTAAGACATCCAGTCCTACCTTGAACATTTATACAGCGAGCCGCTTGATACAAGACAGACGCCCGCTTCAACCACACCTAACCTGGAGAACAAACGCTTATTTGGTATTGGTTTTGAGGCGCCAATGACTCGCCCTGACATGTAGTTTCCATGACTATAAACAGGATTTCCCCTGCTCGTCTCCACTACATCGCCTGATTCATTTAGCGTGACCCAGGGAGCACCGCAAGGAGGTATGAATCTAGGACTTCGCCCCCACGTGTATTATTGCTCGCGCATTTATATATATGAAGAGTTAGCATTTCTATTTATGATGAATATGTGGGACGTTACTTGAACGCACTTGGTGAATGCACTTCCCACGTGTTGGTAGAATGGAATTTGATGGTGTCATGTGCTTAACTTATATATATATATATATATATATATATATATATATATATATATATATATATATATATATATATATCAATTTATACTTGTAAAGTATACAATTCCGTCTTATAAAAATTCCGACTTCTTTAATCTTGTATTTAACAAATGTACACACGATTGACATGTCTTACACTATTAATATTACGAATGATTGATGATTGGCATTTATAACATACACAACCTTGAATTTTGGATTCAATGTTGGTGCTTTTTTGCATGTCAAAAATAATTTATGACATTCAAATTGGCTACATCGTTTTTAATCTACAAAGTATAATTGGAGCATGTATGACACGTATTGTACTAATCTACATCGCAAGTTAAATTTAATTTCATCAATGGATATATCGATTGATTTACAACAAAAAAATTTATCTAAATGCTTCAAAGAACAACATTTTTAAATAGGTTTTAGCAAAATTTGCACTCGTAAATTAGTAATTAAATGAAATTTAAAAAAATTGAAATTTTTTTTTATAAAAGCGGCTTTCCTCTCAAATGAAGCAAAAACATTTAACAAAAAATACTTTGCTGTTCACACCTGGAATGTATGTAAGAACAGGAACCAAATAAAAAAATAAGAAAACGAAAATTAATTAAGAAGACGACAACGACGTCGATGAGAGGCAGGCAGAGAGAAATCAAGATGTTAAAACGACCAAAGTACCTTTTTTTATTTCATTTTAATTTTTTTTTTTTAATTTATGTTGGTAACTTGTTGTAATTAAATTTTTTTTTGCTCAATGGCAAAATGAATAAATTAATAACTATATGCTAACCCTTCTGGGCAGGATTGTGAAAAAAGGAAGAACGGTACAGGTATTTAATTGTACGATACAATTTATTATAATTGATTAATGTACGTATGAGAGTCGTATGGTAACTACTTATTTTATCGACTATTCAAAAAACTTGTTTGAGCTGGGAACCAGAAAACCGAAGCACGGAATCCAAATATACAAATTACGGTAGTGAAAAACATACATTTGGACAAAATAGCTAAATGATAAACGGGTTACGCTAACAATATATAGAATATTCGTTTTGTATCGATCAAAGTTTTTTTTTCGTGTTTTACATCCGATATCCCCAAATCTCGATACAAAGCCTTATTACGAATGTACCAGGGTGCATTGACTATACTCCGAAGTACCTTATTCTGGAAGTTTTGTATAGGTTTGATGTTAGCATTTTTAGTACAGCCCCAAAGCTGAATACCATAAAGCCAGACCGGTTTTAGGATTTGATTGTAAATCAATATTTTGTTGTCTGTGCCTAATTTTGACCTTCGTCCAATTAGCCAGTACAATTGTCTATACTTAAGATCAAGCTCCTTTCTTTTCATCTTCACATGCTCTTTCCATTTGAGCTTAACGCCCAGTGTCATACCCAAGTATTTGGCGGAGTTCTCGTATGGTACCATAATATCGTTTATGCTGATTGGCGGCGGATTAACCAAAAGTTAGTTCGTAAAGTTGACATCCGCAGATTTTAATTCATTAAGTTTGATTTTCCATCGCTTGGTCCACTGGTGAATTACTTCACTTGCATATTGAAGTTTATTCGCCGCCTCTTCGACAGTTTTCGCTGTTGCTAGTATAGCGGTGTTCGTCAGCAAACGTTGCTATGCTTACATGATCGGACTGTGGTATATCACTTGTATAATGTAGATATAGGAGTGGACCCAGAATACTGCCTTGTAGGACTCCTGCCCTTACCTCTCTATGTTCAGAATACTCATCTTCTTGTCTTACTCTGAAAAGTCTTTCAGATAAGTACGACTCCAGAAGGTCAACATATGGTCCTGGAAGCATAACTTTTAGTTTATCTACTGATCCCTCATGCCATACCTTATCGAAAGCTGCTGCCACGTCCAGAACCTGGTCAATTGTTGAATGTTTACATCTGAATCCAAATTGGTGATCTGGTATTAGTTTTCTTCTACTTTCTATTATTGGTATCATTCTTTTCAAAAGAAGTCTCTCCATTAGCTTTAAGATAATAGGAAGCAGTGATATCGGACGATATGATTGAGCTTCATCTGGCGGTTTACCTGGTTTCGGTAGCATAATAACTTCTGCAATTTTCCAGGCAGAAGGAACATGCCGTAATCTAATAACAGAATTAAACAAATGGGCTAGTTGAACAATAGCTTTCTTTGGTAGTTGATTTAGAATTTCTCCTGTTAAAAGATCATATCCAAGAGCCTTTCCGGTATTCAGATTGAATTTTATTTCCCTATTAACTTCTGTCTGGGTTATTAGAGGGATTCTGCCCTCATAGTCGTTGCTTCCATTTTCGATTATAATATCCGATTCGGTCTCATTCGGTTGGAAAATACCGCCAGGTGATCAGCAAACACTTCAGCTTTTGATTTGTTATCCCTGGCCCACGAGCCATCACTTCGCTTAATAGGAGAGATCTGCATGATTGGGGCTTTCATTCTTTTGGTTGCTTTCCATAATGAGTAGTCTGTATTTTCATCAGCCGTTAACTTTCCAAGAAACGAAGAAAACGATTTTTCATTTAACTTCCGAATTTCTCACTTAAGCTGCTGTGATTTGTGATTTACGATCGTCTTGTCAGACGGACTCCTCGTTTGTTACCATTTTTTCCTAACTTTCCTTTTTTCTAAGACCAGGTTCCTAATTTCTCTTGGGTAGCTTTTACCAGTAGTTTTGGATGCTGTTTCTTTAGTGTTATTCCACGCGGCTAATTGAATGATATTTGTGAAGTTTTCAACCTCTTCCTCTAGCTCCGTTACCGTTTTTAATCGTGTTTGTAGGTTAATATTGCTTTCTAATTCAGATCTGAAGCTAATCCAGTCAGTTGTTTTATTGACAAGAGTTGGTCTTGTTTCCTTCCTAATTATCTTGTCGCTTGTGGTAAGTATCACTGCAGAATGACTAGAGACCATAACTGAATTATCCTCTACTTTAATAAAATTTGAAGAAAGTTTTTTGATATAAAGAAATCCAGTAGATCAGGAGCTTTAACTGCGTCCGTAGGCCAATATTTCGGCTTGCCAGTGGAATGTATGTTATATCCTATTTCATTTTTTGCATTTTTTAGTTCGTTACCTTTGATTGTTGTAAGCCTAGATCCAAAGTCAACATGTCTTGCATTAAAATCACCTCCTAATAAAAATCTACCATTGAAATGTTGAAGGATATTCAAGTAGTTTGATTTCTTCAGGTTGCATCCAGGTGGAAAATACGCCGCTATCTGAAGGCGTTTCTTGGTAGATGTAATTTCTACTACGGTAAGCTGGGTTTCAGGTGATTTATAATGCTGGCATTCATAGTGCTTAATATAGTTTTTTATTATAACAGCGGTTCCACCTCTTGCTTGGTTATCCGGATGAATTGTTTCGTAAAGTTGGCAACCCTGAATTTTTAAGTAAGATTATCTTGTTGAGTGGGTCTCAGATATCAGACACACATCGATATTTTGCATTTTTAAAAAGACTTCAATGTTTTTTATTTTTAATACCGTTAGCATTCCATGTAGCAATTCTCAATTTTTCTTGGTACATCATTTTGGGAGAAATAATTTGAATAATAAAGCAGAATTGCCATGCTCTAATCTTTGTAGCCTTTCAGAAAGGTTGCTTATGGCATTCGAAACACTCTGCATCATTTCCATCAGAGTATTCGAATGTGTAGGATTCAACACTGGTCCTGAGCTGATCTTTCCTGTCGCAGCCACCTGTGCATAAGATATACCACCTCTGACATGATGACTAAAGGATTCTGTTGGTTGACCCTTTTGTAAACCATTGATTTATTTTGATTATTTCTTCTTTTTTGTAGTTCTTTCGCTACCAGACATCCTCAGTAGCTTGCAGGGTGAGCCTGTGCACAGTTGGAAAACTTTTCCACGGTGGTCCTGGATTTCTCACAAGCAAAAGTTAAATGTTTCTTAGCATATTTAACACATCTAGGTTCGTGTTGGCAGAACGTTTGAGTGTGGCCATATCGCTGACAACGTTTACATTGCGGAATTATACGATTACTTCTAACCGCCTCGATCCTTACTCCCCTATGGCACATATGTTTTATTTCGTAAATTTTTCTTATATCTTCTTTGTTATCGACGGTTAGCATGAATAATGGAAGAGGAATTCTTATTTCGTCATCCCCTTTCTTAGACTTTTTTATTTTACTGACGACATCAAGGATTTTAAAACCCCTTTCGCACAGTTTATTTTTAATATCTTCTGGGTTGAATGATTGGTGTAAATTTCTAACCATAACCCTTATCGGTCGCGTATGCTTATTTTCATATGAATGCCACTTTTGCTGTAATGGTTGGATTATTTTATCATTTGAATCACACCCAGATATTTGTTGAGAACTACTGTACTCATGTGCCGAGGATCATTACTAAATGCGTCTCTTTCTTGAGATGTTTCAGTAGCTATTGACTGCTCTGGTCGGTTTTGCGGCGTACGTCTCGCCATCAGATATTCCAACAGCTCTACTGGCTGACAGTTGGCTTCAAATAATTTCCATTACTTAAAAATAAAATAACACTAAGCACAATATACAAAATATGCAATGTTAACGAACTCCATATAAAATTATCGCTGAATAATGAAAAATTAAAACAAAAGTAACGAAAGATATTTTGAAAATATTACTTTGATTTTTAATTTATAATACTGATAATTGACTGTCGAATATTTGGCTGACTTCATAATGTAAACTGCAGTGAAATGTAAATACAGTTTTTAGTTTATATCTTGTTGATGTTTCTTTGGTCCTATTCTGGTATTTCGTCAGCGAGATAAAAATTAAGGCCTAGAGTCATTTTTCTAATAGTTTAAATTTTTATTCAACCAAGACGTTTGACATTGATTGTGAAATTGTTTTTTTTTCGTCATTTTGCTGTCGATAAATTTTTTAATTGACATCTATTGTCGAATATTTGAATTAAATTAGATTTTGGTTTTTATATTAACTTTTACGAAAATAGCGAATTTATTACCATATCAAATACATGGTTGAACACCTGAAACTCACCAGCAATTCTAGGGCATGACTGGAACAACTGTTATAGAAATAGTACAAACACTTCTTGATTTTACATTTTACTTCGCCGAATTTCATTGAATTATTTTGTGTAATTACTACTATATATGTGTTAAAACGACAACTAATTTGACTTAATAATTTAGGCTTGTAGTAGCCTAATATTTCTATGATAACGATACTTCTGATTTAATTTACAAGCAGCAGCAATGGTATGGCGATTGGTTGGACGGTATAGAAGTTGATGTGCCATCTAGTGGCCAGTTTCAAAAATTTAAAAATTTAAAATTTTAGTCAAATTAAAATAAAATTTAACTTTTTTTCATAACCGTAACACTCTAAAGAGCTTAGAGGCGGTTCTCCATACGACATAATGTACAACACACGGTTCTCCATACGACATAATGTAGTTGTCAGCAAACCGTGTCGTTGACGAGCTGTACACAAATTCGTTCTTTCAGTTGTAATCAAACGAACATAAATTTTTACTAAACACATTACGTATATGAATTGTGTTTGTGAACCGAGCTATACATAATAAAACAAAGCATTACCACCCGAGGTGAAAAATGACATTTTGTCTGCACGATGACAATGTTAATAAATTCAAAAATAATAAATTGTGTACGGTACGGTGTCCGACGAGATGAAAAATCAACATACAATTTAAAACAATTTTACGAGCATGTATATGCCTTTGCTATATATACGTCAATATGAAGTTCGCCCTCAATAAATTGATGTTACGTACACACAGACGTATACGGGATTGTATCGTCGCCAAAATTTCAACACTTAGTCTATACAAAATCAATTGAATTTTTATGTTGCTACACTATATGTTATGTGAACTTTTTCAACCCCTCACCCTATATGTGTTCTAATACGTATATCGATCAAATGAAGATGATTCAACAATTTTTTTGCTTAAAAACATTTTATGCGGAGTTTCATTGTACCATGTAGCAGAACAATACATAATTCTGACTTTTTGGCGTCATAAAAAACGTAAAAAGAAATGAAAAACTTTCGGAAAATTGAAAAACGAGACGGGCAAGAGTACAACTTTATAACACTTCTGAAATTTAATATAAAATAAAAAATGTGGTAAAATTTACGAATCTCGTCTTGTAATATTTCGGAAATTAAGAAAAATGAAGAAAATATACATCATCATCATTATCTCACGGGGGAAATTGTTGGGTCGTAATTTTTGTGTGCTTAGCCAGTTTACAGGCTAATTTATGTAAAAGAACATAAATATATATATATATATATATATATATATATATATATATAATATGTAAATCAAATTAAAACTTTACGATACACAAAAGTTGAAATTTTAGTGATTTAGGTTTGAAATGTTTGTGTATACAAAATAGAAAAAATTTGATTTGATTTATATGAAAGTTAAGAAAATTTATTGAGACATGAATTTCGTAACATGGGTCTGGGGGTCGTTTCAGGTCGTCCAGTGAGTTAGGGTTGGTAACAATAAAATTAATAATTGCGATTTTTGTTTTTATTTGATTTTATTGGAAATGTTTTTTTTTTAAGAATGTTAGGTTACTCTAAAATAATATTATGTATATGGATGGGGTCGGTGGGGTGAGTTATATTTTACATTTTTTTGCCAGTACCTTAATATAAAACGAATCGATTTGATTGATTTATAGTGAAGGGAAATTATTCTTATATATTGGTATTGTTATTGGATATTTTCGGAAATGAATATTTTGGGGTAGTATGTTTTTTGTATTTTGGTAATAAATTTCACTTAGGGATGAATTTATCTAGGCAGTCTATTGTTTTATGGCAAAATTTTGATGTTTATTTAATATAATGTTTATCTTTAATTTGGGAACGTCTTTAAGATTTTTTGTTTATTTCTTTACAATCTGTTAGAGGGGCGATGCACTCCGATGCAAGTCTTTTAATATTGTTTAAGCGGCATTGTGAATTTTATTTAAAAAAATGTAACCAAACCCTAGTGGTTTTTAAGGGCAACTTATCATAAATAAATCAAAAATTACTAAAATTACTAATTTTTATTTTGAGCCCAATATCTACCAATATTGCTAATTGTGTCATGAAATGCTCAATTAATTCTACCTCTGATAGCATCAAAATGGCTTATTTCAATTCGCGCAGTTTGAATATGGATGATAAATTTGCTGAATTTGTTAATTTAATTGATGGACTAAATTTTCAAATTTTCTTTATTATGCTATTACTGAGACCTGGCTTAAACCGTGATGGCCTCAAATTCTTTAGCTATACCTGGTGATACGCTAATTCGGAATGATCGTTTAACTCGAAGTGATGGTGTTGCTATCTATATTTTAAATAGTTTAAAATGGAAAATCCTCGACCAGTCAGGTAATGGTTTGACAGAATTTTTGTTTATATAGAAGTTTTTATTAATAAATCCATCATTGTTATTGGTGTTGTGTATAATACTGGTAGTGGAAATGTGGATGTCATAGAGGAAGTTCACTTCACTTGTTGTTTACGATGATATTATAATAGCCGGTGACTTTAACATAAATATGCTTAATTACAGTAAATCAAGTAGCCAGTTGACAGACGTGTTAGTCAGTCAAAGCCTGAATTTCCTTCCTAATGATCAACCCACTCATTTTTTCAATTCAAAGTGCATCGTTACTAAACCTTATCATCACTAAGGAATCTGCTAAAATTGCAAGACTTGTGCAACTGATTTTTGATCATGATTTTATGTATCTATCATATATGATGCCTGCGGCAAAAGCTCCAATTTCTGCGTTTCAATATAGATCCTATAAATTCATTAATCTAGATGCCTTGGCTTACGACTGCGTTGATATACATTGGGATTATATTTTTGAGACCGACTTAATTGATCAGAAGGTTTTGGTATTTAATACATATCTTTTTAGCTTGTTTGATAAACATATTCCTATTAAAAACTTAGTGTAGAAATTAAAATTGCGATAGCTGGTAAAGAAATGTGCTATAAACGTTGGAAGTGTAATAAAACTATTGATAATCGTAGAGCTTTCTATCGCAGTAGATACCATGTTAAAATGTTAATTAGATCTGCGAAGTCCAAGTATCTTAATAAAATGTTTGACCACAATTTATCTCCAAGAAATTTGTGGACCAACATCCGCAATCTGGGTCTTTCTAAAGATGTTAGGGTAATAACTCCTCATTTCTCAGCTAATGAAATTAACAATTGGTTTGTTAAAACTATCTCTATGGCAATAATATTGATAACATTAGCACAAACAATATTGGCAGGCATAGAAATAATGATATAAATATAGCACATAAGTTTAGCTTCTGTGCTGTCAATGAAAGTGCTGGTATACCATTCAAGTTTATTAAATTGATTCTAGAATATATTTTACCAATTCTTTGCCATTTAGTTAATAATTGTTTAGATGAATCGCGATTTCTGTCTTATTGGAAAATATCGAGAGTTGTGCCAGTTGCAAAGTATTTAAATCCTAAAGATCTTATAAACCTAAGACCTATTAGCATATTACCTATATGTTGTCAAAAGTTCTCGAAAGAGTCATGTGTGATCAAATGGTTCGATATTTGGAAAATAATAATATGATTGATAGATTTCAATCTGGCTTTTTTGTTGCTCTAGATAAGTGTTATGTTGCATTATTAGTGTTACTTAACTTTTCAAAGGCTTTTGGTTCACTAAATCATAACATGTTGCTTGTTAAGTAGGAGGCTTATTTCAATTTTTCGCCGCAAGCTATTAAATTGATTGAAAACTATCTAAGTTGTCGTTCCCAGTACGTCAGCTTTAATAATGAAAATTTGCATAACATTAATGTAGTGCGGGGAGTTCCCCAAAGATCGATACTGGGGCCCATACCGTTTATGCTTTTCATCAATGATATCACTTCCGTAATTAAACATTGATGTACAAATTTATGCAAGCAATAAAGTTGATTATACTGAAATTTTCAATCCATCTGTTAATGCTGATATTAGAGTAATCTCTAATTGGGTTTTGATTAATGAATTAAAGTTGAATTATTCCAAATCTCAAGTTTTACATATCAGTTCTCATAATCTGAATATTACATATCCAGCTGTGTAAATTGGTAATGATGTTGTGCCATTTGTTGATAAAGCACGTAACTTGGGGTTCTTTATTAACTCAAAGTTCACTTGGGATTCACATGTAAGCCATATTTGTTCAAATATTTACGCTTGGTTGAGAAGTCTAGTTAGTTAGTTAGTTAGTTTTAGGTGTCCGCCCAACAAAAGGACAAGGCATAGACACATATGGTCCATAGCCTTGCCACAGAAATTGCTTCTCCGCACTACCCTACTGTTACCAATTTGAGCTTCTCACGAAGCAGTAGATATATCTAACGCTCAATTTACTGAGATCCGTTAGATCGCACAGGAGGTGAGCTTCCAAACACTTGAGTCTGTTTTGAGACAGACTAGGACAGGTGCATAACACAAGAAGTATTGCTTCCTCCTTTTTTTCGTCGTTACAGCTTCGACAATAATCATGAAAGAAAGCACCAAGTCTACTGGCATGCTTTTCAATTAGACGTTGCAAAGATATTAGCTAATTAGACCTTTTTAAATCCAATTTAGGCCAAATTTGCCTAGTAATCATACATGAGGGCCAATTTGCCCATCTATTGTTCGTATTTTTACGAGCTTCTTCTTTAAGGAGCAATTTGCATGTAGTAATTGGTACTTTAATGTCCACCTTGCACGGTAAGATGAGGCAAGTAATACCTTGTCGCGCGGGTTCATCGGCTGTCATATTCCCCGTAGTATTGAAATGCCCTGGCACCCATATAAGATGGATATTGAACTGTTCAGCCATGTCGTTAAGAGATGAAAGACAACTCCGGGCTACCGACGTGATAAAGCCTGATTGTAAAACTTTAATAGCAACCTGACTGTGCGTAACAATGCCAATATACCTTACAGATATTACATAATATCTATATACAGTCTATGGCTTCCTTGATTGCTATAAGCTCTGCCTAAAAAATACTGCAATGATCAGGGAGGCGGAAAGAGAAATTTACATTTAGTTCTTCGCAGAAAACCCCTCCTCCGACCTTTCCATCAATTTTCGAGCCATCTGTAAAAAAGTTAATAAAGCCTGACTTTAAAACTGTTCCATTCACCCAGTTCTCTTTGGAAGGAATATCAGGAATTTAACTTCGAGGAATTTAACTTCGAGGTATGATGGCGAGATGATGTGGTCGATGGAGTGCTTCTAAGTACACCACTAATACACAAGGTAACAGTTTTTTGCACTTTCATCAGCAACTTTTGGTTCGCCACTGTCTTTAAAGCGGGTCACTAAACTGTAACCCCATACATTAGAACTGGTCTATATAAAGCCAATGCACAATGTGAGGCTTAAGCCCCCATCTTTTTCCAATGCATTTATAAAATACCTTTTTTAAAGTCCAAAAAAGGGGGATAATACCCCACCTTGCAGTGTTCCTCTACTTACAAATTCTACGGATGGGTGATACACCTATAGATTCGCTGTTATGACCCTGCCTTTGAGCATTTGATCAATCCAGCTTCTAAGGGTCACATCCACCCAAACATTTGAAAGTGCTTGCGTGATCGCCTCTGGTTTGACATTATTAAAGGCACCCTCAATATCACTAAAGGTCACCAAAGAGAATTCCTTATACTCGAGGGACTTCTCTATAGGACATAAGAGGGAGTGGACAGCAGTTTCCATTGATTTTCCCTTACTATAAGCATGCTAAGACGCTAACAGCTTTGTAGGCTCGATTGAGCCTTTGAGGTAAGCCTCTATCTGTCTTTCTAGAATTTTCAATAAATAAGAAGATACGCTAATAGGCCTAAAGTCTTTGGGATTGCAATGAGAGCGTTTTCCTGCCTTTAGTATAAAAATTACATTTACATCAGTCCATTTCTTTGGAATGTGAGATAGTTCGAGGCTACTTTTGAAAATAACTTCAAGCCAAGCAATAGTTAACTCAGTGGTTTTCTGAATATCGGTAGGAATAATGCCATCCAGGCCTGCAGACTTATAAGGCTTAAACTGTTTACTGCCATCAAGATAGTTCTCCTATTGACAATTTTCCCCGCGAGGCTAGTAGCCTTATTTGCCTTTGGCAAAATAGGAGGAGAATTGGAACAACCCGGAAAATGAGTTTCCAGAATAAGCTCCAAGGATCCCCTACTTGTTGTAGTCCATTGTCCATCAGGTCGTTGGAGATAACTTGGAATGACAGGACAAATGGATAATATCTTACGTAGCCTAGCTATTTTATTACAAAAAAGTCTCCAGGAATTGCTTTTGGCACTTCTTAGTTCATATTTATACTCTTTAAGGACCTCCTTATAGGAGTCCAGGTCCATGTCAGGGTTTGTTCTCTTCGCGATTTTAAAGAGCCGTTTGCATTTTAAGCGCGTTACTTGTAGTTCCTTCGACTACCATGGTGGACGAGGTTTACCCTTTGGTCTACTAATAGAACATGAACTTAAAATAGCTTCATTAAAAGCATCAGACACCCGGTCTACCATGACATATAGCTCCTGTATTGATTCCGGAGATTTAGGAACTAGTGATGGTAGCGAGTTACTTAAAGCCATTCTGAAAGTATCCCAATTGGTCTTCCTACGGTTTCTAAAAGTTGGATTTCCAAAATATTTTATATCCAATCCGTATTGAAGATAACGATGATCAGAAAAGGAGTCTTCCTCAGGCACTTTCCAATTATTAATTCCTGAGGCACTTTCGAAAAGTCATTTATTCTGGATTTGATAGTTAAATGTACCTTGGATTTGTAATTCAATGTTGTATTTCCGATTACCCCTAATTAAGTTTGTTGTTGATGGCGCTAGTTGTAACACCAAAGCTTCTGTGATCAAATTGATTTGCGAGCCACTATCCAAGAGAGCTCGGCATAAAACCGATACACCATTGACATCAGTTACAGTGACTAAAGCTGTAGCCAAGAGAACATATGAATTAACGCTACGAGAAACTGTGCTAAAAATGTTGGCATTGACAGTTTCTTGTAAACATAAGACTACTAATGAACTGTTTGCTGCTGGAGCTTGTTGTATTGTAACTGCGGCTTGATTGTTTGGGGCACTAAATTTTGATTCACTTGTTACTGCTTTCTCGTCAAATTAATGTAAGGGTGATTGATGTCTTTCATTACAGTTGGGTAAAAACCTAATTGATGCATAGATGATAAGCAGTTAATACACAAACATAAACGCTTAGCATCACGTAAACGATCTGGCCTTTTATTAGACAGGAATCTTCTACACCGACAAATGCGATGGCCAACTTTCGAACAAAACTCACACTGGACTCTTGGTTTGGCATTTGAGGTATTAAATGTTGCATGTGTGTTTTGACGATGAACTGGAGCAGAAGGTCTCAAACTGGGGCCTGATTTCAATGGTTGAGTTATGCAATCGAGTGTCTCACAACGTTTGTTTAGAAACCCAATCAATTCGTCAAGTGTCTCTAATCTACTAGTGGGAGCCTCATCATCCCATTTGTGTAGAGTCTCTACATCTATTTTCGTAGCGAATTCTAGCGCTATATTATAATTGGCTTCCGTTAACTAAAGTGCAGCTATTGTATTAGCAGCAGTACCTTCAACCGAATTACGGTGATATTGAAATTTTGCAATGTCATCATACACGTTGTTTTTGTGAACTAAACTATCAAATGATTTCGTACTGGTAATAGTACGAGTTTGAGAATAGGTCGTTTGAATGTACCCGATTTAGTGAGTATTGTTACGACCCGTACAACTCCATCTTTGCCTGGATGCACTTAGGTGATTCTTCCAAGTGGCCAACTTGCTGGTGCCACATTGTCTTCCCGGATTAATACGATGTCATTAATTGCCAAATTTTGGTATTTGTGTTGCCATTTGGAGCGGTTGTGTAGCGACGTCAGGTATTCGTTGTGCCAACGAGCCCAGAAATGTTGCATTAGATGTTGAACTAGTTGCCAACATGACAATCTATTTTGAGTAACTGCTTTATAGTCGGGATCTGGAAGCATTGTCAATGGTTGGCCAATGATGAAGTGTGATGGTGTTAAAGCGTCCTCCTCGTGTGGTGATAATAAGCATAATGGCCGTGAATTGAGGATGGCTTCAACTTGTGTCAGGAACGTAGCCATCTCTTCGAAGTTTAATATCGTTTTACCGAGTACCCTCCGAATATGGTACTTCGTCGATTTGACGGCTGCCTCCCAGAGGCCACCAAAACTATGTGCGGATGGTGGTATAAGGTGCCATTTGGTATTAAAATCTAATAAAAAATTGGAAATTGAATGATTATGTGTTTTAGATTGGATTAAATTTTGAATTTCAGCAAATGTATTTTTAGCACCAATAAAATTCGTGCCATTATCGCTGAAAATGTCAGCGCAAACTCCTCTTCGAGACATAAAACGTTTTAGGCTGGCAATAAAAGCTTCAGTGGTTAAATCACTAACCAACTCTAAATGGACAGCCTTGCTACTGAGACATACAAAGATTGCAATGTATCCCTTGTGTAGAATTTTCTTTCTTCCAACCAAAGCCTTTAACCCAATAGGTCCAGCGTAGTCAACCACTGTTTGATAGAAAGTATATTTAAAGTTGACTCGTTCTGGAGGTCGGTCGCCCATTAGTTGATTAATTTTCTCTGCTCGATACCTCGTACAAAGAATACATATTCTAATACATTGGCGGACGACATTTTTGCATCTGATGATCCAATATTTTTGTCGCTGTGTTGTTATCATCAGCGACTGGGAAGCGTGAAGGTATTTTGTATGTGTATCGTCTACTATAAGTTGTGTAATGATGTGGTCGGCTGGGATAATAACTGGAAATTTTGTGGTGTAGGGGATATTTGCGTTTCTTATTCGATTTCCCACTCTCAAAACTCCAAATTCATCAAGGAATGGATTCAGCGAAACGATTTTACTCGATTTTGGCAAAGGTGTCTTGGTTCTTAAAAGTTGAATTTCAACAACGAATGATTCATTTTGAATATACTTTAAAATAAGCGCGGACGCGGTTTTAAACTCAGTGGGTGATAGCAGGTCGGATTTTGTTTCATTGGTCTTACACCTTCTTAAATTATCAATAAATTGTAACAACTTGGCAATGATTCGAACTAATTTCGAAAATTGCGAATACTTCTCGGCAAGTTCAGTAAAAAAATCGTATCGAATACCAGCAGTAAATTCATTCAAGGTGATTATTCTCTTCTCAGATTGATGGGGTTTGTGTTGTAGATGTTTCTGATCAGGCCACATTTCTTTAGATTTAACAAGCCAAGAAGGTCCCTTCCACCAAAGTTCGAAAACGACTAAAACTGAAGGCAAAATGCCACGACTGGCACAATCAGCCGGATTCTCCTTACTTGGTATATAACGCCAATTGGATCTAGTGGTAGTTTCTAATATTTCGGAGGTACGGTTAGCTACATAAGTCTTCCATGATTTAGGATGCGAGGAAAGCCACCATAATACATTGGCGGAATCAGTCCAGAAATATACACCAGCCGTTGGACATTGAAGTGATTCTACAATCATAAGCCTTCCCAGCAGGAGGGCACCACACAATTCCAAGCGCGGAATTGATACCGGTTTGATAGGTGCCACCTTTGTCTTTGCGGTGACAATGTTAGTTACTATTGTCCCATTTCTGTTTCTACATCTGGTGTAAACTACTGCCGAATAAGCCATTTCCGAAGCGTCTGAAAACCCGTGTAACTGAAAATCTTCGGATGTAATCTGCAACCATCGTGGTATGGATATTCTTTCTATCTGCCTGAATTCTGTCCTTAAAGCTAGCCATCTTTTTGATATAGTGGCTGGTAGCGGATCATACCATTTTAAGTTTAACAACCACAATGACTGGAAGAGAATTTTGACCATAACGGTGGATGGAGCCAACCAGCCAATGGGATCGAATAACTTTGATGCTTCCGATAGCATTTCTCTTTTAGTGGTGGATGGGTTTGGGTCTTTTAACACTTTGAAATGGAAGCTATCCATTTTGGAGCTCCATTCGAGTCCGAGTAACTTCACTGATTGCTTTTCCCCGTGAATCTCGACTGGTGACAAGTTCTGACTATCCGATGGTATAGAACTCAGCAACTTTGGGCAATTTGAGGTCCATTTCCGAAGATTTAATCCTGCAGAAGTTAATATCTGAATAATTTGGTCTCTCAGCTGCTGCGCTTCGTGCTCTGTATTTGCGCCGAACAATAATTGCGTTGGTCCTACCAATAAAGTATCGTTTAAAGAAATACCGGTGGTTGATTTTGTGGAGGCATCAAACACCACTCGCAATTTTGTCGTAGTACTTGATTGTTTGAATACTGCGTGGTGTGGCAAATAAAACGAATTAGCATCACCTATTGTAATTTGATCCGGAGGTATGAGGTTCATGTGGCCTAATGCAATGTATTCCCGCATGAATCATATATATGGTTCCCTTAGGCAAGGGTCCTTTTGTAGTTTATTCTCCAAGCAGAGAAATCGTCGTATAGCCGGTTTTTATGAATTGCCCAGTTTTCCTCTGGTGGATTTGAAAGGAAGACTAATTATAAATCTTCCATCAGAAGAACGTGTGTGGGTTTGCCCAAAATGGTTTTCTGCTAGTTGTTCCTCATTGGTAAAATGGTTAGTTGTTGGGATTTCTTCGGTTTCCCAAAACCTTTGCAATGAATAATTAATGTCAATCTCTGAGCGCAAAGTAATACTAGTCGAACGGGTTTGATGGCTCTCACTCAGCCAAATACACTATTTTGGGCAATTGGTTCTCCGGAGCCACCAGACATCTTGCCGTCGATAAAGATGTTGAAAAAATGTTCCGCGCCAATTAATAGGTCTATGGAGCTGGTCTCATTATAGTTTGGGCAGCTAGTTCCAATGAATTTAAATTATGCCAAGTTCTAACAGGAAAATCTTGTTGAGGGTAATGATGTAGTTATTTTTGGTAGTATAAAGGCTTCAATAGTTAATTGGTAATTTGGTTGGTGTCTTGAATAAATCTCTAGGCTGGCAGTTCGTTTTGCAACTCCAGCGGTTGAAGATCCAACTCCAGTAATTGTTACGGTTGTCCTTCGTGTGGGCAATGAAAGTTGTTTGATACATGCTTCAGTAACAAATGAAGCCTGTGACCCAGAGTCCAGCAACACCCGACAGGTATGTAGATCACCGAATGCATCTTTTACATGAACAAGAGCGGTTGGCAAAATCGATTGAGTAACCTGTGCATTTGGTTCGATTTGTAACAGTGCTTCGTGATTCGTGGTAAGATATCGTAATGACCGATGGTTTTCATGTTGAACTTGGGTGGTTGTTGTTAATTGGGTTGCTGGTAAATTGAGCGCAGTAGCTGTGCTTGATGGTATGTTGAAAGCTGATTTTGTTGTGGTTGATGTGTTCAATGCAGAATTGGGTGGTATGTTGAATGAGGAATCATGTTCGAGTGGTGAAATGTTGAGTGAAGACGTTGAAAGAGACGGAGGACTGGTAAAAAATGCTTTAGGTGAACTCAAATTGACGGTATTAATTGATTGAACGGAGTTGGACGGTTCAACGGTAGGCAGATGAAGAAGAGTATTATGACGTTTGTTACAAACTTGACAAGACCGTTTTGAACGACAGGATTGGACACTTTGATTATCGCTTAAACAGTTATAACAACGTGAATTCTTATTCATATATGACCGCCTTTCTGTAACACACATCACTTTAAATTTAGGGAACTGATATAAAATATGTTCTATATCGCACAATGGACATGTTTTCGTGTAAGTTTCATCAAATGCGTCACTTTGAGATTCGATTTCCGCATCAATCTCGAACATTTTACCTTCAATTCTAACGAACTTGGTCCATAAATGATTCGTTTTGTCTAAACGTGCCTTGATTTCTTCTGAATTTGTTTTGGTTTCGATTGCTTCGGCGTAGGTTAATATGTTGGACATTTGTCCTTTAATCGTTGCACGTCGCCTTTTTAAAGCCTCCATGATAAGAAGTAAATTAATTACCGTTAAGACGTGTATAGAAATTGGATCACTGAGTAGCACCGTTCACTTCACAATTACACTTGATTAAATTAAATACGAACAATCGAAATGTATATTTTTTTTTTTTTTTTTTACTATTGCCAATGGCTTTATTCTTGAATCTTTCTTTATCTGAAACTAACAAGAAGTGTGCAAAACTTAAATCTAAACTATCTAATACTAAGTCTTAACCAATGTTAATACTTATACTGGTAGGCAATTAATTAATTTATTTAGAAAATTGAGTTAGCTCCTTACGGATAAATTATGTTTATAGCTGCATTAGATCTAGTGGGTCTGTTCTGCGAAGCCGTCTATACCTTGGCTGCTTTAGTAGTTCCCTTGCTAATTCATTGGGATGAGTTTCCAATTTTGAATGGTACTTCAAACTGTATGTTTTTATCGTCTGATTTACCGTTTTAATCTCTAGATCCCTGTGGATGTTTTCATTTCGAATATACCAAGCAGAATTTGTAATACTACGTAGTATTTTTGATTGCGTACGTTGTAAAAGGTTTATATTTGATGCGCTGGTAGAGCCCCATAGTTGAATTCCATATGTCCAAATGGGGATTAGGATCGCCTTGTATAATAGAACTTTACTGTCTAGTGACAGTTTTGATCTTCTCCCAATCAACCAGTACATTTTTGAGAATTTTAGTTTTATTTGTTTACACTTTGATTCAATATGCTTTCTCCAAGTCAATCTTCTATCAAGATGAAGACCCAAGTATTTGACGTTTGTTTGTTGAGGAATCGTGACATTGTTTAATTTTACAGGGGGGCATGTTCGTTTATTTAGTGTAAACGTTATGTGTGCCGATTTGCTTTCATTCGTTTTTATGCGCCACTTGTTTTGCCAGTCCTGAATTTTGTATATGTGATCTTGTAGCTCTCTTGATGCTGTTTGTGGATTTTTATGTGAATACATAATAGCAGTGTCATCGGCAAATGTTGATGTAATCACCTTTTCAGTTGTTGGTAGATCAGCTGTGTACAGCAAGTAAAGCACTGGTCCCAGCACGCTTCCTTTTCCACTTAAATTTTATAGGATTTAAGATAGAAGCATCCTTTGTATAACCCGGCAGTACACTAATATTGCTTTGAAAATTTGGTGTGAATACCTCTTTTAAGTGGTTGGCGAAAACATTAGCCTTTTCAATATCACTTCTTGCCCAGTGACCATCTGGTTGCCTGATTGGTGGATTCGGTAGGGCTGGCCTTTTTATTTTTTTTGCTGCCTTCCATAGTGAGTAATCGGTTTTTTCCGTTGCTGAGAGTTCACTCAGATAATTCTGAACTCCTTGATCTGCTTCCTCTACCAAAGCTCTTTTTAGAGCTTTAATAGATTTATTTAGTTTCCATTTGAGTAGTGGAGACTTTTAGTGTTGCCATTGCCGGCGTATTTTCCGCTTTTGTTGAATTAGCTGCTGAATGTTAGGTGTTGGCCTATTGACTCTTTCAGAGCTAATAACTCTTTGTGTAGCCTTTTTTGCAGCTGTTTCCATTATTTGCGTTAGCTTTTCTGTTGCCAGTTCAATATCTTCTGGTGTGAACAGTGGAATATCCAGTTGGCAGTTCTGCTCAATGACCTTTTTATATATACTCCATTTAGTTAATTTGCTTGTTAGTCGTATAGGTGGGTCAATTTTTAAGGCATCGGTACTTAATTTGACTATAATTGGAGAGTGATCAGATGATAGGTCATAGCAATCGTCTACTTGAGCATTGGTGCGGGCGATTCCTTTTGTTACACAGAAGTCTATAAGATCAGGTATTTTCTTTCTATCTGCAGGCCAATAAGTAGGGTTTTGTGAAGATAAATAATCCAGATTTGCCTGGGTAATTGCTTCATAAAGTTGTTTACCTTTAGGTGTAGTCAGTCTCGAACCCCATTGTACATGCTTAGCATTGTAATCACCTCCTGCGACAAACTTTACGCCCAACTGATTAAAATAATCAGTAAATTGCTGTTTTTTAATTGCATGTTTAGGAGGGCAGTAAACGGCCGAAATTACACAATTACCAGACCATTCCTCCAGGCAGATATTAGTTGCTTGAATGTGATCTTTATCGTATTTGTTTAGTTCATAGTGCTTTATTCTTTGTTTGATTAGAATTGCAGTGCCGCCATGTGCTTTACCGTCCGGATGTTTGGTGTCATAAACTGAATAGCCATTAATTTTAAAATATGTTTTAGTTGTAAAGTGCGTTTCTGATATCAGCATGATATCAATATTATGATCGTTGAGGAAAGACTGTAATTCAGCTTTGTGTTGTGAAAGACCATTTGCATTCCATACAGCATGAAATGTATATGAATAAGAATATGTTTGTGAATTTTATTTATTTATATTCAAAAAAAAAATAGTAAAGAACATATTCAATGGAATGAATTTAATTTAGAATAACATTATACTCAAGGTTTTGAGAGTCTGAGTCTTTCGACTGAGTAATTTGATATTTAATTACTCGTGGCTGCTAACGCTGGTGGTTGTTGGCTGAGCAAATCCGGCTCGACGGACCAAATTTATTTTTTTCGAGAAACACCATGAAGTCTTTCTAATATTTAAATGTTTTATGATGTGAATTCCATCCATTCTATCCAAATATTGCCATTAATTTTGATCTGCAAATAAATAATATGCCAACAACTGATTTACTGCACATATACCAACCAACTATACAACATAAATAAACATAATTAAATCGCCCACACTACACCCCATTCTCCGAAATTTATAACCGCACTCTGCAGTGCGATGAAAATTAATCATCTGTTAGCATGTTCTATAATAATTAAATCAAGCATAAAATCATAAAACAAAAAAAAATCTAGGGCGCCCATCTAAAGAAAAACGAATCCATCATCCCACCATCACACCACAGATTGAAATCATTCGAAACACTGCAAGAAACAAAATTAGGATTAAACCAGAAAAAAAACCATTCCACCCCAACGCCCGTCGCACAACAGAACAACTGACAATAATTATTCGTTTTTATATTAAACACCAACCGAAATCATCATCCATTCAAGAAAAAATCCAAATTCAAGAAAATTAATTTAAAATTTAGAATTTTTTTCTATTTATCTTAAATAAATAGAAATAGAAAATAAAATCAATCAAAAGTTCATTTACTCGTCGATTCTCATAATATTAGATGCTTTAAGAACTTACGAAAACAATCATGAAAGAAGGCGAAGAAGAATTATTGATGTACTGTATGGTGTATGTATATACGTATACATAAGATAAGATGCCATGATCTATTTAACTTCTTTGTCGTTTTTCATCGACGTTGTCTTCTTCTTTTTTTTTTTTAATATAATCACCCAAAAATAAAATCATCTCATCTCATCGTCTTCGACAAAGTAACCATCCTATGTGTTCTACTATACTCTCGTCGTACGTGTTTATGTATATATAAAGCACCCACATTTTATCCCATTTTCCCCATTCGCCTTCATTTCCTTTGTTTTCTCAAAATACCAATTTGCCTTTTTTTATTTTGTGTTTGTTTGCTGCTACTGCTGCTGCTGCTGATTGGTGCTGTTTGTGTATAACCGGGTGACAAGTAAAATGAATTGGTTATGTCACTGTTTGACATGTCGAATTATATATATAGGTTTACGATGGTAGCGTATATAGTGAGAAAGCACAAAACTAAATGAGTAATATAGTCTAGACGAAAATTTCACAGATGACGTTGACAGCTGCGGTGATGTATATATCTATATATAGATCAAAAATATATTTGAAGTTAACGAACCGAAACTAATTTCTAAGCATAATTAGAATTAGATCAACGTGCTAATGATAATTTAATTTTAATTAAGTTGTAGATTAGATTCGCGCGTATAAATTGACCGAATTCATCGTTGTAAAGATCATTAGTAGTCTAATACTTGAATTAATCCGCAATGAATCCAATTTATTTCGCAATTGCTCTCATTTCACTAATTGGTGTCACATCTGTGAACGCCCAATGTGACAAGGGCCCACCGGAATGGAAACGTCCAGAAGAGTGTTGTAAATTTCAATTGATCGAGAGCTCAGTATTCCAGGCGTGTCATAGTGAAAAACATGGTGAACACGGTAATGGTGAAAAACCACCACACAAAGGTACTCCACACCCACATGGTCATGGATCCAAGGGTAGTGTAAGTATAGTTTACGATAACTTTTTTTTTTTTTTTTTTTGTTAAAATATTTTAACTTTCTTAACATTCAGTGTCGCATTGAATGTGCCTTCAATAAAACTGGTCTCTACGATGGAAAACAATTGAACGAGAATCAAATTCGTAAAGTATTCACAGCAGCCGTAAATGGAAATGCTGAACTATTAACAACTTTAAATTCCGCTTTGGATAAATGTATACCACTTACGAAAAGTCGTTCGGCCGAATTTACTGCCGCCGTAGCCAAAGGAGAAAAATGCAGTCCCATCACTCAGTTCTTGTTTATGTGCGTCACCGGTAATATGGTCGCTAAATGTCCTGCCGCTGATTTTCAATCGAAAGATGCTACATGTGTTGCAATACAAAAATTCATGATTCAATGCCCTAATGGACCAACGTCACCTAACTAAATTATGTATATGTGAAAATTATGCAAATTAAATCTCTTCAAGGTGAGAAACTATAAATAAAAGCATATCAAAAATTTAAATTCGGTATTGAATGAAAAACTAGTCGTGTGATCAGCAGCATTCAACTAAACAAGCTTAATTTTAGAACTCGTAAAATTGGTCAGTGGCTGAACCAGTTAGACGAAATTTACCTTATCCGTTTCGTTATCTACGACTTTTGATATTTAGAGTTCTATTTATAATGATTCTTTCCCATTTTTACGGTTTAATCAGTTCACCAAACCTTGTGTACAGAACCATTTTCTTCTTATGGCATCGTAATTGGGACAGCACCAATTTTAAATGGAAGTTCGGCTTTAAAATCGGTTCATGACCTATTATTTTTTATTCAAGAGGAAATTGTGTGTTTATAAGCTGATGAAAAATTTCTTGCTTAGCACATATGCATCTAGTGGTTTTACATTAGTAAAGGGTCTTGACATCATTTAACCTGTATTTTATACTACCATCTCAACTTTCAATTTCCAAACCCACCACGTTGGATATTTCTTATATTTTTGTGGTGTCTCATGTCCACCTAAGACACAATACATGTTGCGGACCACAAACCTGCGGACCACTAACCTATTTACCGAATTTCATCCAAAATACAAAACAACGTAGGTGTAATTTCAAATAAAACAAGTGCAAGTGCAATTTAATTATGTGAGCAAATCATTGCCAAAATCTATCAGACGATTAGACAGGGTCATACCTAATTTGTTCTACTTATCCACAATTAATATCAATGCCTCTTTTGAAATTTCCTCGGTCAGTTGCAAATCTAAAAATTTGATGTGCCTGTCGCATCTGATGCTAACTGTCATCAGACATGTCAGCTTTGTGTTTGGTCCATAAATCAATCGGTTTCGATGAGAAGGAAGCTCGTTGCGATAACTATCGAAAACAATGTTCGTATTTAAGGATGAATAACCTAGAACTGGATCACCTTGTTTTTGTCATTGAAATTTCTAAGACGATAAATTCCAAGTATAATATTTTGGCCATTTGGAGTGTAGCAGCACTCGAGCAAAGTCATCATTCTGGAAGATTTAAAAAAGGGGCAATGTTGTAGAAGGGTAAAGTATACTCTTTGACCATTTTCCAGGGGTACGGCCAAATGAACAATAATGCCTTCCATGAACGGCGAACGAAGAAATGCGCCAAATTGCTTCGTTACTGCTAACAAAATGGCCTATTTGATATTGAGTGACTTCTTCGTTAGAAATCTCCCCACCAACTCCAATCACAGCGATGTCTAAAATAAAATTTCCTTCTAATACTTGAAGATGTAGTTGATGAATTTCACAGATTAGCAAGATTTTATGTTGATGTGCGCCTTGCATGTCTTCGAAAGTTTTGGCGAATATGGAACCATCTAACGATTAGCAACTTCAATGTCCTGTTGATTCACTTTGTGAATTGTCGATCTTACACTTGACAATCCACTTCCCATCGGTTAATTGTCATTTCCGGTAGATTTTGTCCTACAATTGCCCTTGGATAACGATTCGAATATGTTTGGTCGCCCATACATAGAGAACCGTTATTTAAAGTTTTACAGAAGCCATAAATTATGTTCTTAGTATAACAACCTAATGCAAACCTAAATCTCCTTCATAAGGAATTAACGCTGTTATCACATCATCAATTTCATTCGGCCTTATCTTCTCATTGAAAAATTTAGCGTGTTCTTCCACAGGCGTTTTATCGGCTCTGATTACGGTTTTGTGATTATCAGATGGTATGAATTCCAGTTTGAGAATTGAGCAATGCAATCATTGGTTCCACAATTGTCCATGAAATTAATCTGCAGAAACGACATTTCTGTAAGTAGTAGCAACAATTAAATAGAAAAAATCACTTTCAGTTTTTTCCAAATTTTCCGGACAATTTTTCCAATTTTCCTTTTTCTAAAAACAATATTTAGATTATTACAAACATTTTGAAAAAAATTACTCAAAGATGAGCAAGGAATAGCATTATATTTTATTTAGATAGACTGTCGTTAAATTTATATATATTGAAGGATTCTTAGTCGCGGAAAATTTCTTAAGACTGCGCAATTCAGCCATACTCGATAAAAACTACTTTCAATCAAAGCCATTCAATCTGAATGTGCGTGGAAAGAGACCCATTCCGTGAAACAACCTCTCTCTTCTACCAAAATTTCCCTCATTTGACAGATCCAAAAATCGACGATTCACTAGCACAAAATGCAATCAAAGAAATAGAGTCCTCTTCAACTTAAATCTACCTCCAGTGATGCCATTCATCGACTAAAACCACCGTGAACCGAAACTTGCCCCTTTGGCCAAGACAACCTATCTCCCGCAATAATTAAAAAACCTCCAAAAAAGCACCATGTATCCGCCACTAGTACTAAATGCATGCGCTTGTCTCTAACCCCTTTGCATACTTCACAGGATAAACCCTCTAAGCTTCACACTCAAAACAATCCAACCACTCTTGAGTAGTCCCTCTCTCCATGTTCACACACAAAGTGCATCTTCAATTCCTTCCAATTCCTTACGATCTAGCCTATATATAAGATAGGTTAGATATCACACCTTCCTCCCATACTCTTCCCGAATGAGGTGCAGCAGTGGTATAAAATTCCAGGTTGCTTCATCCTCTTTAGAAATGATTGTGATATCTTGTTCGAGATTGGTAATCACTCCCCTTTGCCTTTTTAATATACGGTTGGTGCTAGCAAAATTCGTGTCATTATCGGACTAAAGATGTAATATGCGTCTGTTATTATACTGTTGACAACCTCTATATATATACGTATTGCTTTGGTAGCCATGCATACGCAAGGACCCTTTGTAAGTGGTGTGATCACTTCCTATCCTTTTTTCAGTTGCATAGTCAATACTACCTTAGTGAATAGCCACGAAGAAGCCCTTTGCAGGCAGAAAGACTTCGCATTAGTTGGATGAAGTTTAGATTCCTGCCGCATTAATAATCCAACATTTGTTTCAAAATACTGAATGTATTAAGAATATTTAGTTAAAAATATAGGGGAAAAAATAATTGAGGGGAAATTTTTTTAACAATTAATTTGCTGTGTGAAATAGTTAAAATTTTGACAGCTCTAAATCGTACAAATATAAACATAAAATAAATCGCATCGGTAAAAACTTAAGCCAACTATGATTTTAGTTTTATTATTTTATAACTAACCATTGTGATTTTGTCAAAAATGAGGTTATGATTTCTTAAATTCATTTATCAAAATGAATAGAGGATCCGTTAAATTTTTTACAAATGTTTTGTGGTGAATAAAAAAATATTTATCTTTAGCTGTCAAAATTTTCATTTTTAGGTGGCGTCCGATTTCTGGTGTAATTATTCCAGTTGTAGTAATTATGACGTGGTAATGTATGCAACCAAATTTCTACAGCAGCTACATGTAATAATTTTGACAGATCTGTAGTTTTTTATCAAACAAAATTTGCGTGTGTAGTGAATGCAAAAATTGTAATATACAACAATATTTCATTGTGATTGGGCAACGTTTACAGTTATATATACATATGAGTTACCGTAATAGCACCTAATCATACTTAAGCATTTCAAATATCAATATACATGCATTGGTAGTCGATAAAATGACTAAAATTTGTAATACCCTATAAAAAATTATATGTTTTAATGTCTAGTATCTGAGAGATTATAAAATCTATAAACCACCGCCGAGAGAGGTTGCGCGTTCCCTTATTAAATACTAAAGCCTAAGATTAGCACAAATAGCACCATATTTTAGTCAAACTTGACCCTTACCATTTTCTTATTGCATATTAAAGTGAAAAAACAACAAAATTGGTAATTAATCGAAAATTTATTCACTAACACACACAATTTTTTATGTTAAAATGTCAAAATTACAACATTAAAACGTTTTCGGAATTCGAACAGCAAACGAACTTATTAAAATTATAGAAGAGAAAAAGATGTTACTACTGTCAATTACTACACTACCACTGAAATTGGACGCCACCTTAGAGTATAAATTTAAATTTGTCGTGTGAATGTTGAATAGTTAAAATTTTGATAGCTAAACTTATCGCAGCATTTGCGGCCGTATTTCGCCAATAACTCTTCGATTTCTAGGTGTTTAATTGTCTCTGGTTTATCGACGTAGACAAGTGACTTTACATAACCCCAAAGATAATAATCCAATGGGGTTAAATCACACGATCTTGGTGGCCAATTAATTGGACCATTACGCGAAATTATTTTTTCATCAAAAGTTTCTTTGAGTAAATCAATTGTAGTGCGCGCTGTGTGGCATGTGGGTCCATCCTTTTGGAACAACATGTCAGCAGTATTAATGCCAGCTAATCAAGGTACGAAAAAATTTCTAATCATGTCCTTATACCGTTCACCATTGACAGTAACATTCTGACCATCATCGTTTTTAAAGACATATGGACCAATTAAACCAAACTAAACAAAAAGCAACTATTATCTGTTAAATGGGTTGTCAAATAAAGCAGTGTTGCCAACTCAAATTTGTGAACCTATAAAAAAAACACCCTTTATATATATATATATATATATATATATATATATATATATATATATATATATATATATATATATATATATAATTATATATATATATATATATATATATATATATATATATATATATATATATATATATATATATATAGCGTAAAGTAGGACGTTAATTAACCGCGAAAGAGTTGGGTGAGCTTCGGCCCCAAAACAGATTGAATAGAAATAAACAAACAAACAAACAAACAAACATATATATATATTTAAATTTTTTATAAATTTTTTGAGGTGAATAAAAAAAAAATTTAACTTTAAGCTGTCAAAATTTTCATTTTTAACATGTTTTTAACACATTCACAAAGACCCTTAATTGTCAATATGTTAAGAATAATTTGTTAAAAATTTGGGAAAATAAAATTTGTTGGGGTGAAATATTTTTAATGTCCAAATTAATTTTGCAGTTTGAATTAATTAAAATTTTGACAGTCAACAATGTTTCAAAATGAATCGCATCACGACAAAATATCGAACTGGTTTTATTCTGCGGGTTTCCTCCATTTGTTTATCGTATTACAATTTCTATTATTTCTATCACGTCAATGACATCTAACATCAAATCAATCTCAACTAAAAAGTGAGGTTAGAAATTTACCGCGTTAATTTTTTTTATTTTGGTTTGGTGGTGAATAGATTTATATATGACGCCAAAATTTTAATTTTTAAATCTTTTTAACCTTTTTAACTAATATACACAGACCCTTAAATGTTTTTAACACATCCACAAAGACCCTTGAAAACCGAAATTCATAACAAAAAAAAATATTAATGCTGTGTGCCTTAATCGATTAAACTAACTAAACTAAATTTTAACAAGTTAGTTCATGCTATTTCTAGATAAATGGGACTGCACAAAAATAGACAAAAGTCGTTAACTGTGCCTCAGCTTCAACTTGAAACTAAACTAAATCAAAAAGTATTTCAGTTTATTTATAGTTTAAAATTATTATAGTTATTTTATACTTTTTGGGAAAAGTCACCGAAAACACCACCTATGAGGCAATAGTGGAAGCTTGAACAATTTGTAATGTTTACTTTGAAACGTCGATTCAGCATTTAAAAATAAATATTAAAATTCCAAGCAATCGTAAATTAGTTTTGAAATCTTAAACAAAAATACCAATTAAAAAACTAAACAAAATTTCATATAAAAATTTTTATTTGATGGTCGAACTAAAATTATGGGTAGTGCAAAAAGTAAAAGATTACAGGCCAAACTAATTTCTGCGTACACAGAAGGAATATGTGTTCGAAAACGATTAAAACATCATGAAGAAGAATTAGCGGCATCGCGTGGCCGATATGCTGAACTTGAAGAAAAGTGGAGTGCTAAATATGACAAACTGCAAATCAAATATGATCAAACAGAACAGCGATTAGCTGAAATAAAAAAAATTTGCACCCTATTACAAATTCAATTGGCCGAAGCTAAATCTAAGTTAGAAAAATCGCATAAGGAGATTAGTGATCTTATCGAACAGCATGAACAAGAACAAAACCTAATCGCACAAGCGATTGATTCGGTATTGCACGATTGCACCATTTTGTTTCGGATCTGAGTTCGAAATTAAATGGAAAAAAAATTTTAACAACATCGTAACGTTAATTCGGAGCGAGAAGGGCATTTAATGGAAGATTGTGAACAGCAGTTCCGTAAAATGCTTAAAATATGCAAAGATAAAGTTAAATTGGTTGAAAAAGAAAAGATGGACAAATTGAATCGAGTCAAAGAAATTGAATTAGATGCTAACGGTAAAAGTAATCAAGTAATCAGCTCCGACGTTTATGCGAATTAATACTTCTAGGTCAATGCTATTTGAGAGGAGCTTAAACGTCAACGGAGTTATAATATGCTAGCCTGATCAATAAAAGGATTTAATGCCCACAGTTTGGATTTCTTGTCTATAAATTTTGTTCCTTTTCTTACAGGCAGGAATTCTTTATGGCTACCTCATTGCAACGTGATAGTTTTTTATGAATTTGTTCATTCATAAGTTGGAGGTAAGACACGATGCTCTCTGCGTATTGTTGCCATATTGCTTGTGACTTTGAAATCGTGATAGTCTTCTTGATTGGGGTGACCTTTCTCTTTGCTATCAACAAGCTATAGTTGTTATTTGCTTAAATTCTTTTATGAGGCTTACATATACCTCAGCTGCATAGGCTTGTTGTGATGCATCTGTCATCGGTGATGCAATTGTGATCGGTAAGACAACCAGCCTATAGCACCAAATAACTTCGAAGATTTAGATAAAATAGAGTTGTGTGAGTTATTCATTAGAGAGTGTAAGTTTTGTCACCAAATTGTGACTGATATGTTAGTGTTTAAGGAAATGGTCCAAAAACGGCGTTTAGCCAATTGATGAAAGAGGAGAATACATGTGCCAGGGTAGAAAGCGATTAACTAAACCCCAATACATACTCTGTGGTTAAAATTGGGTGATTCAACTCTCAATTACAGCAAAGAGTGGATAATTGTAAGAGAGATAGTGAGAATGATATAACAAAGCAAAATAAGTTTTGGAATGAAATGGTAGTAAGGCTTCAAATTAAGGCCGTGTACAAACATATAGAACTACTATTGTACTTGAGCATATGAATATGTTTTTGAGTATAGGCAATGCTGGTCCACAACCCTGCAGTATTTGCAGCATTACATGGTTTAAACAGATGCTAGCGTGAGCGACATTGGAGTGAGGGTTGGTATTTTTTCCGATTCTAAGAGTGGTGTATGTTTGATTAAATGTTGAGGTGAAAGGCAAGGCAATGTGTATGGGGATATGATTTTTGAATATATTTGAATCTGTCAAAAGGATGTACGAGATATACTTCGATTGTTTCAGATAAATCCGCGGAGAAAATGGGAGAGTGAATATAACCAGAAAAGTTTAATAAAAGGAAAGAATTACGGAGAGCTTACTCCTTTAAAAATTCCTTTCTATAAAGAACTCAAAAGAGATACATGAATGATGAGTAGGATTAAGAGAATCAGGCTGAATTACGGTAATTGGAAATAATGGTTGAGGAAACGTCAATTGAGTAAGGACAAGAATTGTGAGTTGTGTGATAGTGTGGAAGATGTTGAACATCTAGTACTAGTCTGCTTAAAATACAACCAGTGCAGAACTAATTTCAGCGTCCTAACTAGATTAATTAATGATGGAGGGTAAATGTATAACACTGTAAACCTCCGCTGATATAGCTGCCTAATTTTAGGGCCAAACCTATTAAAGCATAAATCAAAATAAAATAAAATGTCAAATTCAAACGTATCAAACTACGGGTTATATAGAATACAGAATGTTTTGATAATACCGTTGACTCTGAAATGAATCATTTCTTTTGCCTAAATGTGCAGAAATGTTTTGTCTAAGTTCGCTGCCCACTTTTGCAGTGGAAACCCTTCATTTTTTGAAAGTGTCTCCATCTATTGTTAAATAGCTAACACTTCTTTAATAGTGGCTCGACCGGTCAGTAGCTCGTCTACGTAAATATCTGACCTCATTATTCATGCTGCTTTTAGATAGTTCTTTCTTTTCATCAGATGCTAACTGAATTAGTGTTCTTTTTGCAAGGTACGTCGTTACAGTCGTTTCAAAACTGCCTCTAATTTAGATTCTTCAAATTGTTGAGAAGGAACGAAAACTGCATTTCTATCATATTTTAACAAAAACAAACCCGCACCCATTCATCTTCATCACATAGACACCCGGTTTTAATTCGACAACAATATTTTAAAGGCGAATAAACGTACATATAAAAGACAAAAAAGTGTAACCAAAATCCCTTAAAAACAAAAATAAAAAGAAATCATTCAAACGGATAAAAGCTTCAATCTTCTTAAAATGAAAATTAATTTTCTTTTTTTTTCTTGTTGTTGTTGTAAAAATACACTCGGTCGTCTATAAATCGACTATACTGTATATTACTTTATATCTCATTCGGAAAAAAACACACCCACCACCACCCTTCTATCACGTTCAAGGGTACATAGAGTTTTTTCGTCTTGGGCGAGAACCAAGAAAATGGTTTTTGGGGTAAAAGAATGAAAATTAAAAAAATAAAAAAATTTTCATCATTTTCATTCATTGTTATTATAAAAGTTAAAAAAAATAAAAAGGCAAAATAACTTCCCAAAAGTTCCCGTCTCGCTTCAATGTTCTCACTACTTACACTGATATCATTCTATATGGCTTTTTATTTTTTATTTTTATTTTTTTGTTGCTTGAACATTTTGGAGCTTGCGTAATACTCAAATGTTAGATTTGACAACAACAACATTAATGTTATGTGTTAGTACATTGTAAAACGGTAGAATTTGTAATTCCAACATAACGAACATTAGTATTCTTATCACAAATAATTATTCAAAGATGTTATGTGGCGTTTATATACATAACCGTGTAGGTATGTAGATAAATAAATCAAAGATGAGAACCATAAATAATTGTAGTCTACACAAAACTATTAAATGAAGTAATAAAATCGCGGGTGCCTTTACACACAACACTTGTTGATTTCAAGTTAAGATGATGGTAAATGTTTTAACTATGAACTACTAATTCCATTAAAGGGACCGTACTTTGAAGAGTTTTTCTTCAAAAGGCTGTTAGCCACTACTTTTTTCTATCTTTCTGGTAGCACACTGATTCGATGTCGCAAAAACTAGGCTATCCTAGGTATCCTTGATTTGTTTACAGTTCAATCGTTTACAGTTCTTTGCATTTTGGTATTTTTCAGCTGACCTTGACGTTCCTGGTTTTCCGTGTCGAAATCACAAATCAAATGCCGTTTTGTTTGTACATGATATAATACAAGTTACATGGGACCATAATATAAATACACATAGTACTACCATGGTATGTTAGTTCATTGACGTGATAGATGACACTACTGGTATCGATTTAAAGTAATCAAAATATTTTTATATATATAATCGCCTAAATGTCATATATTTATTCTAAATGTTGACGATATTCTATCGACCCGACATCTGAAACATCAATGGGTAAACTGTTTTTTTCTTATGATGGTAGTACTATATGTATTTATATTATGATGGGACTAACCAATAATATTGTGTAACCCTAGTGAGACCGGTCATAATCGTTTGACTTTCAAGCAAGATGGGTTGTCGGGTACCTATCGTATCCGACAACTATATGAAGCCACATAATACTGTCAGAAATACAGTCACGACTGTACGTTCTTTCATCAAAAAAACTAACACAAATGACTGTTGAGAAGAGATACATAACTAAGGTGATTTGACTTCATGCACCACATCATGTTTTTCTTTTTGACCATAAAATGATAAAAATATATTGGGCTTGCCTGATTTTTTAGGGTCGGAAATAATTTATGATAATGAAAATAATTTGCTGCAAATTTATGCTGATACTGAGAGCTTTTCATTAAAGTATCACTCACCAAAATGGGGCCACTATTACAATTAGTGTATATTTTAATAATTTTGTGGACTAACCCCTTGCTATACTTTTATAGTTAGAGCTTTAAATAATTTTTAAACTCACTGGCACCAAAATTATATCTAAAAATTATTACAACAGTTACTGTTTGTGGCCTTTATGTTTATAGTCAGCAATACTAAGAACTGACCTCCTTTACACTTGTCGTGAAAATAAAAGATCTACTTCATTAGTTGTATAAAGATATTATTTTAGAGCTTTGGAGAAAAGAGAGCTGCCTGATTTTAATATTTTAACCTTTAAGTATGCTAAACGAGAACAAATTAAAGAAACCTCTACGAAACTCAGATTTCCAGTTCTGGATTTGTTTTCTAAATTGAGAGTTTGACCGAAGACTATAGTCGGAGTAGTTGTTAAAATTATTTCCGGTAATTATAAAAAATGATCTTTAAGATCTTGAATATATACATGTTTTAAAGTGGCAATATGTCTAGTTCTTGGAATATGGGCCTAGATGGCGATATCGTGCTTAACAGTCATTAATCTGAGGATATGTTTTTGTCGAAGGGATTTGTAAGAGTTTTTTCAAAACTTCTTCAAAACGAGGTGCAGACCCAAACTCTACCACAGCCAAAGCCATGGAAGAACATTCCTTCAGGCAAACTCAAACTTTCCCTAAATTGTATTATTTTAGTTTCTTTACTCATAAGTAAGTTGTGAGTACACAAACGCAGTATAGGATCCAGCAAAAATAAGTTGGAAAATACTTTTAACGTAAACCAAGAGCCTATGGATTGTATGGATTGTTCCTCGACAGCAACAGCAATAAAAGTTCTTTAATATATTCGTATGGTCTACTCTATCAAAAGCTTTAGTCATGTCGATAAACAAAGCAGATGACTTCTAGACCCTAACAAGACTCGCACTAATCTGTTCAAAAACTGATAAAGCTGCTTATTTTGTGTTCTTATTCTTCTTAAACCCGAATTGAAGTGGAGACAGAAAATTATTTCTTTATTATTTCTCAACCATTCCACTTATCCCGTGTGAACTTCCCCTTAAAACTCCCTATGCTCACACTTAAATTCAAAATACATCATAAAATTTCCACAATAAAACAAACTATTCTTTTAACTAGTATGTTTGAAACGAGTACCGGTCAAAACTGGATATTTTAAAACGATATAAGGTACAAAACGAGATATGGTACGAAACTGGATATTTTAAAATTGGATTCAACACTGGATATTTCAAAACAAGATATTTCGACATGTAATTAAAACTTAAAATGATTTTTTAGGAAAGTTCTAGAATATGGCCAATTAGGGAGGAACTCGGCAAGTTCTTAACCGATTTTGATGAAATTCGATACATAGGAAGAAAATGAGATTTTAAAATGATTTTAGGAAAGTTCTGGAATATGGCCAATTAGGAAGGAACTCGTCGAGTTCTTAACCGATTTTGATGAAATTCGATACATAGGAAGAAAATGTGATTTTAAAATGATTTTTTCAAGTCAATTATTATAATAAGATGAGAAAAGCAGCAATTAAAAAAACCATTAAGTGAAGGAAAATTCTATTTCTCTCCTTAGAAATATTCAAGTATGGAACCTTACTGGCCTTATTCCAGAACTTTCCCAACAAATCATTTTAAAATCCAGTTTTCATCCTACATATCGAATTTCATCAAAATCGGTTAAGAACTCGCCGAGTTCCTACCTAATTGGCCATATTCCAAAATTTTCCTAAAAAATCATTTTAAGTTTAAATCACATGTCGAAATATCCTGTTTTGAAATATCCAGTGTTGTACCATATCTCGTTTGTTCAAATCCTATTTTGAAATATCCAGTTTTAAAATATCCAGTTCTGAGCAGTTCCCGTTTGAAACATCCTCTATTTCTGTGGATGAATTATTGGAAAGTGAATTACAGGAGAAACATTTGGATTCTCTAAACGTACAAAAAAGATGTTGAATTATTGGCATTAACACTCGGATCATTGGTAAAACCACTTGATATATCATGTAGTTGTTTAATATGACTTAGCTCACAATGTCCATTTATCATCTCATTAATCGATTGACAGTTTTTCGAGAAATTTTACCATTTGCACAAAATTGATAGACGTACCACGTTTTTAGTCTGACTGATTTTCAAATTTCCCAGCTTTTCCTAAATAGGCTATTGTTGGTTGAGTAAATGCTCAACAAGTTTTTGCAAGATGGCATATTTCATTTCTAAAGCGTATATATTTTAGTGAATGGTCGGATATCTAGGGTCTAAGCTTAACTGCTTTTCTCCCTATTGCAATAGTTTTTGTGAAAAATTTAAGATGCTCGCATTCAGAATATTTATAAAAAATCAAAAGTTAGTGATAAGTCAGGTCGCCTTTACACATCTATCCAACATTCATATAAGAACGCCTTTTGCAGCTGACTATAGTCAATACGGGCAACTTTAACGTTCCTATATAGCGATGGATCTAGACTTAAAGTTAGTTTCAATTAAACAGTGGTTAAATATGTTAAAAACTTTGCATGAAACATTACGAAAGAATCTCTGATCAAGTCTACAAAGTACGTTTTCAATGAATGTCACCGAAGGCTTAAACATTTATATTTGTCCTCTCTCTCGTCATTTTTTTCTCTCGCTCATACAATTTCTATTCACTCGTCTCTCTAGCACCAAAATTCTTGTGTAAATAAACTCTTGGGCAGTTTTTTTTTCTCTCTCTCTCTCTCTATATATATATATATATATATATATATATATATATATATATATATATATATATATATATATATATATCAATAAAATTGTACCTACTAGACATATCTTTAATTTTCAAACTGTTGATGAAGCTGCTGTTTTATTAGCAATCAATTCTATCAAGACTAATGCTATTGGTGATGATGGCATCCCACTAAGATTCATTAAACTAATAATTCCTTTAGTTATTCCGTATATTTGTCATATAATAAACACGAGTATTGCTGATGCAGTATTTCCATCTCAGTGGAAAATTTCTAAAGTGATTCCCATACCTAAAACGTCTCATCCTAAACTGATTAGTGACATGAGACCTATTAGTGTTTTGCCAGTGTTAGCTAAGGTGATTGAAATTTTAATGAAAAATCAAATTACCGAATGCTTTAATACTAATAATATGTTTATTCATTTACAATCTGGTTTTCGAGCTGGGCATAGCACGACGACAGCCATGTTAAAGGTAACTGATGATATTTCTACATCTTTGGATGATGGACAAGTTGTGTTTCTTATCTTGCTTGATTTTTCAAAGGCGTTCGATATGTTAAATCATGAAATATTGTTATACAAATTAAAGTGTATGTATGGTTTTTCCAATGAAGCTATTAAATTGGTACGAAATTATCTTTTAAGACGAATACAGTACGTGAATTATAATGAAGAGCAATCTTTTCCTATTGAGACCAAGTGTGGCGTTCCTCAAGGGTCGGTCCTAGGGCCGCTACTATTTTCGATTTTTATTAATGATATTGCTAAAGTAATTTCACATTGTAAATACCATTTATATGCAGATGACCTGCAGATTTATTTGAATAGTAATATGGGTTTTATCGACCATACTGTGGCGCTCATTAATAATGATTTGCATTGTATTTCTAATTGGACCAAAGCAAATGGACTTGCTTTGAACTCAGCTAAATCAAAAGTAATGCGCATCTATAGAGGAAAAAGCAATTTGCCATACCCGAGATTTGAGTTGAATAATGAGTTAATTGAATATACTAACAGTGTGCGTAATCTTGGTTTTATGTTGATTTCTGAGTTTGAGTGGGATTTACAGGTTAATCACATTTGTTCTAATATATATTCTGGTCTGAAGCGACTTTCCAAATTTAAGCACGCTACTCCTATCAAAACCAAAAAGTGTATAGCTTACTCATTACTATTTAGTCATATTTTATACTCAGATTTAGTACTTGGCAAACTTGATTATAACTCCAATAAAAGATTACAAATTGCTTTTAATTCAATCACTAGATATGTGTATAATGTGTCGAGGTTTGAACATATTACACCCTACTCGAAATCTTTGTTGGGTTGCACATTTAACAACTATTTGAAATATAGGCAATGTGTATTAATCTTTAATATTATTAATGGTAAGTGTCCTGCATATTTTCGTAACACTATTCAGTTAGCTCGTTCCAATAGATGTGTAACGTTAATCCCACCTCGACATCGTACCACCTTTCGTGCCTCATTTGTGTTTGTTAATGGAGTTCAAACTTTTAATAGCTTGCCTCATAATCTTAGAAGAATTTCACATCCGTCCCAGTTTAGAATCAAATGTTTAGAGTACTTTTCTTTACGTTAATGTTTCATATTAGAATTTGGCTTAATACACACTTTCATCTCCTTTGTTTATTGTTATTATTATTATTATTATTATTATTATAATTATTATTATTATTAATATTATTATTATTATTATTTTTAATTGTAATATTGAATTAGTGATAGTTGATTAATTTTATTAGTCTTTAAATATTAAATATAAAATTTTTGTAAGTACTCAATTCGTTAATGTTGTGCACATTCAAATATGGACTGTGATAGTCTGGTGCGCACTTTGAATAAATAAATATAAATAAAAATAAAAATAAATATATATATATATATATATATATATATATATATATATATATATATATATATATATATATATATATATAACTCATTTTCATATTTCAAATTGTTACTCGCAAAAGTTTGTTCTTCACAAATACTAAGAAATTACACCAGTCATTTCACTTCCAAGATAGTCATTACTATCAAAGACAACCACAAGAAATCTTCATCGGTCTGTTAGAAATCGAAACACAGAAACTTGAATTTCTTTCTCTTTCTCTTTCTCTCTCTCCGTTTTTCTCTCCCGCTGATACAATTTTTTTTTTCAACTCATCTCTCTGGCACTAAAATTATTGTGCAAATAAACTCTTATGTCCTGTTTGTCCTTCTCTATCTCTCTATGTCTCATTTTCTCTCGCCATTTTTCTCTCTTGCTCTTACAATTATTTTGCAACTGATCTCTCTGCCACTAAAATTCTAGTTCAATTATTTTCAACAGTTACAATTGGTGACCCCTTTGTCTTTTCGTCATCAATACTTAGAACTGTCAGCAACTTTTTGAATTCCTAGCAGGGGGGACATTTTACTGTCGCAGAGATTGCGAAACGGAGCAATGTGCAACTGAGCAATGTGTATTCCTTTTTGTATTCCTCACTTTACAAAATCTTAGTATACAGGGAGCTCTATTGGCATAGATAAGCTGATAACACTTTCTCTGCAATAAATATGTCTCATATTATTCCGATTATCGAAAAATAATAATTTCTCATTCAGGAACTCTGTGATTTTGAAACTAGTTAGACCTACCAGTTGTTCAGTTGAACAAGTGAATACAATATACATATTTCATTCGAAGACTTCAAGTAACGCAAAGCTCGAGTCAAGGTTAAAAATTTATTTGTAGAAATAGTGTCCCGTAATGTCTGACAGTGATACGCGATGGTAGAGTTAATCAAAATTGATTTTATTAAACGTTAAGTAATGATAAAAAGGCCTCGTCCTAAGTGCCAAGCACCGTTTTTGATATAAAAACTTTAAAACTGGATTGTCATACATGACAATGGATCTGATTAACACTTTGAACAACTTCAGCATGATGGCATTTGTAAGTGGACGTAAGGCATACAAAGCGCGGTTGCCTACGACAACACACGGTTTTATAACCACTCTCACATAATTATCATAAATCACTCCATCGCGCCAGGGTTTAGTCTCTAAACCCTGTGATCATATATTTTGTTTTCAACTCATTGATTTTTAGACTAATCAAACTAATTGCGCAGTAGCGGCAAAACGTAACGCATTTGTTTGCGCAAAATAATATCACGCGAATACCCACCTTAAGAATTAAAGTAAACAAACTCGTATCATTCTAATTAAATGTGCCAGATATTATTTCCATTTCATTTTGTAAACACAACACCACACATTTTATATTTGTATGTCGCTATATATGATAACGTGCCGTCATACTGTGTATTGAATAGAAATACGTCTATTAGAGACTGTGTATAAGATGACATTGAACACTGATATTTGAATAACAGAAACAATTAATATTCATTCATATTGCTTGTGAAAAGATTAGTAAAGTAAAATATGCCAGAGATTCTTAAAGTGTGCGCCACGGGCACAAGTGTGCCGCAAAATTGTTCTCGTTCACGTTGAACCAAATCTCGACTGACCCGGTGAAAAAAAATCAACAGCATTACAAGCTAAAATTAACCCTTTACTGAGATCATTTACAATTTTTTTACAATTGGTGATCGTTGTTGGTGGTCAGCCCAAAGAACGATTTTACAAAAAATTGGTCTTGGCATTGTGGTCAGCGGCATGGATCGAACACAAGACCTCGGTGTAGTAAGCCAACATGTTAACCACCACTAAGCGACCAGTCGGTCACTATGGTGGGTGAAAAGTACACTTTGAAATTTGTTTTATTTATTACAAATTGTTTGTAACTGCAAAATTACCAACCATTATCTGGATAAAAGTTCAACTGCTTTCAATTATAGATTACACTGAGCAATTGGCACAGTTGTTAAAGCTGCGGTGTTTAGGACGGGAGGTACCAGGCTTGAATCCCAACAAAGGAGGGTTACAAAAGGGATTTTTTATCACCTGGTTACGATCGGTAAAGACGAAGAACACAACTAAGACTCCCTGTTGAAGTGCAGAATCCATGGGATGAACCATCGTCCATGTCAGTACAGGCTGACTGGAACAACGCAATGTGCAGATGGATTTAAAATCGAACCTGTATTCGTGTGCGTCCTCGATTTGGCTGGTGACGGCGTAAAGTAAGACGTTAAAAAATAACCACGAAAGAGTTGGGCCCAAAAAAGATTGCAGTGTTTAAAAAAAAACGTAGATTACGCATAAATAATTAGAAAACTTGCAATTGAACAGGTGCATTGCTTTTTTCACTGACGAGAACCCGAACACTTTATACTAGGACCGATATTGCTTCCACTATGGATGCAAGAATGATAAACTATCATATGCGCTACAACTACTACTTACAATAACATGGCAACTTTAAATGATCAACCGCAAGCTCTTTCAACGTGCCAAATAATTTTGTTTATTATAAGGTCATCTTGGCTCACAAAAAACTTCCCCCTTAATGCCTGCCTAGAGCATTCACTTATGTGAAAGAAAGTGAAGGAAAGTGAAGAGTCGCTCTAACGCCCGTTTTCTGTGAAGCAGACACTGTACATTTACTGAAAATTTAGTATATGGAAGTATATGGAATATGAGTTATAGAATTTTAATAGCTAAAATAATTAGACCTCTTACACAGATCAAAATTGTGCAAATTACCACAAAATTCTGTGTAAATCACAAATAAATAAGCTACCTTTGTTATATTGGTGACCCCGACACAATTTGAACACACAGACTTCTGATCTACTCTTAACTACACAAATGGATTTGTAATTTGTTTCATCATTTTTGTAGCTTTCGTGTACATTAACATAATTTGCTATAAGAGTCAACTTAAAGTACTTAGTTGGGATGACTCTCTTAATGGCCACGACACTATGATGGGTTAAAAACTTCTACTAAGCCTTCAGCTATACGTATAACTGCAATTTAAAACATTCTTCGTTTAAACTATAGATTACATCATTTTATTTACCATCAAATGGTCGCTTAAGCGATATTTTAATTAATCGACCAACTAGCAAGATTAGGTTTCATCAGATCATTCATCAGATTGAAAGGTACTGAAATAAGAAACATCACCAATGAAACGCTCCCACCCAGTATATATCCATAGAAATGAAGGATTATTATTATAGAAGGGCTTCCCTAAAAAGTGCTTTCTTAAAAAGAAATTAAATAAAAAATCTAACAATATCAAATATAAAATCTATAATAATATCACAGATAACTATACCAGATGAACATCTTGTATGGCACAAATTTATACAAGTAAATTCGTACTACGCAAATTAATGCAACCGAAATCTAATCAAACGAAAAATAGATAGTACATCAAAACCTTTTACAATAAAAGCAAAACTCATTCAAAATGTTTGTAACATTCAAAACTATATAAAAAAAATTTTAAATTATTTCGTTACTATGGCAATTTCTAATATAAATCAAATTGTTCTTCATAGTTTTCATATCTCACTATCACTTTAGCAAATCTGCAATTTGTTCAGCCTACGTATTGAATAAATTCCTTGGCTTTTATTACAGAAGGTTTTGATGTACATATAAATTTTTTTATTCTTTTCTTTTTGTTTGCAAGCGATTATTTTATTTAAAAAAAAAATTAAAAATGTTTGGTTTTTTGTTTTATTTTTTTATACATGCCAATAGTTGTGCGCAAAAAAGAAAAGGATGCAAATATGATTTGATTTCGGTTACATTAATTTGTATAGTAAGAATTTACATGTGTTCATGTAAACCACACAAGATGTTCATCTAGGAAAATTATCTATGGTTTTTACAAACAAACGTTTCAGGATTATATAGCGGAACTTAAATTAAAAGGAAAGTCGTGTCAGTTTGGAGAGTTAGCTGATGATTTAGTTAAAGATATGTATATTTGCGCTTTCTGGTCGTAGTTCCAGAATTTAAAAGCAAAATTACTATTAATTTGAAAAATGTTTACCTATTCCCACAATGGAAGAAACTCGAAGCAAATTAAATAAATCGAGTGTATATTTCGTTGTAGGGTTTTAGGATGATTTCGTTGTACAAAAATAGTTCTAATTTGTTTGTATTCAATACTCTTGGTAATTTAGTGTATATAGATGATATATTGATCTATAGGGAAAATGATGCAGAGCCTAATGAAATTTTTAAAAAGTTCTAGAGAAATAAGGTTTAATTTTAATTTTAAAAAAATGTAAATATTGAGGTTAAATATTCAAGGCATATTTTTAAGCATAATGGTATGAGATCACACATTTAAAAAAAAAAAAGCATTTAAGGAAATTGCAACTTCGGGTAGTCTAAAGGAATTGTAACGTTTTCTAGCAATGGTGAATTATTTACGTCCATATTCGATATATATGTCTGACAAAAATGAGTTGTTAAGATAATTGTGAAAAAAAGCATAATAGTTTTCTTCAAAAGTGCATGTTGATCCATGGAAGCTGCGATTTTACAGGTTGAAAAACCATTAACATACGCATCTAAATTTTTGACGGCGATACACAACAAATGTACGTACAAATCAAAAAGAAAATGTTGGAGATAGTTTGTTGCGAAAAACTCCACCAGTATTTTTTTGGAAGTAGATTTTTGGTTAGATTGTATAATAAACTATTGAAAAATCTGTTTAAAAAGTTATTGACATTGGTGCCAACGAAACTTTAACGTAAGATTTTGAGAATACAAAAATATGATTTCATAGTGAAACATATTCCAGGGAATATGATGTATTTAGCAGGGGAACCGCTCAGAACTGGACATTTTAAAACTGGTTATTTCAGAATAGGACTTGACAAAACGAGATATGGTACAAAACTGGATATTTCAAAATTGGATAATTCAAAACGAGATAAGGAACAAATCGAGATATGGTACAACACTGGATATTTCAAAACAGAATATTTCGACATGTGATTTAAACTTAAACTTATTTTTTAGAAAAGTTCTGGAATATGGCCAATTAGGAAGGAACTCGGTGATTTCTTAACCGATTTTGATGAAATTCGATATGTAAAATGAAAATGGGATTTTAAAATGATTTGTTGGGAAAGTTCTGGAATAAGGCCAGTAAGTTTCCATACTTGAATATTTCTAAGAAGAGAAATAGAATTGTCCATCACTTAATGTTTTTTTTCTTTAATTGTATAATTAAATTTGATTTGAAAACCTTTTTTGGGAAAACCTCTGGAATATGGTCAGTAAGCTTTTATACTTGAATAATTTAAAGCAGAGAGATAGAATTTTCCTTCACTTAATGATTTCTTTTAATTGCTGCTTTTCTCATCTTATTAAAATAATCATTGACTTGATCGAGTTTACTGTCAGTAAAATTTATCTTCGTCTATTTTTTATTCTTCTGCTTAATATAACTTTTCTTTACTTTAGAGAATTTGTGTGAGAAAAATTAATTAATTTTCATCAACATTTTCATCCTACATATCGAATTTCATCATAATCGGTTAAGAACCCGACGAGCTCCTTCCTAATTGGCTTTATTCCAGAACTTTTCCAAAAAATCATTTTAAAATCCCATTCCCATCCTACATGCAGATTTTCATCATAATCGGTTAAGAATTCGCCGAGTTTCTTCCTACTTGGCCGTATTCCAGAACTTACCCAACAAATCATTTTAAATTCAAATTTTCATCCTACATATCGAATTTCATCATAATCGGTTAAGAACTCGTTGAGTTCCTTCTTTACTGGGCATATTCCAGAACTTTCCCAAAAAATCATTTTAAAAAAAATCACATTCCCATCCTACATATCGAATTTCATCATAATCGGTTAAGAACTCGCCGAGTTTCTTCCTAATTGGCCATATTCCAGAACTTTCCTAAAAAATCATTTTAAGTTTAAATCACATGTCGAAATATCCTGTTTTGCAACATATCTCGTTTTGTACCTTATCTCGTTTTGAATTATCCAATTTTGAAATATCCAGTTTTGTACTATAACTCGTTTTGTACCTTATCTCGTTTTAAAATATCCAGTTTTAAATTATCCTGTTTCGTTAAATCCATTTGTAAAATATCCAGTTTCAACCGGTACCAATACATTTAAAATGTATCCAAAAAATGTTTTTATTTATATGTATTAAGCTCTATATACAAATCACGAATGTCATATTTCTATTTGCACTATAAACTTCTAATATCACCCGCCAGATCTACGACCAGTTCTCATTATTTGAAATCAAAAATAAGCATTATATATCAATAAGTCCCAATACTAATCCAGAGATGGCACTCTTAATGGAAAGTTTTATCATTTTTAGAACGTAGCAACCTTTAAACGAAATGTGTCAAAATTTAATTTAATTATAATACTGAGTTAAAGTGATTTTATTGACGCTACTTTAACAATTTTGAAAACATTGGAAAAAATGAGTATCATGTGTTGATAAAACAATGCTTTTTTACGGGGAAAAAACATCGTTTAAGCTCAGAAATGGCTTAAAAATATTATTCAAATCGAAACCAACTATTTGTCGGTGGTATGCTGATTTAAAAAATGGATGAACAGACACAAATGTTGCTAAGCGGTCGTCTAAACGATGCAGTGACTAAAGAAAACAAGTCCTAAAAATTGTGATAAAAGTTCGAAACGTGAAAGTTTGTCAGTTCAATATGTTGCATACAAATTTGGCCATAAAAACCTTTGTTTCCAAATGGGATTGCTCACAATGGAACAAAAACAACAGCGCATCGATGATTCAAAGCACTCTTTAGTACTGTTTAATCGAAATAGAAAATGTTTACGTCAGTATGTAAAAAAGGTTTAATCTTTAAACTCTAGAATCCACTCAGCTGAAAGGAAAAGGGCAGCTCCACTCCACTGTATTCTCCAAATCTAGCCCCCAATGATTACTGGCTGATTAAAGACCTCAAAAAATATTTCCAGGGAAAGAGATATGGGTCTAATAATGAGGGTAATTTGAAGCCAAAGATAAATCGAACTCACATGGTATAGAAAAGTTTTAAAAGTGTTGGAATGATTGTATCACAGTTGAAGGAGATTATGTTGATGAATAAAGAAGTTGATTCAAAAAACTTTTGACAATACTCGAGGAGTAAGGCAAAGGAGTATACTCTAATACTCTCGCCAATTATGTTCCTGATCGCAACGGATAGTATCATGCGAAAACTAGATTACACGTCTTAACAGCATTCAATACGGATTAACAGGATTATGCAGATGGTATATGCCTTCTCACACGCAATCACTCAGATTAAGCTAACGATTTTGGTCTCAAGATAAACAGCATTGACTTGGAAAAGAACTGTGGTAGCAGAAAGAACTTGGCAAATCATGGCTGGAAATAAAAACATTAGCCCCCAATATAACAAGACGGTTTTCAGCCTAGTTGCCGCCCTATGCTCCCACAAAAACATTTACAAAAAACGAGTAAATGTACTATTTTCACGACGACAATGTACTCGAAATATGATTTCACGTTTTTTTTTTTTTTTCATATTACCAAATCACAAAAAAACTACTTTGTCGCTTATTTCGGTTTCTACTTTATTTTTTGCGTGTAGAGTAGTAAAGAAAAGCAAAAAATAGTAAAACAAAATCTATTGACGTGACAAGAGTGCAATTAGTTTGTCGTAAAAAAAATTGTTTATAAATTAATATTTTCTATAAAAATAGAATAAAAAAAATAAAAATAAAATGATAACAACCACATATCATCTCTCTTATCACAATGAATGTGTATAAAACAAAGTGTAAAAAAAAAAAAAAAATTCAAAAAGTTATTTTAAGAATTTTTTTTAATTCATTAAATTTTATGTATTAAAAAATATTTTCATCAGAATAAATTTTTAGAATTTTAGTGTTGTGATTATAATCAACGGCATCTTATACAGTGTATTTTCGCGCGTGTGGATTTATCTATGTGTGGGTGCCTCCTGTATATATATTTGTATTTCGTCTAACTATATCTATGAGATAATGAAAAGTTTTAGTTTAAATAACGAACGAAATTCTATTTATTTTGTAATATTTACAATTTTTTACATTCAAAAAACTATTGGATTAGGTAAGTTTGTATATACGTGCATGTCTGTATGTATTTTTTTTGTATTTACATATCCAACTCGGTTCTAGCGAATTATATGTTTTAATCCACTTTGTAATATTTTTATATCAATCCTATACTACTATTTACAATTCGAAAAAATCGTTTCGTTGTACAAATGTTGAATTCAAATTTTATGTTGTAAACGATAAGCGATGATTAATGATGATTCTATGTAAATTAATAATTTAGGTGCGATCATAATATAGAGACTATATCGAATGTGTTGAAATAGTGTTGGCCGTCTAATCGTTTAATACCGCACACATAAACACACACACACACGAATTATAATCAATACCACTACCACCAACCGAGGCAGCAATTAAGGTAACTTTATCCGCCTTAATTGTTTCCCTTTTGAAAAAAATCAACCAGCAGTAAAACGAAATAATTTTTTTTTTTTGATGTTTTTATACATTTTGAGCTTTTATTATTTGTACTGGAAAAAAAAACACACAAAAAGTGTACAACGGCAAAAACAGTGTTGGAAAAATCAATAAAGGTTTTCTCTAGTCTTCGTCTCTAGTAAATGTACATATGTACATACATATGTATGTACATAACGTAAATTTACGGTTAAATCTTATTTGATACTAGATAATCTTATTTATTTCTCGTCTTTCCAAAGGTATATCTGTATATGTGTGTGTATGCCGGTAAGCTATGTAAGCTTTTTTTTTTAGGGAATCTAGATTTGGTCTCATTTGTATCGAATTTATGTTACTTGATCCCTATATATAGATATTGATGTCAAACAGTAAGTCGGATGGTGTATAGAGTAAAAAATATTTTAAACGACTTAAACGGACCTTTGAACGATTAATATTGTATCGAGTAGATTTAGTAGGTTTTTTGCTTGTATATCTTTTTGCTATACTATTAGGGTTCATTGTGTATTCATCAAGAGAGGAAATATTTTTCTTGCATCGCCTCTATTCGGGTTCAAATTCGCTTTATTGTTTAATCTTCATATATCTACGGCTTGGCCTCTGTGGGTGGGGGACTTGCATGTTTCGTTATAAGACTGTAAAATTCATAAGAACGATTAATGTGTTTGTATGAACAATTTTGTATTGCTTTGCTTTTCGATTTTCCATATGTTTAAGTCACTTTGAAAGTTATCATTTCTAATGTACCATTGTTGACAAATGACACGCAATTCTTAGTTTTGAAAACGTTGTATCATTGGTAGATTTGTCTTCTTGGGACACCCCAAGTTTCTATACCATAGGTCCATACTGGCTTTAGAATTACCTGATATAATAGCAAATTGTTATGTAAGCTCATAATTTCAAACTATAAGCCAATACATTTTTCTATATTTGATATTCAATACTTCTTTTTTCTTTTAAACGAGCTTTTTCCAAAAAAGCTTGCAATGAAGGTCATGCCGAGGTACTTAGTGTATTTGAAACTAGCATTAAATTAAGTTTTATTGGAGTCCAATTAACTTTCTGGTTTGTGATGTTTAAGTGAACCGATTTTTCTCCATTTAAGCCAATGCTCCATTTCTTTGTCCAACAACTCACTGCGTTTATTGCTTTTTCAAGTTTGGTGGTTGCTTTTAATAATTTTTCCAGTTGCCAGGATAGCAGTATCATTTGCAAATGCTGCTGTGCTTGTGCCTTCTGTATATTAGGAAAATCTTTGGTGTACAGAATGTACAATATCTTTGTTTGTTTTCCTTTATTTTAATGTATCTGCTTAAGAGCGTCCTTTACTAAAAATGGGTATGTTGTGCAGGTTCGATAAGCACTTGTGCGAACATTTTCTTCTAGAGTTTTTTTATATTTAATAGATAATATGTACAACTCATGCTTAGTTTTTTTTTTTCTCCAAATTTTCTTTTAATAAGAAGTTATTAGATCCCAAACTTAGAGAAGTTGTGCAAGTTCGATACGAATGCTCAACAACAATGGACCCAAAATTTTTTCAGAATAATAAACTTCAATTCATAATCTCGTGCCTAGTTTTCTTATTTTGTAAAATATTTACATTTTTAATTTATAAATAATTAAATTAAAAATAGCTTACACATTTTTAAATTTTTTTTGGAGTAAATAATTTCAGCCAATTTCCGATAGGCGATTTTAGATCAATTTCTCTCTTTAATACAAAATTTTTATGTTTGTATGGTGTTTACGAGTAAATAATTTTCGCATTAGTATTGCTGATCGTACGCTTCGTTTTTGTATATAAAAAAAGTATATAACGTAGAATTGTTGTATATTGTTGTTGTTGTTTAAATGTACATAAATCTTTATTTATTATGTATTTTCATTAAAATATATAAATAAGCTAGAATTCGTTATAAACTTATTATGTATATTATATATATATATATATATATATATATATATATATATATATATATATATATATATATATATATACATATATATATATATATATATATATATATATATATATATATATATATATATATATATATATATATATAAATATATATATATATATATATATATATATATAAATATATATATATATATATATATATATATATATATATATATATATATATATATATATATATATTTATTTATATATATATTATATATATATATATATATATATATATATATATATATATATATATATATATATATTTATATATATATATATATATATATATATATATATATATATATATATATATATATATATTTATATATATATATATATATATATATATATATATATATATACATATATATATATATATATATATATATATATATATATATATATATATATATATATATATATATATATATATATATATATATATCTTTCTTTGGTCTTTTTATATTTTTGTCGTGACGACTTTTTTCAACACTAATGAAGTGCGAATCTGGAGTTTGCATTGCAACTATAATGAGCACGGAGAGTGTTATGCTGTAATACTGCAAATTGTGCCCTACTGGTATATGACTGTTTCTTCGAAAAATTTACCCGTTTTCCTCCAATAGTTTTGGCAATTAGTGCGTGCAAATGTTCAACTCGATTTGAGTCGACGTCATATAGGAGGCTTTTTGCATTAATTCGTAATCTACGGATAATTGAGCCAATTTTTTATAAAATACCACACTCCTGCATCTCAGGCACCAAATTTTGTTCATCCGACTTTTCCTTATTACAAAAATAAGCATCACAATTTCTATGCTGACCAAATATGTGGAATGGAGCGTTATCAAAATCTTTTTGCAGCATAATAATTTTCTCATGCAACGAAATATTCTCCATTTTTTTCGGTATTGTACAGCTTTAGTAATGCCAACAGAAATCCGTTTTAAATTTGAGCCTAACATTTTTCGAAATCTTATTGGAAACGTAGTATTTACTCACCTTTTTACGAAAATTACGTAGTAAATGATTTCGACATTCGATTTTTTCAATGTGGGTGTTTTTGTAAGGTCTAGCATCAAGAATTTTTTTATAAACATTGCTATCACCATCGGCTATTATCTGATTGTAACGGACACCATATAACTTTTCACTTTCCTTAAAACCTTCAAGTATCAATTCCGCTTCCATACCAGTTGAGTAACCTCTATAGTTTGCATTGCAAACATGTTCAGGTACCGTTTCTGGTGAGTGCTTTGTACATACTACACAATATTTGTTCGCGACTTTGCTCCATATAACCTTACCCGTATCATGTGCAACAATTGATGCGACTCCTGATAAAAATGAATAATCGCTGCTACTCCCATATGTTCGTTTTGAAAAACAAGCATCCGCTGAAACAGTCAATAACGGAACACCATCGATATCTTGGTTATGTTTTGCAATTGCAATAGTTTTAGCTTCCATAGCAGCAATCTGCATTTCATTTTTAGCGGCAGATGAAATATCAATTTGCACTTGGATTTGGATTTCACGAAAAGTTTTCGTTGACATATATGGAATATTCAGCACCGCAAGAGATTCTTCTGTCTGCATGAAACCTGCACCAATTGCAATACCGCCGACAACAGATAAATAATTTAAATTTAAATGTGCATCGTCTGTCGAACAAGTGTCGAACGAAAATTCAGCATTACACATATTACATTTAAAAAAAAGCTTTGAATTTAAACCACGCCTATGTTCTCTCAATATAACCAAATTTGATAAGCTACAATTAAACAAACTTGAATTCATACTTATGAGCTTTAATTGTTCAAAAAAATTAAGCAATGAAACTATTTGGTTGCCTTCAATATGGAAAATTGAGTTTTTAACATTTGTGGAAATATTCTCCTGAGGTAATTCCGGGTTGATTGCTGAATTAATTGGTTCTGTTTCTGCAAAGTTTTCCATTTCGTTCATCTGAGAGGGCACATCATTTACATTTGATGTTTCTAAATTACACGGCTCCGGTACCTTTTCAGCTATTAGTAAACGTTTTTGACAATTTCTTTTTGTTAAAGCGTTGCGTTTTCTACCAAAAATAGAGTCACCTCGTTTTTTTATTCGTCCCATTCTTATTTATTTAATTATATCGATAATAATATCTAAATAAACTTATAAACTACAAAATTTCAACAATTTTCACTCACTTTTTAATAAAACCATAATAACAATAATTTTCACAAAATTATCAGAGATAAATATTACGAACAAACTTCTAACACTTCCATGAGAAGCAAATTAGCACCAAATTTAAGATATATATTTATGAGTCATTTTGCAGAACATTTAAAAAACAGTATGAGCTTTTCCCAAGAGTTTGGTACCGTGATGTAGATGATATAATTGTAGTTGTCAAAAGAAGTGTCTTACCATCTGTTTTTAACCACATAAATAGCATAAACCGATTTATTAAATTCACCATGGACACATAGGCAGACACTGTCTTAAATTTCCTGGATATCAAAATCATAAGAACGCACAATAATAAACTCAAATTTGGTATTTGAAGAAAGCCATCCTGTACAAAGATTCATTACAATAGATTATTTTCCTCATATCACCCACAAACAAGCCAGCAACTTTCCGTTCAATGGCTCACCGACTTTTTAGTATCCCAATGGAACCACCGGAATTTATTGAGGAGATTAAATTTATAAGAGAAACCGCAGTAACAAATAGTTATTCGGTGGATTATTCTGACAATATTATCAATAAACATAGAGTCAAAAACAACAGATTGCTTTTATCCACATTGTCAACTTGTAAAAAACCTGTTAAAGCCCGTATAATCTTACCATATTCCCCGGCAATCATTACCAAACTGCAGAGAGTTTTTTAGAAACGTAATATTGAATTAGTCAATATACCATTCAATACAATTAAAAAATAACTAAATAATTATAAGGATAAGGAACCACACTTGCATCGTTCCGATATATATCAGATAAAATGCACTGATTGCCAGGATTCATATATCGGGCAAACTTCTAGAGAGTTTAGTACGAGATTCAAAGAAAGCAGACCGAACCAAATCGAGCGTCGCTGTACATATGTTTGAAAATAGCAACACAATAGACAACATAAATTCAAAAATTATAAAAACTATACATCAAAAATGGAAACTGGCTGCGTATGAGTCAAATTATATAGCAACCACCGAACATTTGATGAACACCGATGACGCAATAGTAACATTGCCTTTATTTAAATTAGTGGACCAGCCCCAAAATTAGTGGCCCACCCCATTTCCTAAATCATAGCGTAACCATAATTTTTTTTATACCTGTCTAGTTGTTTCGAACCTAGATTTTAGTATAAATAGGGAATTTTGTAACTTTTTAGCTTTAAGTGCAAATAATTACCTGTCGATGATTTTTCTAAATTCGAAACTATCTACACTATATAAATCGAAAATCATAAATGCATTTATTTACATCAATTGTTTCTCTATCAATTTAAATTTTTAGCCGTTTATTTCGGCTGTCTGTGTATATGTATAACATTTTATATATTTTTGAATACTATGTGAGTTTTGGTATAGTATATAATATTATGCATTTAATTCGCATTATACATAAAAGAAAAATAATGAAATTTCATTCTTTACTTCTGTGTTTTACATAAATATGTAGTAGTACGTTGTATTATATACTCTATTAAAAGAGAGGGTTTTGGTTATATACGTATAATATGACGAAAAAGTAGCGAAGAGAAGGCAGTAGAAAGAATTTAATTTTTAGGTTAGTTTTGAAAAGAAAAATTATTTTAGTAAAGGACGCTCTTAAGAGACATTCAGTAAATTTTGTGTCATGATTAGAGTACTTTTATCCATTGATAAAATCTCACTTACATATAATTAGTATAAATTGATGCAACACATAAATTTTACTATTATTGATTCGATACATTAGAGGTTTTAAATATTAGAGTTTATAGTGTATCTAGGACCTAATTGGCAAATCAAAAATTTTGTGGAGTTTCAATCTTTCTCTCGTCGTGGTAGTTAGAAGTTTGTTCACTAGTTCGTTTGGATGAATTGTCAATCTTGAGTGATATCTGGCACTGGAATTCCTTATTTCTTCCCGTATTGATAGGACCTGCAGGTTTCTGTGATTTATATCGTTTGACACGAACCATGGGGCATCTACTATGATTCTTAGAAGTGGTAATGATTCGTTCTCCACAGCTGTATACCATACGTCCAGATAGGTTTTATTATCATTTTATAAAGCAGAAGTTTATTTTCAATCGTTAAACTTGATTTTATGAATATGAGTCGTTTACGCCAAGTTAGATGTTTGTCGAGGTGAATACCTAAATATTTTACTTCATCAGTTTGAGATATATTCTGGTTATTCATTTCTATTGGTGGACATCTTCCTTTTCGCATCGTGAAGGTAACATGTTTATATTTAGCTTCATTAATTTTAATTCGCCATTTTTTCATCCATACTTGAATACTGATAATATTCTCCTGCAAAACTTCTGTCGCTTTGATGGGGTCTTCGTGTGGTGAGAGCACTGCTGTGTCATCTGCAAATGTTGCAACAATGTTGCGACAGTTACTTGTTTACTTGTAGGTAAGTCAGTATATAGCAGATATAATATCGGGCCAAACACGCTACCCTGTGGTATACCAGATTTAATTGGACGGACATTGGTCCTGATCATCCTGCTGTTTTATAATAAAATATCTGTCATTTAAATACGATGTTAATATTCTATAGAAGTCATGAGGTAGGCATTGCTTTATTTTAATTGTAATCCCACATGCCACACCTTATCAAAAAGTATGCGCTATGTCCATGAATACAGAATAACAATATCTTTGTTCTTCCAGAGCTTCTTGAATTACTTGAACTATTCTATGTACTTATTCAATTGTTGAGTGCTCTGGCCTGAATCCAAACTGATGGTCCGGAATCAGCCTTTTTTCCAGCAATAAAGGCTTTAGGCGCCTAAGCAGTAGATTTTCAAATAGCTTAGACATTATTGGTAGCAAGTTTATAGGTCTTTGCGACGTTACTTCTTCTGGAGGCTTCCCTGGTTTTGGTATCAGTATTATTTGTGAAACCTTCCATTGTATTGGGAAGTATCCAGTTCTAAGTACTGCGTTGAATAAATAGGTAAAAAATCGAATACCCTTATCTGGTAGCTGTTGCAAAACCTTTCCTGTGATAAGATCATATCTTGGCGCCTTCTTAGGATTAGTCTCTCTCTGTATTGCAGTTTTTACTTCAAAGATAGAAAACTTCGTGATTGTATGATTCATGTGCAATGGTAATTCTAAATGCATTTGAATGTTGTTGTTCTCTTCGTCCGTGGTTTCTGATAGGTAAGGTTGAAATACTCTTTCGAAATGGTCTGCAAATACATCAGCATTTTCTTCATTCTTTCTCGCCCACTGACCGTTACTTTTACGTATTGGCGGAATATAATGTTGTGGTTTTTCAGCTTCTTAGTCGCTTTCCACAGTGAATAATCCGTGTTTTCTGTTGGAGAGAGTCGCGACAAATATTTTTGAATTGACTGATTTTTTTCATTGAGCATCAGTTTCTTTAACAGTTTGGCCGCCTTGTTTAACTTCCGTTTATCTTCTGTTAGTCTATATGGACTCCCAAGCTGCCGACTGAATACATTCATTGAGATGTTCCACTGCTTGATCTATATCACACTCCGTCTTTAATTTGATTTTTGTGTTTAGATTCTCTGTTACCTTACATCTGAATTGGTTCCAGTTGTTATTTTGTTGATTAACATCGGTTGTTTCTGCATGTTCCTTATCTTTGTAGCCAGAGTGATTAAAACAGGGGAGTGGTCCGTAGATAAGTCTAAACATGGCATCCCTTTAATGTAATTACTTACAATTCCTTTGGTGACGCAGAAATCTATGACGTCTGGAATCTTTCTTCTATCACCAGGCCACCAGGTAGGTTCACAGGTTGTCACATGATTAAGCTTAGTTTTTTGAATTGAATTAAGTAACGCTCGGCCTCTCGTTGTAACCAATCTTGATCCCCACTCTTGGTGTTTTGCGCTATAATCACCCCTGATATAAAGCGATGACCCAAAGATGTATAAAAATGATCAAATTGTACCATTTTTATTGCATGTTTTGGAGAATGTACAATATAGGATCCGCTATTTATGGTATACATGCTGATAATTTATTTAATTCCGTTAACTCTCCACTAGTGTGAAGTTTTTGACAAAAATAATTGACAAAAAACCTTACAACAGCCATAAAAATGTAAATACTACACTTCTAACAAAATCCAATTAGAAAACGGCCATGTTTTTGTCAATTTTTCTTTTGACAAAACATCGTTTGGCACAAATATTCATAGAAGTCTACTGAACACCATGGCATAGTCAGATCTGCGTACCTATTTCTATGATTACTTGTCAATGGCCATCAAACTGCCCCTACACTTTTTGTTAAAGCAAAAATTTGTTAAAATTAAAATCTCAGCCCCTGAGGGTCGCGATAATACAACGTTTAGCACAAATATTCATAGAAGCCTATTGAACACCATGGCATAGTCAGATCCGCGTACCTATCTCTATGATTACTTGTCAATGGCCATAAATTAAAATCTCAGCCCCTGAGAGTCGCCCTAATACATAGTTTGGCAAAAATATTCATAGAATCCTACTGAACACTATGGCATAGTCAAATCTGCGTACCTGTCTCTACGATTACTTGGCCATCAAACACCCCCTTAACAGTTTTATGTTAAAGCAAAAATTTGTAAAAATAAATATCTCAACCCTGAGGGTCGCCTTAATACATCGTTTGGCACAAATATTTATAGTAGCCTACTGAAAACCATGGCATAGTCAGATCTGCGTACCTATTTCTATGATTACTTGCCAATGGCCATCAAACTCTTTTTGTTAAAGCAAACATTTCTTAAAACTAGCCTGAAATTACACAATATTTTGATTAGCGGTAATCTACAATTTTTAGTGAACAAATGACAAAATGCCAAAACTTCCCTTATGATGATGAAATCTGGTACCGTAGAAACGTAGAATTAAAATAAAAAACAAATCAATAAATACATGGTTTTATAATAACGAGAAACATTAATAACAAAACGTACTGATCGTCAATCTTATTGGATATTGTCGTAAGTGTAGTATTTCCCGCTACACTTTTTGGCTGTTGTAAGGTTTTTTGTCATTTTCACGCCACTAACCGGAATCTTCATGTCTTGCGGTGTGGTCTTTTTCTTTATTTTTTTAATTATGCTGTCGCATTACATTGAACATCCTTTTTGTTATACGCTTATCAGTAACGCCATCTTTTATCAAACATTAATACATTAAAAGTAATAATTATGTAACACATTCAAATAAAACTTCGTTAATTTGTGCATATCTTGTTTCTCTTCGTTTTTGGCAAATCAAATCATTTACGTTTCGCTCGCTAACCTGTTTCTCAATTTCGTCCTTTTTAATCAAAATGTTGTATACTTGCGATTTACCGCATTTATTGATATGTTGGCCAATATCCGCTACTGATTTTTTGTTTTCTTTCATTTTGATTACATCAAATTTTTGCTTTAAATTGAAATTGACCATTTTACACATTTGGTTAAAAAGCAAAATTAATTTAAAACTTCAAAAAACACACGACTTTTTGTTAAAATATGAAATTAAAAAAGCACAACACTTTTCACACTAAGTTTCCAGCCATATTCGATTTGTTTTGACGTTTTGACTATTCGTAATGCGAATAGAAGCAAATAGGTACATACGTACAATTTATTTTACGTACGTACAATTTATTTTTGCAATAAGAATATAAGTAAAAAAATATAAAAATTCCGCGTCTTAAAGCATTTATTCATTTTTTTGTTCTAGAATCAAATTTTCTTTCCTATAGGCTTAAGCCTATTGAGCAGTAAACTTTTCAATAATTTTGACAGAAAGTAGTAAAATCGGCCTATACGATTTTTTGTCGTATGCTGGTTTACCTGGTTTGAAAATCATAATTACTTCTGCAACTTTTCATTGACGTGAGACATATTTTAGAATAAAGCCTGCGTTGGTTATTTAAACCAGTTTTCGGAGTCCCTTTTAGGGAATGGTTTTACAATTTCACCAATTCAAAAATTCTATGCCTAGGTAATGGTTAAAAGGTTTCTTCTAGGTGAGCTACAAATAAAGTAGCTTATTGCTTGTCACTTTTGTCAATGTTCCTTCGTCGTTTCGAATAGGCGGCTTTTGGTTCTTTTGATTCCCTTTGTTTCTTTCCAAAGAGAGTAAGCAGTGTCCTTATATTCAGTGAGAACCTTCAAGATAAATTTGTAGCCATAGTTTCGTTCTTTATTTCTCTTATGCGTTGTTTAATTTAAAATTGAGTATTCTTTGCCAGGTTGTCCATGCCTTCCACTTGTTTCTAATTAAATCCCTGATTTCAAGAGGCTAATTGATAGGAGAACTTGTTTATGCTGTATGTTAAACAGCAGTGTTTTGCACCTTAAGTTGCGCCTTCCAACTGTATCTATGTTTTGATTAATATTTGTAGGTTTATTTGTTCTTCGATTATTTCCTTGAATAGGTTCCAGCTAGTTCTACTATTTGTAAGATTAGGCATGTTTTTCTTATTAAATTTCATTGTTCTGAGAATCACGAAGAGTCAGGAGAATTCAATAATTATCTGGTATTTTATTTCTATCAGTAAACATGAAAAGTGGAAGCCCCTTTATTAGCTGAATTTTTACAGTTCTTCTCGTTTAAGTGAAGACCTTTGGCCATAGCCTTAATTGCACGTTCATTTTTATCTTCGCATGTAAATCGTGGTTTACCATGATTATTGCTAGAGCTCTTTAAGTATCGGAGTATGGTATAATGGATTTCCCACACATTGTTGCTTAGTGACTGGTCACTGAGGTATTTTTCTTCTCTTCAATAACCAATCTGTTCCTTTCACGAGATCATCTTCATCAGTGTAGGACTCGTTGGTAAAACCGGTGCAAGTTTTTGTTTCGTTATAACTTACATTCATTGAGGGTGGTTTAGCCAACGGGACAGTACCACCTTGGGTATTTAAGATGGTTTTTTGTTCGAGGTATCCTTCCTCTAGAATTGTATACCATAAGAAACCAGTTAATTTTCACATGCCAAACAGACAATGTGTGAAGCCGCACCTCCTGGTGAACAGACGATTCTCACAAGTTTTGGTCTACCAGTAGTATTTTATTTTCTAATTACGGGCCAGTGATCCAGTAAGGATAAATCCGTATCCACCACCCGAGGAATTATCCAATAGGAGACTTACAACTTCCATGGGTGTAGAATAACCTCGGCAATTTAGGTATTAGATTTCTTCTAGAGCCAGGGGTAAAACAAGCAGTTTTGTCTTTTAATAACGAAAAAAGCAACAAGAATTAAAACTGAAGCTCATTTCATGCGATTCTTTTTAGATTTACTTAGGTCTATTACCGTTCGGGACCAGGGTTGAAAACTCCTTGTTATATTATCGATGCATACACTAGATTTGGGCGTAACATTTCTCTATTTGCTCAATGTACATTTACGAAAAATAAATCTTATCACCAAATTGAAGGAAAGTGGGTTTCAGCCCTCATGGCAAAAGAAAATAAAAGGAATTTTTATACTTCTTGTGTTTTTTTATAAACACAAAAAAGGCTTTCCGAATGTTTTCACTGAAGTTTGACCATGGTTACACATGAAGATTAAAAGTTATGACAGTTAACCGATTAGGCACATCTTTTTCTGGATTTTCTAAGTCCAACAGCTCCTTTCTTTGTCACTATCGTACTCTATTTCTGCTATTCAGTTTACCATAAATCTCGGCATTTTCGTGATGTGCGAGTTGCGGAATGTGTTTTTTTGCATGATTGGTGATTTATTTATTGGCGTATTCTATCCGTAGATCTCTATATGTAAGTTATCATTTCTTATGTACCAAAGAGCTTTCACTATTCCACGTAACACTTTATTTGGAAGGCTTGTATTATTTTAATATTAGTTTTCTTAGTACAGCCCCTAAAGCGGGATACCGTAAGTCTATACCAATAAGCCAATACTATAAATGTAATGGTTTGGCAACAATAGAGATTGTGGATACCAATTCTTATTGGTTTTTACCAATAATTTTTGATTAGTGAAGTTATGAGTTGATTTTTCTTGAATTAGCATAATACGCCCCATTTTCATTCTGTTAATTATAACGTTTGTAGCCCTTTGCAGATTCTGATTGCTTATTGTGCATTATCTCCGGTAGCTACAATTGCAGTGTCATCTGCGAAAAAAGCTATTGTTTTCTCGCTTGTGTTGAGTAAGCCGCTTGTATAAACTAAATATAATACTGGTCCTAGGATGCTAGCTTGGGGAACCCTCGCTGCAATTTGTTTTAAATCAGATACTTCTTCATATCTAATGAGAAAATATTAGTTAGTAATATAGGATTTAAAAAATTTAAAAGTATACTTTTGTTAAGTCTCAATGCAATTTATTTTTTAACCCGGGGTGCCATATACCATAATATAAATACACATAGCACTACCATCATAAGAAAAAAAAAGTTTACCCATTGATGTTTCAGATGTCGGGTCTATAGATAATCAGCAACATTTAGTATAAATATATGACATTTAGGCGACTATACACATACAAATATTTTGATTATTTTAAAACGATACCAGTAGCGACATTTAGCACGTCAATGGGTTAACATACCATGGTAGTACTATGTGTATTTATATTATGCAAATACGTTACGGTGCAGGTGATTTTCTCAAAATCCAAATTGATGACGTGAAATGATTTTAATTTAAATTAGTATTGGCTTTATTGTTTTGCGTAGCTCAAAGAATTTTTTGAAATACTGGAAGCAGGTTAATTTGTCCTATCCAAGTAAGATGCATAAAGTTTTGAAATTTTATTTACAGGACACATCTGATCAGAGCACTGTCCAATGCTTTTCACACATCTTAGCTCTCTGTTGCAATATTTCTGCTTTTGGTTATAACCTTGATTGTTCGTGCATTGCACTCCAATGGTCTTTTAAGTGTCTCTATTCAAAGTATCATGTTTGAGGTAGCTCTTATATTGAAGACGGAGTCAGTATTTTCTTTGTTACTGAAGTAAGCATAAATAAAGAAGGCCTCTTTTAACAACTTTAAATTCAATCTTTACTTTGACTTTCTCTCTCCATTATAAGATCTTCCATTAGCCTAGACCCTCGATTCAATCGATTAAGCGGTTGTTTTCAAATGTGTACCAACTTTGTTCTACTTCGATCTTTCACGCTGTGGAAATTTCTGAGGTGTTCGTTTTTTTTCGGTCAAACAAAACCGGACAACTAGGAATTACTAGCTACTTCTGAAGAGCATTTCGCTCTTTTTTTCTTGATTAAACTTTTCTTTGGACTATCCATTTTGTTTCCTTTATCTTAAATCCTCCTCATCAGTATATGAACCTCTATACATATTTTCATTACTAACTGGAGGTTTAACTTAGGCTTTGGTTTAATATCCGTTTTTAATTCTTTCAGTTCAATCATCAGCTGCAAAGTTTAATTTTTAAGCTAATTTGACAACATTCCAATCTCATTAATTTTTGAGCAAAGTTCCGCATTTTTCTTTTCAAACTATAAAGCGTAACCAGTTGAGGATGGTAGAGGAAAAAAGTGGTGTGTAGATATTTCATCTGTTGTTTTTAGCACATTTTTATTTTTATTTTTATTTTACATGTTGTTGCTCCACCCCGAACATTTGATTTTCTCGATAGCCGCCATATTTAGTGGGCTTTCTCCTATTCTCCGCATGACGAGTCAATGGGGGAACTTATAAAATCATCATCTACACGCGCAATTTCCTGTTTTAACTGGAAATCTTATAATATAAAACTCAGTTTGCCTCTTAGTGAGATCTTTAACTAAAACCGCTTAAGCCTATACGTCATTTTCTACGAGCACAGTTTTTCTCCACATCATGACTGCGGTCATTTCGAATTTTCTTTTCCCTTGCGGATTCTAGTCCAATGACTGTTACACCACTTGGTAATCCTCAGTGTATAGCCATTCCATGTTTGTTGTGGTCTTCGGCCCGAAGCACTTTAATATTTGTCGAATACATTTATTTACAAACATCTGCAGTTTCAACATTGTGTGACAGAACGGGAGAGATGCGTTTACCCTTGGCTTCGTTGACCAAGGCTAACCAACTACATGCTTGGCTACCTGATATGCAGCGTATATGTCTTCTTTACACAGATTCTAAATTAGGCAATACGTTTTGAAGGGTGCTTTTCTGGTCATTATTTAAAGCCATCGATGCCAAGCTTCAGCGTTGTTTGTGATTCCCGATAAACTTTCACAATTATTATCATAAACAGACCAATAGTGTGGCTGCATACTGTAAAGGGATGTTGGTTTGCTTATTTTTCAGAACATAATTATTCCCAAACCAGACACCTATCTTTCGCGACCGAGGATCGAAGCGCTTCAATATGTCTTTATAAAAATTAGGAATAGCATCAGAATGAAGAGACAAGAGGGATAGCCTCATTTCTCAATGGTTGTTAATCTTTATTTCGGCCTTGAGAGCAGAGGAGGAAGCTTTCTCATCAACGGTTTCTTTTCCTTTAACAATAATAAAAACAAACATTGCTATTGGTTTGGAAAGTGATGTAAAATACAAACTAAAAGACCTCCAAAAATTCCAAAATGGTGGATTTGATATTTCGCGCACTCGGAATATCAAAAACAATTAAGAAGTTGGACGCCAACATTCGATGCATTATTCCCGAAATTCAGCCCAATTTACTGCGAAGCGTGTGTGACTACCTGCCCGAAATATTTCAATAATAATATTTCAATAATATTGTCAAAGTTATCTGTCAAATAAAGCCAATTTCATGGATATTAATAACATTTTTCTGCGTGTTTTTTTTTCAATTAATAGTTTTCTGCCTCTAAAAAAAATACAACCTTTATTATCAGTTGTGGATGTATTTCCTATGAATATTTCGGCGGTTATGTTACCTGTTCCAGCAAGTTATTGTTCTATAGATTTTTTATTACACTTCCCGTTCCATTGGTTAATGGATTGCATGTTAAATGTTGGGAGAATGTTGCTAGTTGCTTTTTAGGTGCAACTTGATTGATGATCTTAGGTTTTCGCTGCTATTGATAACATGTTTTTTGAAATATCATTTCCATCCTTTTAATGTGCTTCATCAATTGTTATAAGACTTGATCAAAAGCATCCCTTGTGATTTAGTGACTTTTTTTAAACACTGGAGTAGTGCTCGCATGTGTTGGTTTGATGCTGCCTCCTTAGCAGTTTTGAGAGTGCTCTGTGCACATAGTTTTCGGCCATTCTTTACCATCTGCTTTACTTGACGTTCTATTTGTCTTGGTATGCATGACATCGGTAGATCTGGTTTTTAGTTCTGCCATCCGGTGATGTTCGACGAGCTCCATTGTTGTTTTGCATAGATTACAATTCGAGTTTTTACCCATGCTAGTTGTAAGGTCAGTGTGGACTGTTCTAATTTACGCATTGAAATCTTTTTGTATTATTTTAACATAATTTCTGTGAGTTCTTGGTATTGTTCATAAAACTCATGTTTCATTGTTTAATCTGCATCTTTGCAGATAATTTCAGATAATTTCAGATAATCTAGAAAGGTATTTTGACTTTATCAGTGGATGTAGGATATACAAAGCATGGTTGCCAGCAACAAGACACACATTTCCACAAAATTATTTTGAGTGATAAGGGATCTGAGGTATCAGAAATTTGTCACTCCTTCAAAAGTGTGGGCACCACTATACTTAAATCTATTACAGCATGGTCTCTAGAGTCTGATAGACTCAATGATTTTGAGACCAACAAAAGCCGAGAATCTTACAAGTGGATCCAGCAGTTTCTCAATACAACATTTATACCGTCAGTTCAACCATAGTATCAGGCATATTATGCAGATGATATTTGTGTAATTGGATCGAATGGCATGGATTGATGGTACACAAGATATTGTCCAGAAGTGTTTCGCTTTTAGGATAGATAAATTCTAGCATAAGATTAAAGAGTATCAGTCACGGATCATCTCTTTACCAAACACCAGAGCTAATTGCAAAAATTCACATGGTTAATTTGACTTCCAGACGTCATACAAGGATGTGTCCATGATTCCAAGTGAATATTCTATGAGGAAGGGATGTGCTAGCTATTCATGGGGTCATGCACGTTTAAAAGTGCATTAGTCCTTTCGTAGTTATTGGTCACTAGATCGTGTTGGGAGCTCGGACCTGTTCAGATCTCGTTCAGTATGGATCCCATCCGATCATCTAAATAATTGTGAAATGAGTTTTTATCTTAAGGTTGGTTTATATCAGTGAGCGCATGAATACAAAAGATTGACCGGTTAGTTAGTCGCATGCGTAAACTTAACTTACACAAACGATTATCGAAAACAAACAGTCTTTTCACCTGGAGCCCAAGGAGCACTGTAACACCTAGATATAGTTGAGTTTATTGGAGAGCAATGAGTAAAGCGATACTCTTACATGGCTGATGGAGTACCAATCCTAAAACTCGTGTCCGTTAAAGTGAACCGAGGTTTAGTTAGATTTTGGCGGTATCCATTGAAAAACTGTCAACTAAGTACTATTAATAAAGTGTCCTTCAATTGTATCTTGTTTAATGGGCAAACAAAACAACAAAGATATTAATTGGTTGTCTGTCATTTAAAAAAATCGATAAATACTGCTAGTAGCAGCCACGAATTCTAATTAAACCTGAAAAAATATACGACAGATATTAGAAAAACAAATATTTTCCGCAATAACGCAATAACAATTATGTGAATGGACTAAACCATGTACGCCTCTATATACACCCGTAACTATATGTATACATTTTTGCCACAGTATATATTAATTTGCCCATTTTTACCCATTTAGAAAATATTTTATGTCACATAAAAATAAAAAAAAAGGCCAACCTCAAATTTAAATATGTAATATCCTTAAAAGTCTCATAGGATCGAAAAATTGTCAACATGAAAAATGATGGCCATAAATTTAAATTTGTTTGTACATGTATGTTCGTACGGTACATATTACGGTCCAGTAATTTACGAATTGAGATAATTTTATATTTGCACCGGGAAAAATATTTTCTTCATTCTGCAAAAAAAAAAAAAATTTAAAAAATTGGACCTAGATGTATAGTTTTTTTTTTTAGTCAACATTTATGCCTGAACAATATTTGCTGTAAGGATTTCCTAATTAAATGGACTTTATTTTTAAGTTTTTCGGTTAATTTATGTAAACAAAAATACTTTGTCGAATTTACAGAGTGGGACAATTAAAATGAAACAAGTAGATAACTAACAAAATGGACAGTAAATCCCGTAACAATGTAAATCTTTTACATTTTTAAAAATTTATTTTGATACTTGACTAGCAAAATTAAGTTAGTGGAAATTAAATTTTCTAAATTATAGTAACCGGATTTTTGGAAACAAAAAAAGTTTTTAAATTTTGTTTCGAAAAATAAAAATTTTATTGGGAGTTCTATTCTAGATTTAAAAGTAACAAGTCAATTTAAAAAAAAAAAAAAAAAAATACCGGGGGTTGAATAATAGATTTTGCTTCGATTGGAAGAGTTTCCAATTGTAAACTGGAATATCAAAAAAGAAAATATAAATAAATAGTTATAGTTAATAACCTTAAGTTTGGTGTTTCATATGTATGTTAAAAGTTAAATAAGGATATATATATATATATATATATATATATATATATATATATATATATATATATATATATATATATATATATATATATATATATATATATATATATATTAAAGTAAAATAACATTGTACATAATATAAATACACATAGTACTAACATGGTATGTTAGCCCATTGACGTCCTAGATGTCGCTACTCGTATCGTTTTAAAATAATCAAAATATTTGTATATGTATAATCACCTAAACGTCATTTATGTATACCAAATTTTGACGATATTCTATCAACCCGACATCTGGAACGTCGATGGGTAAACTGTTTTTTTCTAATGATGGTAGTACTATATGTATTTATATTATGCATTGTAGTAGTGTATAATAAAATAAAAATAAAAACATATTTTAAATTATTATATATTACATTATTTGTGTTTAATTCACTGTAAAAAAAAAGGAAAATATAAAGCATAAAAGCAAAAAATAAAAATAAAACAATATAAAACAATTGTAAAAAGAAAAAGGAATATTATTTATGCTGTTTTTGAGAATTTTTTTTTTGTTGGCATATTAGAGGTTGCTGATTGTACGCAGTTGGATTTAGCGGTTGCTGTACGCAGTTGGGTTTAGCGGTGGCGAAATTTTTGTATTTTTGCAACGGTGCTTGTTTTTTTTTTTGTTTTTTATTTTTTTTTTATATTTGTAAATATTTAAATTAAACTTAACTGTAAATACCGTTATTTTTTTTTGTAATATATATATTAAATTTTTTTTATATTTTGGTTGTGATTGTGTGACTATATAACTTATCTTCTTTTCTTTTTAACGCGTAATGGCGTAAGTTCTTAAGTTAATTAAGCATTGTGAAGTCACGGAGCGAAATGTAATTTCTCCAAAATTAATATTCCCAGCTAGAGCCCAAAAATATAATTCACGACCATATTCGCTCGCCGAATTAGTTAATCGGTGTCGACGCTGGGTAACAATCCAAATTGACATAATCGAAAAATTTATTTATTTATTTGTAAAGGTAATCAATTTAGTGTGTTACATTTATGATTACAAAAACTTAAATTTTAGAACAATAAAAAAATTTAAAATTACATTCAATGATGTATATAAAAAACAATAAAAATAATCTAATAAAAATATAGATTATTAAAAAATAAAAGTCAAAATAGTTTTTGAAGTTCTTCAAAAAACTTGAAGCAGTCAATTTGTGAAAACAAATAAGAAAGAACTTTTTCTTGTTCTTTTTATAACGGTTTTTGGATAGGTGGAAGTCAAAATGCGATTCTGCAATTTTGATAGATTTGGCTAATCTGTTCATAGGGTTGTTGTATTTGTAATTAGTAAGATAATATTCAATGTCTAAAAATCTATGATGACGTAATCTTCTGTCCGGAACCTGAATTGACATATTTGCCATGATGTATGGTTAGTCAATAAGATCAAGTAGGACGTTACCCACAAAAGCGGCATCCAAAATGAAAAGAATTCGTCGATAGTGCAAATTTCATAACCATAATAGCATATTGTCTTGTATAATGGTAAACGAGCCACGTTTTCGTGAAATGGAGTGCAATAGTCATAGCTCCAATGGTTTTTGTTTAACAGAAACAGGAGATAATTTTTCTGAATGCGTTCAATTCTCTTGGTGTGAACTGAATAGTATGGACTCCAGACAGTTAAAGCATATTCCAGATGGGATCTTAAATATGCAAAGTACAACGTAAATAATGTTGATACATCATTGAATTCCCCTGTCCACCTTTTGACAAAACCAAACATCGAGTTGACTTTGGCAATGATGTTGTCGATATGCATGTTAAAGGATACGTTTTCGATGAATGTGACTCCCAAATCAATAGTCTCATAAATTCTCTGTAATTCATTGTTATTGATATTGTAAATATGAAATGACATTATCTGGCATTTGTTGATATTTAACTTCAATAAGTTTCGGTCACACCAATCACTCAGTCGATTGATATCTTCTTGTAATTTGTCAGCGTTGCAAGTTTCATTAATAGTACGGAAAATTTTGATGTCATCTGCGTATATGAGTATATCTGCATTTTTAATAACCTCTGTAATGCCGTCAATGAAGACAAGAAATATCCAAGGTCCAATGTGTGACCCTTGAGGAACTCCAGAAGTGACTGTAATTGCTTTAGATTTCTTATTGCCAATTGTAACATATTGCACACGATTCGATAAGTATAAGCTGAACCATTTAACAAAATTAAGTGAAAATCCAAAAGTGTACAGGCTATCAAGGGCCTTTTGGTGATCAGATAGAATCAAATGCTTTGCTGAAGTCTGTATACACTACATCTATTTGGTGGCGTTTTTCAACTTCATTAATGACTTTATTAGTAAATTCTGTTAAATTAGTTGATGTTGATCTACTCGGTATAAATCCATGTTGTTCGGTTGATAAATGACGTGCCAATATAACTTTGAAAGTGTTGAAGACAACAAGCTCAAATAGTTTTGGAATTGACGAAGTTGTAGAAATTCCTCTGTAGCACGTAACATCATCTCTTTTCCAGATTTGAAGATTGGTGAAATTTTTGATAATTTCCATTTATCAGGAAACCCACCGCTTTCAAGAGAGTAGTTAAAGAGGATTCGCAAAGGACATACTAAACTATTGGCATGTCTTTTTAAAATCGAAGATGCTATGTCATCTGGCCCACATCCGTAACTAAAATTTAACAGCGCAGATAAGATATTGTCATCAGTTATAATAGGAGGATTAATTGAGATATTAGTGTGGTGCAATTTCCATGTTTGAACGTCAGTGTCTTGTGTCCTATAGACTGATTGGAAAAAATCGGCGAACATGTCCGCAATTTTTCTATAATCTGTGCTCTTGTAAGATCTGTGTTATTGTAAGACATATTAGTCGAATATCCTTCAATTACTCGTTTAGACCTAAAATATGTCCAAAAATGCTTTGTTTTTTTTAATATTTTCATGGACTCCAGCTAGGTATGATGTAAGCTTTAATTTGAAGTAAGCGTCGAAAACACCACTGTATTGCCGAAACTTGGTTTCATCCACTTTAAGCCTTTTTTTTAACAGATTCGCATAAGCTTTAGATTTACGGGTTTCAAGATTTATAAGTCTATCTTCATGGCGGACGATTATTGATTTTTTTGATGATGGACGGAATATTATTTTCAAAACCTTGCATCACTATCTCATAAAATCTGTCCATTTTGTCGTTTATATCTTTGGAATTTAAAGTATCATTCCATTTAATGTCTTCCAAGTATTGTTGCAAACCTAAGTTGTTAGCTTTGTTAAAATTGTATGTATAATGATGGTTATAAGCTATTTTTCAGAGAAAGGGCAGATCCTTCCAAGTTAGTCATTGTCCTCACCTGTAAATGAACTTATAGCTTTTAGAAACATAGTTTCCATTGTTTGGCCATCAAATTTCTTGGGGAGCAACGAGACGTAAGTTTTCTTAGCCATTGCACGTTACACATACCACTTCTAAACCACGTGACCGGTAACGTAAGGTGAGCTATTGTTAAATTTTAGTAATATCCTTATATATTTTTGTTGATTTGTTTAACAATCGAGATTCCTTGTGGATAGTAGGAAGGGAATTTTTTAACAAACCACCCATCACCTGGTCTAGTTACAGTTTTGAAAAGAAATCTGATTACATTGTAAGGAGACAATTGAAAGAAATACTGCAGTTTATCGTGAAACAATTTGCAATCAATCACGCCATAATTCTTATAAGAATCCCATGATATTTCACTGCTGTTTGTAAAATTTCAATTTTAAAATTAAAATAAAAAGTTGCGTTTAGGGAACATAAAAATTTCATAAAAGGATACATATATTACATATAATAAAAAAATGGAATCCTCATGTGAATTGAACATGAAATATGGGAAAAATGGAAATTTATTAAAGGTTTCCATCCATGAATCGAAATAAGATTTTTTGTTGTTGGTTTTGCCATGCAAAGTTTACGGATACACGAAGAGTGGAAATATTTTCTAACTCGTGCGCCTATTCTAATTTATGTACAAATATAAATCATTACATCTGTGTTGCTCATACGTAGATACCAATCAAAGTCAATATAAACAAAAAAATATACAATATATCGATTCATTAAACATAGCGACACCAATTGAGTTCAATTACAATTTTTTTTTTTGTTATCATTCAATTAATCAATTTCGTTTGTGAACAGCTTTCGACTGATGACCAAATCAAATCGAAAATTATTTTTTGATTGTCGATCAATTTCAAACTGTTTATAATGTATATTAATACCTTCATGTTTGTTATATATGTAATGTCTATGTACAGTTATTATAAAATGTTAGAAGGTACATTTTAGGTTCAGTCTGCGCAATCTCAGAGTTGATTGGAAATTATAATGTATTGTAAATTGTAATGTATCATCAGAAGTATTTGATCATCCACCAGAATCTGCGTGTTCACGCAAAACTGAGGTTCAAGCATTCCTTATTGAAAACAATATTGACATAATGATATCGGAAACATATTTCAACCATCCAGTTACGGAACCATCCAGATGGTAAAGCACATGGCAGTACAGGTGTATAGATCAAACGAAATACTACAAAATTGAGAAATATGACAAAGAGCTCATCCAAGCAACAATGCTCTTGGCACCTGCCAGTCCGGAAACTGTGTAATATCGTCAGTATATTGCCTTCCAAAACACGCAATAAAAAAAAAAGTAATTCATAGATTTTTTAACCATTTTGCGTATAGTATGTCGGATTCTTTAATAGACAACTTGAAAAGAATTGCCAACCGTATATTCCTTTTAGTACTCCAGCAAATATTGATGCAGCGGAAGCATACCTCAGAATTATTTTTGTAGAATCTGCAGAAAAAGTAATGGCTGACATCAGTGTTTTTGAAAAAGTGAATTGGCTTTCTGTAAATATCCAAAAGTCAATTCAAGAAAAGCGGAAAATACGAAGGCAATGGCAACAGCAAAGATCACCAAAATTAAAAATTAAAATTAAATCGAGCAATAGAACTCTGAGAGAAGCTAATATAGAGAAGAAGAAAATGAAGGAGTACAAAATTATTGATGTAAACCCTCGGTAACAATGAGAACACAATATTCTTATTGGGAACAACTAGACATTTTAAGAGGTCGACAAACTAGAGTTCACCAATTGACTTCCAAATGGAAATTGGGCAAAAACTGATGAAGAAAAGCCAATGATTTAGCTACTCATCTAACGTGTGTATTTTCACCACATGAACAAGTTAACAACTGCGGGGTACCGGATAAAACAGCAGATGATTGTAATTTTAAACCTATTAGATTCAAATGGATAGGAGTTAAAACTCATAATAGAAACTGCAAAAATAAAAAAAAAACATTCTTATTACCGAGAAAATGGTCAAAGAGTTACCCGACAAATGTATTGAACTTATAACGCTCATTTTTTACATTCGAAAAACGAATTTCGTCATATCATCCAATAAGCATGCTCCTCAATCTCACAGTTATTTGAAAAAACGTTATTAAGAAAACAAACCAGTAAACCAGTACTAAAAGAACGGCACTAGTTCATCCATTTGGATTCCGAAATTAGCATGGCACTATAGAGCAAGTCCACAGGATTGTCAATGCGGTCAAACGAATTTTAGAGAAAAAAGAATATTGTTCTGCCGTTTTCTTCAAAGGCAACACTCGATTTAACAAAATTAAGTAACCATAAGGACTAATCTTACTTTTGCTATATACAGCTGATTTGCCTATTTAAAAAGAAGCAATAATATTAATATTTGTTGATGGTATAGCCATCTTGGCGTCTCACAAAAATCCCCAATCTGCTACAAAACAATTGTACATATGAATAAAATTGAGAACTGGTTAAAGACTTGGCGAGTACAAGTCAACGAAAAACATTCAACAAATTTTGAAGAAGAAATTGATCTTGAAATCAGTTTTCTAAAATTGAAATTAAAACAAAAATTGCAATAACATTTGGTTTTTATTTGTGTGAGTGACCAAAACATAGTATATTAAATTAATTTTATACATGTATTGTAATCTTTTTATATTTTTTACTACAAATAGATAAAACTTTTCATCCTATAAAAATCAAGTTCATCTTTTTATAACAGTTTTATGGGTTTGGATCTCGGGTTTCGTCTTTTGATTTTTACAAGAAGACATTTTTTTCGGTTTGGCTTGCATAATTTTTTCAATCTAGTGTCTCGTTTTTTTTTTTTTTCAAGATGACAAAATTCGTTGAATGCAAATCGGCTATAAAACAAAGTAATATATACAAAAAAAAGATTGCAATATGTTTATTTGTAGATTGTCGTACGTATCGCAAGTTACCAAACTGCGACTGTTAAATATGGCGGACTTGCATTTCAAATTTTAATTTGCCAGACATGGCAATCTCGATACATATAGCAACTCCGCGATATTTATACTATTCAGCACATTGCTGAATATTGTTTGACATAACTAAAACTAAATTTGAATTGGGTTCTGTGTAGCGGTTGCCAAAAAACCAAATATATTCATAAACATATATGCATATATATATATATATATATATATATATATATATATATATATATATATATATATATATATATATATATATATATATATATATATATATATATATATATATATATATATTTATATATATATATATATATATATATATATATATATATATATATATAATTATATTTATATATATATATATATATATATATATATATATATATATATATATATATATATATATATATATATATATATATATATTTATATATTTATATAATTATATATATATATATATATATATATATATATATATATATATATATATATATATATACAGGGTAGCTGAGACCAAATGTTACTGACTTCACTCTGCTGTCATTTGTGTAGTTGTCATTTTTGCGCGTCAATTTTTTGACAGATTGAAGTTTGGTTAGTTGTTTACATGTGGTCAACAAATAATTGTTCTAAATTAATATCTTAATAAAAAAATCGTAATGGAATTCAAACGTAATAGTGTAATTGCACTGTATTTGGGTCGAAATTCACAAACAGCAATAGTTCGTCAGCTCCAGCATTTGAATGTGAATAAAATGTTTGTGTATCGAACCATAACTCGATACAACGAAACTGGTAGCATCGCTAAACGCAACAGAGGCGGTCCTAAAAAGACAGCAACATCAATGAAATGATACGAAAGGGTAAGAAACGAATCCAACGAAATCCTCGTCAAAGTGCCAATCAATTAGCCGCACGTCTACATGTTTCACGATACAGCATTCAAACCATATTGAAAAGTGAACTACACTTGAAGCCCTACAAGATACAAAAAGTTCAAGATCTTACGGAGGCACAAAAAAAAGTTAAGCTTGAAAGAACACGAGCATTGAAGGCCTTGGTCGAACGTGATGAGATTCCAAAAATTGTCTTTTCTGATGAGAAAATTTTCACCATTCAACAGTTTGTGAATAAACAAAATGATCGTGTTTGGTTAGAGCACAAGTCCAACGATAATTTGGACACAAGAGTTGCCATGCGCGAGCAATCACCAGCTTATGGTATGGTTTGGGCTGCAGTTACTGCAGATGGACGCACTCCTCTGGTTTTCATCGAACATGGAGTCAAGGTAAACCAAGAGGTGTACCGCCAAAAGATCCTAAACGATGCTTTGCTATCTTGGGCACGTAAACACTTCGGTACGAACCGTTGAACATTCCAACAGGACTCGGCACCGTCACACAAAGCTCGAGCGACTCAGCAATTTTTACAAAATTGCATTCCGCGGCTGATTTTGTCGAAAGAATGCCCACCATACTCACCAGACTTGAATCCCATGGATTTCTCCTCGGGGTCCATTTTGGAGAGTAAGGTGTCCACTAAAAAATACGAAAGTGTTGATGCATTGAAGTCAGCTCTTGTTCGAGAATGGAATAAAATTCCGCAAGCTCACGTTCGGTTAGCATACAATGCTTTCTATGGAAGATTGAATCAAATAATCAGAGCCAAAGGAAGTCATATCGAACTTTAACATGTTTTTCATAAAACGTAATATGTTTTCAACATATTCCACGAAATTTTAATAAAAAATAATCAAAATTAAAAAAATTACAGCGTTTTCATTTGGTAACACTTGGTCTTAGCCACCCTGTATATATATATGCATATATATATATATATATATATATATATATATATATATATATATATATATATATATATATATATATATATATATATATATATATATATATATATATATATATATATATATATATATATATATATATATATATATATATATATATATATATATATATATATATATATATATATATATATATATTTGTGGTATATGAGAATCTACCTTCTCAATGTCTACCAACACAAACGATACGAAATGTCGAGGACTTCGACGATGATGATGAAGAAAAAGCGTGCAGTACGTAACGCGATGATAATTATTCAGTTAATGATAGTTCGTTGTTATGAACGGTCGAAATTTAAAAAAAAAATTATTAATGTTCAAATATAATGAATATGGGTACCGGTCGAAACTGGATATTTTACAATTGGATTTGACGAAACATGGTAATTCAAAACTGGATATTTTAAAACGAGATAAGGTTCAAAACGAGATAAGGTACAAAACTGGGTATTTCAAAACAGGATATTTCGACAAGTGATTTAAACTTAAAATGTTTTTTTGGAAAGTTCTGGTATATGGCCAATTAGGAAGGAACTCGCCGAGTTCCTTCCTTACTAGCCATATTCCAGAACTTTCCCAACAAATCATTTTAAAATCCCATTTTCATCCTACATATCGAATTTCATCATAATCGGTTAACACCTCGCCGAGTACCTTCCTAACTGGCTATATTCCAGAACTTTCCTAAAAAAATCATTTTAAGTTTAAATCACATGTCGAATTATCCTGTTTTGAAATTTCCAGTTTTCTACTTGTCGAAAAGGAGACCGTTACAAAAGAAGTATCTATCCTAAATACAAAAATCAATTTTTTGATTGATACTGGTAATGATATCACCATAATCCGAGAAGACGTTTATGAAAAGTTAGGATCACTAAGATAATTTTAGATAATTTTTTCTACCTCCAGAGAAATGGCGTTTAGGAAAATTTCAAAAGGTCGATTTAGTGAAAAAGTTAGAAATGTTACTATTTAAAATAAATGGCAGTAATGGATGATCGCTTAAAAGGTCCATTACCAGAATCAGCCGTAATAACCATTTGACGAGAGGAAACAGCAAATTGAGTCTGTTACATTCCTCAATTGTTTTGATAAAATTGGTCAAGCGAATCCTGTCAACGGGGAATGAGGGACTATATCCTACTATAATCTTACAGCATATTGGGCAGAGCTAGACCATCTTCGAGGTATTCCTCGCCAGCTAGACCAATTCTGCGATATTATAACACTAAAATACTAGCGATAAATGTGGACACGTTCAAATATTGTTCAGCAATTTTTTCGCAAATAAGGACATTCTACACTGAGTTGAATGATCAAAATAAAATAATAAACGCCCTCAGTGGAAATAAGGCCAACCAAAAAAGAAGAACTCCTTTTGACTTTGTTCGTATACAATTGCCAACGAGTTATTTGGTGTGATCGACCAAAGTGCTTGCAATGCTTACAAAGTGCTTGCTCAAGAATAGCATAGAAAAATTAAAATCAAGCCAACAACACCACCACAAATAAGTACAACAACAAATACCGAAATTGGTAAACCACTATCAACGTGATAAAGCACAGTTATGAGGAGACCGCTAAGAAATTTCAGACATTCAATAACATAGTAAACAACATTAATTTCCATTAGGAATCCATCGAACTGGCTCTTCATGCTATATTGGAAGTGATTTGACTTCGCGCAAAAAAATCGTAAAGTGAAAATTATGCAGGTACTGAGAAAACTGCCACATATTACAGAAACTGCTGGTAGCATGCAAAAATTTCGCGAGTGACCAATTTCCAGATTTTCGATTATGTCGCTCCTTCACTACAACCCTAAACATATAACAAATATCTAATTTTATAGATTTCGTGTTTCTCTTTGATTTCAATACTTCGGGTTCCAGCTATACTTTAAAAATGAGTTGTGGCTAGGCTTGCCATCTTAAAATGCCACAGGTAACAGTTAAATTTTTGTTTTAAACACTGCTAGCGACAAAAACATTTTTCCATTTTGTAAGTCCAAAACATCGATAAATCCATTTTGGCAAATCTTCTCTAATGAAATATCTTCCCTTATGAAGTAAACTGGTCGGATGCACCATTTCTTCCGCACCGTTTGTATTCTAACTCAGCACCACCACATGCTTCATTTGTACTCCTGGTTGATGTCATAATCATAATTTGCTAATTTTAGCCACCATATTGAAATTCTAGGTATTAATTTTTATCTGTCTGTTTAAATAGGATACAGGTCAACTTTTTTTTTATACTGATTGACTTGCAACAAAATTCCACCTAATCCTTTAGATCAAGCATCGGTAACTACTTCATGGTCTAAATTACGGTCTTATATTGCTAACGTTTTGCGATTCCAAAATTTAGAATATAAACGCGGTACCGCTTCCAAAGTTTTGCAACAATATTAAAGTTTTTCATGAATTTTCGAAGGAATCCCTCCAATCCCATAAACTGTAGTCGCATCTGAGTTCTGTTCTCTCGGCTGTGGAGAATTTACATCGGTATCTGTTTTTGATCTTCCGGGTGTTATTGGCGATCCTGACATTCTACATTGCATTTGAAGAAATGGCTATTTTCCAGGTTAAGAAACGGACCATTGCACTTTATTACATCTAACAACCACTCTAATTTTCCCATATCATCTAGATATATCACTATTTCCCCATTAGTGTCACCAACCATTCAATTCATAATTTTCTAGAAAATAGCTGGGAATTGGCCTACCCAAATGAAATCCTTAGGAACTTATAATGTCCATCAGCAGTAACAAAAGGAGTTATGGGTATTGAATCTGAAGTATTCTAGACTCATTGCTACCTGGTAATATCCTGATGATAAATCCAAAACGGTGAAATAATAAGCTTCGAATAAACGTTGAAGTAGATCTTCCATAATCGCTAAAGATGATCGATCTTACACCATGATAGTGTTTACTCGTCGATAATATACTTACAAGGTTTCCTCTCCTTTTTTCTTTTTGTTATTATTATTTTCTTTTAACTTAACCATTCGGTCATCTTTATACTCTTTCACATTTACCACCGTACTGTCGTTCTTTTTAAGTCATTCTTTTTGTTATTTACATTCCAGGGTCGCACTCTACAAAATATAATATTTATTTTTCTAAGGATTGTATTCTGAAGGATGGAGGCAATTTCTTATACGAAAGGAGGACGAGTGGCAAGCCTAGTTGTGACTTTTGGTCTCGATAAATAATGTTAATTATATTTTTCACTTTCAAGCCCAAATTTCGTAGTTTCTTGCTGAACTCATCAGTTAACACGGTGGACTCATATCATTTTATTACAACTGATTCCTTTGGCACTGTTCAATCTATAATTGAAGAAGAATCAGCTACAATTTATTTGTAGCCATCGACATTTCTTACTTGAATCCTTATTAAATCCGTGCTAGGTAGATTGGAGGAAGTCTCTCTTTAGTTCCATACTAGTCCTCTTCGTTGTTTTTATCTTCCTACATATCCAAGCGGTTTTCATATGTTATTCCAGTATAGGATTAAGGTTTAAGGTTTTTAATATCGGTACAATTATTTTGGCACACTTTTAATATTTTCGTGATTCAAATCATTGTCAACATTAATATTTGCTAAACTATCTCTTCTTGTTAGAGTGACCACAGCGACGAATGATTAAATTGATGGCTATCAAGAACGTCCAACCTAATATTTCCATCATGTTTAAGTTTGCTCCACTTCCTATGCCATAGTTAAGTAGGATGAAAAAGACACAGCTAAAAAATACTTGGAAATTCTTTTATCATTTTAATTTCCTAAGGCAATAAAACAAAATTCAAATTTATCAGAAACATTTTGTATCATAAATAGTTTTATGGGTGGGGGAAGAAAAATGTCTTAAGGGCCCTAGAATTAACATAATATTTTTTTTGGATTGGACACTGATTTAAATCGAAAGTTGTTACATAAAATATCACTTTGCACTCCACTTCCTAAAAATTGATGGACCAATTATTTGATTCTGAAATATCCAAAATTATTAATTAAAAAAAATTATTTTTTTTCCATTTATCTAATTTCAGTTCCATCCGATTTAGCAATAATTATATTAAGTCAACCAAATAATTTTAATTCTAATTTATCGAATTCAATTAAAACCAATTTAATAAATCAAACAAAATTGTTATATGCTGTTAATGATGTCGATCACGATGGTAACACCGCCGCCCGTATACAACATATGCAACCACCCCAAATACTAATGACCCATGAACAATTTCCCAATTCAATTAATTCATGGACCATAATTGGCGTATTAACGCAAATCAATTTAACGATAAATTTAAATACAAAATGGATTGTATTCTGTGACGAACGATGTTACATCGATTTAAAAATGTTACTAGAAAATTTAGGGCACGAATCAAATCGATTTCTTGGCTATCCGCTAAATGATCGAGAGCCAACGATTATACATCATTTCGATAGTTTAAAATCGTTTTTCTATCCAAATTTGTCGTCTGGCATAATTTTTCGGTATGACTTTTTCGAATATTTACTGCGACAACGAATATCCGAATACGATTTTACAATCGATCCGGTATATGAGATGACAAAATTTGTGTGGAACAAAGGGAATGGTGAAAAATTAACTCCAGTGCCTTATTTATGTTCGTATCGGAGCGGAAGTGACAGTAATAATAGTAACAATACAAATTGTGCTATATACGATAGGGGTTATCCAAAATTTAGCAATTCGATAAATTTAGATAAAATCATGTTTACAATAAAAACATGTGCAAAATATCATAACGATCGTATGCCCGTCATTTTATCAACATGGGCGAAATACGTTAAACATATCAGATATTATAGTGATTTGGATGATGCTAGTATACCAACAATACGAACGGGAATACCAAATACCGACGATGGTCATTGTGAAAAGACATTTAAAATATTTCAAATGGTTTTGGATGAGATTACGGAGAACAATGAGCTGCACAGTATAGAATGGATCGTGTTGGCCGATGATGATACGATATTAAGGTGAGTTTACAATTTGACATCTTAAAGTACATAAATATTATAGATATTTTTTTTACAGTCCATCACGACTATCAAAACTACTATATCATTTTCAAAATGAAAAACATATCTGCCTTGGGCAACGCTACGGCTTTAATGTACTCAACAGTAACGGGTATAATTATATAACCGGCGGTGGTGGTATCGTATTTAAAGTAAGCACACTTAAAACTATAGTCAACTATTGCTATTGTCCGAATGTAAATTCACCCGATGACATGATTATTGGATCGTGTTTAGCCAAATTAAATATTGAACTGATACATTCGCCACTGTTTCATCAAGCGCGGAAAAAAGATTATGCCCCTGAAACGTTACTCTATGATCATGAAGTATCGTTTCATAAGCATTGGTTGATTGACCCCCATTATTTTTACGATAAATGGTTTGATAAAGAAGATGAACTGTTTTATCGACAGCAAATCGTTCGTAATGATCAAAAGACAAGAGAAAACGATGAATTGTAGTCGCGCCTAAATGTTCGGTATATAAAATACATGAGCACTTTTTTTTAAATTATTAAATCAAACTATAGTCGTTTTATTATGTGAATTTCAAAGCTGAATGGGAAAGGTAAGTAGCAATTACTGTCTTACGAGATATTTTGCCTGTTCTTTTATTTAGCTTAAGTTATAATATATTATATATATATATATATATATATATATATATATATATATATATATATATATATATATATATATATATATATATATATATATATATATATATATATATATATATATATATATATATATATATATATATATATATATATATATATATATATATATATATATATATATATATATATATATATATATATATATATATATATATATATATATATATATATATATATATATATATATATATATATATATATATATATATATATAAATGAACACGTCATTGCTAGCTAATTCTAGATGTCTATAGTACTCAACTTTAACACAACATTGTGACAGCATTACTCTCGTTTTACGTTAACAAAAGCTACCGCCTTACTTGGCCGACGATGTGACCATGGTTTCGCTTTCAACCACCGGAGTTTCCTTTTATGAAAAACGTGACATCATCCGGTTTTCTATGAATCAAGGCTTTAGTCGTTCCAATGATATTCTGAAAGCCGAAATACTTCTAAAGTATCACTCATCAAAATCCGACCACTATTGCGTGTTTTATTGCACAATTTATGCATTTTGAAAATGTTGTGGTCTAACCCCTTACCTGAGTAGTATTGGCGAATTTGGTGGTGAACACATAAGTCGAATGGATTTCATCGGCTCTGCAACCTATCACAGCACCCACTTTCTGTCCGCTGTGCTGGTCATTTAGGCAGAGGTCAGGGGGTGTGTGGTCCCGAATGGATGTATATTAGATATATCCAGAAGAGACTCGTAAGTGCATGTACGACTGCCAAGTGGTGGCTACTGGTAACTAGGAATCTTCCTAGGCTAATGTACAGCGCTGAAGGAGTAAACCTTACAGAAATCTCCAAGTCACGGTAGAATAGCATATGCCAAGGAATGAATGGTTAGTGGGTCAACAAATCTCTAAAATGCGGACTCTTGATACCAGGCGATCCCATTTTAATCAGCCTTACCCTCGTATATGGATTTCTACGAGGGTGGACCGTTTATTTCTCCAAAACTCGTGGGAACATCATAAAATTGAATAAAATTAAAATGAAGGACTGCCTTTCTTAGATGTGGACTACCCCTTAAGGAGGTCGATAAAACAGATGCTAGAATGCAGGATTGTTAACGTGGAGATAGGGGAATCCACCATTAGGAGGCGAGTAGTTCTAGGAACTCCGCAAGATGGTGTCCTATCACCTCTTCTCTGGAACAAAGTAATCAATGGACTACTTTAGGAACTGGAGAGGTAGGGAATAGGGGTGATATCAGATGACGTAGCGATCATGATCTCGGTTAGGTATCTAAGCACGATTAGTCGCCCCTCCTATCTTAAAATGCACAGCACTGGTCTTTATCTTTACTGATAAGGCAAAATTTCTGGGCATAATTTTGAACAGTAGGCTAAATTGAAAGCCCAATATTTTAGAGAGAGTAAAGAAGTCTACCATGGCTCTATACTCATGTAGGAAAGCCGTCGGTAGGAGATGGGGTCTAAAACCAGATCTGGTATACTGGCTCTTCACCGCTGTAGTCAGACCGATTATGATATATGGGGTGAATGTGTGGTGGCCAGCACTAGACAAGAAAACTTATAAAAATATGATAGAGAAGGTACCTTCTCTATCATATTTTTAAGGGCCTGCTTGCTTATAAGCGGAGCACTGAGGACAATCCCTACACGTGTTCTGGAGGCTATGCTCTACCTTCTTCCTGTCAATATCTTTGGTAAGCAGAGTGCGGCAACTACGGCTGCACGACTCTCTGCCGTGTTTGAGTGGAAACGTCTACAGACGGGCCACTCGACGATTGGCAGTTCGCTAAAGGAGAACTTGACGAATAGTGACTACACAATACCGATTGTATGCTTTGAAAAGGCTTCCGGACCCTTATCCTCTCAAGGGAATCCTCTAAAGGTCAACAGTGGGAACTGGAAGTATAAAATTCTTCACTAACGGCTCCAAACTAGACGGTAAAGTCGGAGCTGGAGTATATTGTGACAAATTAAATGTAAATATATCCGATCGTCTTCCTGATCACTGCAGTGTGTACCAGGCAGAGGTGGCAGCGATTGAGGAAGCGCTCACTTGGTTGATGCATAATGTCATATCCACAAGGGATATAATAATATATGTTGACAGTCAGGCGGCAATCAAGCCGCTGGAATCAGTTTCACTGACGTCCGCAGTGGCATTGAAATGCCGCTCATCTCTTAACGAGATGAGTGAGCATCTCAATATCCAGATAGTCTGGGTCTCCGGTCACTCGGACATTCTGGGGAACTGTAGGGATGACGAACTGGCAAGTAAAGGTGCAACTCTCCAATTGAAACCGGAAATGGCAAATCTGGAAAGGCCTTTAGCAGCGCTTTTTATGGCGCTTAAAAAGGAGGCGATAGCCTCGGCACAGAAGAGTTGGAATAACTCCATAACATGCAATGTAGCGCAGGAAGTCTGGCCAAAACTGGACTTGAAGCGCTCCAAAACACTACTATCCCTACGTAGACCTGACTTTAGTATAGTCGTGGAGGTGCTCACAGGACACTGCCTCATTGGAGAGCATGCGAGGATGCTTGTGTCAATGGCAAATGACTTCTGTAGAAGCTGTATGGATGAAGAGGCGGAAGAGACTGTAAACCACTTCCTCTGCTCATGCCCGGCGCTAAATATAGGAGGTCCAAACATCTGGGCATGTATTTTTACGACGGCCTTATGGAACTCGAGAACTGCAATGTGCGAGATATCTTACGCTACATAAGTATCTCTGAATGGTTCCAATGAAGGTGAAAGGGGAGTAGGATCCTTGGTTGGTATCACAATGGACCATCACCGGTCTAAGTGTGCGTTAGCAGCCACTCTAACCTAACCTAACCTAACCCCTTACCTGATTTTATGCTCCAAAATGCATTATGAAAATAGTTGAATATTTTGCAGCCATATTTATGCTTATATTAAGAACTTTTGATTAAAGTATCACTCATCAAAACCGGACCACTATTACGAGTTTTTTGCACAATTTATGCATTTTGATAATTTTGTGGGCTAGCCCCTTGCCTGATTTTTATGCCCGAAAATGATTTACGAAAACTTTAATCGATATAATTTTAACTTACAACCAGTAAACTATAAAGAAAAAATTTGAGACACGCACGATCCAGTTATATTAGTCTATACACTAAGTAAGTTTTTACAGTCGACCGAGCACAAACCGCATGCGTGTTATATGTTATCAACATATCGCACAAATATCAATTATCCATATAGTAAACGAGCAATATAGTTCAATGCTAAAATGTATTTATTTCAAGATAAGACGACATTGCGTATAATTATGCTGGCGTTAAAACGACGTTGATGAATATTCGCTTTGCAACCGAACATATAAAAGACTTAAACGACGGGTAACAAAGAAACCTAAATTTAAATTTATACTCGTATCTACATTTTTTTTTTCGCGGAATAAACTTTATAAAATGTCATCGTAATCGTTCAAACTTGTGTAGGCATCTCGACTTACCATATATATTTACCTAAATCAAATTAATTCATTCATCTTATACTTTTTTTAAAAATAAAATCGAAAAAAGATATTCACCGTCGCCCCCTTAAAATGTTACATATATATATACAAAAAATAATTAAAAATGAATTTCGCCGACTCGCGAACACGTTACAAATATGACAAACTCTTATATGTACCATTACTCGAATTTATGTGAAGTAAAAGAGATTTCCGTTAGTTTTTAATTTGAGATGGCGTAAAGATTTTATTTTTTGATTAAACTTTTGTTTGCTTTTTATTTATTTTTTTTTTTTAATGTTAGAAAATTATAATGCGTAGAAAATAAATAATTTTTAGTGCTATGAATATCTTTAAAGAGACAGAAATTTCTTTAATTAAATTTGTTCCGCTGTACCAATTGGAGTATTGCAATATACATTTGGGTTTTCTTTTTAAATACAACTTTCGTATATACACTGTCTCGATTTTGGTTTAGGTTTTTAAGTTTTCAGTCGCTTATTGGAATACCTACGAATTTTTGTTTGAAACAATTTCACTGTTCTATTCCAGTTTTATTTAATAGTATGGCAGCTTAGAGATTGGTTGATTGATTGATGAGACTGTGAGACCAAGCGCTTGTCAAGTGTTCCGGTTAATGCCAGTCCTATTCCCACAACCTTTTTACATTTAACAAACGCTATGACGGAGGGATTTTCATATATTTATATTTCTAAACATATATTACCATGCATGATACAAACGGCCCGGTTTCAGACACCTCAACATCATTACGGCACAATTCTATTCTATTTTGGTAGTGTATGGAAAGGAATGGTACTTCAGTAATAACAGAATTGGTCTGGTTTCCCGGTAGCCAATATTCAAACTACTGTTAGCATAAGACAATCACAATTTCATTGAACTGCTTTGTTTTCTGTATTCTGTCATCTCTTATCAGCAACTCCAGTATGCCACCAGTCAACTCTTATCTGAAAAAAAACCTAAAACCAAATCTATTAATGGGCTAATTTTTCGAAGGTTAAATTAAATTGATTCTCACCTGAAAATTATAAATAATTAATCGATAATATACTAATATAATTTCTACAAGCCATATGCTGTAATAAATTGGATTAGTTTTTGCCTGAAATTTACAATAAATTAATTTATTACATCATTAAAAATATAAAATTATAATATAAATTAAATTAAAAAAAAATTGATTAAACATTACAATTCAATTGAATTAACAGTTTTATGACAAATACGTCATAGAATCACTGAAAATCTAATTTGAATACACTTTATTTGACACAAAACTTTAAAATTAATACAAATTAGATTTTAAAACAATTGAATAAACATAACAAATCAATTGAATTAACGGTTTTATGACCAATACGTCATGAAATCACCGAAAATCTAATTTAAATACACGTTATTTGACACAAAACTTTAAAATTAATACAAATTAGATTTTAAAACAATTGATTAAACATGTAGTGTATTTATACAAGTTAAAAAAATGAAAATTAATTCATGCCATCAAATTAAAATGAGAAATTATAATGCTTACGCTATGAGCACTACAGTACTCCCCTTCAGCAATAGCGATGTGGTATTTGAACGCTTCGATGGGGCCGATCGTTTAGTTACTTTCGGTAGAACATCCGCTGTGTATGGTTCTTCATTCCAAATAAAAGCCGGTTTAAGCCGATCAATGGATAAGTTAACAATGCGATGACCCATCTAAATTGTGTAATATTTGTGACTCCTTTTAAGTACTTTGAAAGGTCCTTCGTAAGGTGGCGTTAAGGCCACTAAGTCGTCTTACCTTCACCGATAGCATCGGTGTGTACAAAGACGTGACTACATGAGTCATTGTTTGTGTAAGACGTTGGCTTAATATGAAATGACGTGTGCATCGGATTTACGTTTGCCATCGACCCCTTGGTATCCGTAATGTAGTGCCATAGACTAATTCGGCTGGCGTCGTTAGAACGTCTTTCTTAAAAGATACACGTAGACTTAACATAATAATTGGCAAACTATCAACCCAAGAGTCTAGTCCCGCTCCCATAATTGATGATTTCAGCGCCCTGTGCCATCTTTCTATCAACCCGTTCGATTGCGGATGATATGGTGTAGTTCGAAAACGATCCGCTCCGATGATTTTATAGATTTTGTTCATCAAAAAAGACTCAAATTGTCTCCCTTGGTAAGTTGTGATGTATTCTGGATACCGAAACGAGCAATCCAACCGGTTACTAAACCTCTTGCAACCGATTCAGCGGTCATATCAGTTAGCGGAATCGCTTCTGGCCAGCGAGTAAAGCGATCTATAATCGTTAAACAATATCGGTATCCTTGTTGTAATGGTATAGGACCAATCCATGTTGATGTGACTAAACCGTCGATAAACTACCAGTTATATTGAGAAACCGCTGTTTTATTATGACGATTAATTTTTGATCTCTGACACAGTATACATACGCGTACATAATTCGAGCCATCCTTGCGCATATTTGGCCATACATATCGATCGGATACTAGCTTAATAGTCGTTCTGATTCCTGGATGCGAAAGATTATGAGTTGACGATATGATATAGCGTCGGAATTTGGGAGATATGTAAGGTCGAATTTTAGATGTTGACGTATTTTAGAGCATTCGGTTGCTATCTGGAATAGAGAATTTTTTAAATATTAACGAAGTCATCTTACCTTCACGGATTTGTGTAAATTCGATATCTGTTCCTTGTTCGCTTGACAATTGCTCGTAATCAAACGTCTCAACCAGCTGGATTCTTGACAGTAGATCAGCTCTTTGATTATCGCGGCCACTAATATAACGGATGTCAGTTGTGAATTGGCTTACAAAATTTAAATGATCGATCTGTCGAGTGGAAGCCTTGTCCATTTTCTGCTGATATGCAAAGACCGGCGGTTTGTGATCTGTATAGATTCGACTTATTCTTCCTTCCAGCATAAACCGAAAATGTTTGACATTCAAATACATCGCCAAAAGTTCCCGGTCGTTGGTACTGTACCTTTGTTGCTCAATTGTCAACTTTTTTGAAAAATAGCCTAATGGTTCGAAGCTTCCATCGAATAATGAAGTAGTTGCGGTGAGTTCCTGTTTTCATCTTTTGAATGCTTCGGTTGTTTCGTTGGTCCAGTTCAACACAGTTTTGTCATTTTTGATATCGCCCTTGATCATCGAATGAAGTTTCAGTTGCAAATTCATGGCATTCGGTATAAATTTACGATAAAAATTTATCATCGCTAAGAAAGTTTTTAATTCTTTCTCTAACAGAGGTTTACTATAGTTTTTAATGACTACAACTTTGCTAGGAAGAGGAGTTTTCGAAATGATCGAAATCCCGATCATTTCTCGTTTTTCGAAATGATATGTCCTATAGAAATTGTAATTCGGCCACAGCTAATTCACATTTAGCTACATTGATCGTCAGCCGATATTTGCGAAGCCGTTCGAATACTAGTCTTAAATGTTGTTCATGTTCAATGATGTCTTCGGATGCAATTAAAATATCGTCCAGATATGATAAAACAAATTGCAAGCCTCTTAATGCCTCATGTATTAGCCGTTGAAATGTTTGAGGTGCATTCCGTAACCCGAACGTCATAAACGCAAATTCGTACAACCCAAACGGAGTCGTCATGGCGGTTTTTGCTACATGATCTGGATGAATTGGCACCTGATAGAATGCTTTTTGTAAATCTATTTTGCTAAAGACGGTTTTACCACTTAATATCGACGTTCAATCGTGGATATACGGTATTGGGTACCGATCGGGCACTGTTTAGGCATTTAAAGAACGATAGTCGCCACAGGGTCGCCATGTTCCATCTGATTTTCGGACCATGTGTAAGGGGCTGGCCCAGTTACTAGTAGACGGGCGGCAAATTCCCATTTTCATAAAATATTCGAAATCCTCCTTTGCACCGGCTTCGGGGTCGAGCAAACTTTGGCTGTCCAGTTGTTTCGACACGGTATACAAAGCTTGAACCATTGTCGTTTCATGACGGTGTACCCATTTTTGTGATGTCCGCAAATTCGACTAATAGGCAAGCAAACGGTAATTGAGGATTAAATGTCTTAATTTCTGCCACTTTGACTTTTTGTGGACCACAAACTGTCGACAATCTAGTAATCCCATCAACTAGACGACCTCCCTTCAAATCGATGAGCAAATCGAAATTGCGTATAAAATCGGCTCCAATAATAGGCGTGTTGACATCCGCAACAATAAATTCGCACTCGAAATTTCGTCTTAAATTGAGGTCCACTTTAATTCGCTTTTTGCAATAGACATTAATCGTTGTTCCATTCGCCGCAAACAGTTTATAGTTGGTTGGAATCCTTTTCTCGTTCAGTGTAGGTGGCAATACCGATACGTCAGTGCCTGTGTCTATATGAGATATTTAATAGCCGATTTTTTGTCTGTAACGGATAGTTCGAATATGTTGTCATGAGAAGTTTGAGAATCGGCAAAACTCGTGTCAACGATCCGTTCGAGTCATGGTTTTGTACTGATTTCAGTTAGTGTTCTATGTCGACATGGATTTCAACAATTACGAGACTTTTTCTTGATTAGGAGCACTCGGTGTCTGGTCTCGTGTACGCGACGAAAAACGCGTTGAATTTTGAGAGTAACTTCGTCCACGTTTGACCATAATTTGCCAATTTGACTAGATAGTTGGGCTATTTTAGCTTTCAATTCGTGATGAAGCAATGTTTGTTGCGATCGTTTGCTCGTTTCTTCAGCAGATGTGACTATGTTTACATTACGCATCTGCATGACATCCACAATAGCATCAGCTATCTTCGTAATTTCGTCCACGGAGCCGGTGGAGGCAGCTATCGCTGCACGTGCGTGTTCGGGCAAAGGTTGAGCCCATAAACCTTTAAGTGCTGCATCGCTGATAGAATTACTAGCAACTCGGCGCATTTCATGAAAAAGTTGACTAGGTTTCATATCGCCCAGTGGCATTTCTGATAATAACCGATTTAGTCGACGTTGTTGGCTTTCGGAAAAATGTCCAATTAATTTTTCCTTAATGTATTCGTATTTCCGTATTTCTGGTGTACCGTTAATAATTCCGCGTAATTGTGGTAACATTGTTGGGTCAAGGGCAGCAAAAACTGTATTATATCGCTGTTTATTGGAAGCAATGCCAGAGGCTGGAAACCAGAAATCCATCGATAAAGACCAACTCTCTATGACGTTACTGATCATGCGTGGCATTGGCAATTTGGCGAATACCGCTGTAACCCCATCATCGGGAAAGTCAGTGATATTTGTAGTTTGAGTACCGCTCGCAGTCAAGCTTAAGCTATGAGCACCACAAATATTACAAAACAATTGAACTAACGGTTTTATGACAAATACGTCCTTAATAGTATGGCAGTTTAGAGAAATCCAAAAACTTAATAAAAATTATCGATCGGAATGATGACGACCTGATAATTTGGAAATATATAAAGTGCCAGACTTATTTGACTGGCTGAACCTTCTTAGACTGAGTATTTGACAAATTTGTTAGAACTTTAAATAAAAAATCGTCAGTGGATGAATATAGTGAAAGAACAGCAAGAATTTTATATTCGAGCAAATCGGACATCTAAAGTCAGGCTGAATCATCAAACAATCTACGGTAGGTGCCAAAGTCCAGATGGTCCTAGCAACGCCAATATATTCATTTCAGCAAATTTAAATATTGGAAATATTAGATTTTCAATAGATAGACGCGTCTGTTTGATGAAATGTTTTATAAATATTTAAAATATTTCCGATGTTTACCATGCAGGTTTCTTGTGACACCTGTTTCATCTAATGTCCATAAGCACGAGGGCTTAAAGTTATGAAGTTCAAAGTCCGGAACATTCTGCTTGTTAAAAGTTATTGCCATAGCAAGATTCGTTGCTTATATAGGCATTCTAATTGAAAGTCATTGATTTTTTTTAAATATCAAAAACCTATTTGTAATAAAAATCTAATCTCCTTGATATACACTTAAAGCTGATAAAGTATTTTAATTAAGCAAAAAAAGATCATTATAAAAATAAGATAAATGAATCATTATAAGAAAATGGTAATACATCATGATCAGATATAAGGCCCTATTCTAACTGTAAAAAATTAAAGCATATGTCGAGTGAGTTTATCATTCAAATTTTTAATAAGTTGAAAATGTCATTAAATTATTTATTACCACTATGCCATAACAATTTTTAAAATTACAATTGATGTCACCACAAATTAATGTAATATTATTATAAACCGAACTACATTTCATTATAGTGTCATAAAAAGCATCTAGGTTAAAACACTGATGGGTGGTTTATATAAAACATGTAACATAAATAAAGATAACTTATGGCCAATTTGTAAAACTACGATTTCTAAATTTGATCGATATGACACAGTCTTATCTAAAACAAAAACCCTCACCATATGGTCACTACAGTCTTGTAACTAATATACTGCAAGGTTATATAATATTTCATGTTGATAGTAAAGTAACAGAAATTATGTACTAAATCCATTTGACAAAACTTGAAATTTTGTAAACTTCACTCAATTTCGAGTAGCACTATAAGGCTGTATCCGAAATCCATGATAAATATTTTTGAATATAAATTTTGGACATTTATTTGAAAAATATTCCCCTACATTCCCAATTTTTTATAACGCAGTTCGAAAAGGATTAATTGTTTGAAATATTTGAAAATATCTACGAGGTATATCAGAGAATTATTCATTCGCCAGTTATAATGACGCTTAGCCAAACAATAATAAGAAAAGAGGTTAAACCCAAGTTAACAAATCACAAAACTAATTAGATCCCTTTCAAACTCTTATACAGGAGAAAACTAATCTTCAAGTTCCAATACGTAATATACGAAAATATACAAAGTGCCGCTTGGGATAATACTCCTAGTCATATAAGGGAAACGTTACAAAAAATGTTACATAAAATGTTACAAATCCCGAATAAGTGATAATTGATTAAAAATAAAAGGAAAGCTCGTAAAACTGACAAAGAAATCGAACACTAGAAGCGAAGAGACTGTTTAATAATTTGGTCAATATATTAAAAGCTTTAATTAAGGAGATTACAAATCAGTCAATCAATAAATACCTAAACAATCTGACAGGACAAAAGACTCAGGTCCTGAAAAGACCCAACCTACAGGTCTCTCCAATTAAAAACAACAATATCTGGGTTAGAAACCCCAAACAAAAATACAATGATTTGCAAACAGATCTGTTTGCAAATCATCTAGAGACATTTCAACCTTATCCAAGACAATCCGCACAGGTATATATTACCCCAGCTGACACAATTGATGAGTACGGAATAAGACTTATAACAATGCATGAACTAAATTGGGAAATAAAGAATAACCTAAACGTTAAAACTTCGGGGTATGACTTAATAACGGGTCAAGAATTAAAAGCTTGCTCATAATGAATTATTGCTCATAATAAATAAAGCAATCCAATTAAAATACGTACCATGACAATGGAAGGTTGCAGAAGTAATTATGATTCTAAAACCAAATAAACCACCGAAAAATATTCATATAGGCTTATATTTCTGCTTCCAATGCTATCGAAATTATTCGAACAGTTACTTCTGAAAAGACTGAAGCTAATAATAGAAGAAAGAAAACTTATTCCTTCACATCAATTTCATTCCAGGGAAAAACATTTGACTATAGAACAAGTTCTAAGATTTTTCTAGATGTGCGCCAAGCGTTTGATAAGGTATGGCATCAAAGGCTTGCATTCAAACTGCATCGGGATCTGCCGAAACAAATTTAACAAGGATAACAGCAGGAGTACCCTAAGGTAGTATTGGACATGCCCAATACTGATGCAACTATAGCAACATTTGCTGTTGATACTGCTATATTAGCGATAACACAAAACAAAGCTGACTCTATCAACAAACTGCATATAGCCATAAACAAAATATGCAATTGGACAAAAACGAATCGTAAAGTGACGTTTTGAACTAAAAATGGATGTAAAAAACAAATATTTCTTAACACAGAATTAGTTAAGGCTCCTAAATTGTAAACTGTAACAAGTTTTCCAATAAGAGGTTTCATTTTGATATTTTAAAAAACCAATGATCAATGAATATTTATTTCATTGTAAAGAGAAAGGTATGCCATTAACATTTAAAAACGATATCATTCAAATGGCCGACACGGCTACGCTTGCAGCACCATTCCTTTTCATGAAATTTTCCATGACCAATTCGCACATTTGCGGCTATATGTCCTCGATAACTTCACGAATTCCATCTTTAAGGTCTTGAATTAATTGTGGAGTATTGGCATAGATCTTATCTTTCATGTGGCCTCAAAGAAAAAGTCTAACCGTGTTTAATCACAAGATCTCAGTGGCTAATTGTGATCACCTCTTCGAGAAATAACACGGTCAGGAAACTTTTCTTATAAAATTGCGATTGTTTCGTTGCTTGTGTGCCATGAGCACCATATTACTGAAAAAACGTCGTTTACATCAATTGCTACCAATTTCGGCCATAAAAAATCATTAATAACAGCTCGGTAGCGCGATTCATTCAGCGTAACATGCACAGCCTCATTTTCGAAGTGAATTTCAATAATTTTAATGCGTTGTTGAAGCGTGTGTCGTACCATTTTTAGTAATGGCGTAGTTTTTACTTGTCAAATGTTAAAAGATGGCAGCTTCAAAATTGGCAACTCCCCAAATAGCAGGCTATTCAAAATGAAACTTTTTATTGGGTAACTCTATACTATGAAAGTGTCATTTTGGAACAGTATTTATTGTAAAATAAAACTATGAATTTTGATTAGTTTATTTCGTACACGTGACTCAAAATAGACTGATTAACAAACTTGTTATTTTAACAAAAAAAATTCATAGCAATTGATCTTGTTAATTTGGGTGTATTCGGTATTATCAAATATGTAACCGTCAAAAATTTGTATTCGCAAATATTTATCATGGGTATCGGACACAGTCCTAGTTAGAAATCCAAGATTGATTGATTGATTAGAGTTGATTGATTGATTGAGGGAGTGGATGGAATGTTAGTTATAACATACTCAACCCGATTGTAGACACCTAATTGATCGATAGTAAGTATTTTTTTGTGGCGAAGAAAAAGGTAGGGTAAGTCAGTAATGATAGAATTGGTCCGGTTTCCCGGTAGCCAATATTCAAACTACTGTTAGTTAGCACAAGACAAACACAATTATAATAACCTGCTCTGCATTTTGTCATATCTTATCAGGAACTCCAATCTGCAACCATTTTTCTGTAATATTGCAGTGTTTCACTGAAAAAAATCTATTAATGGGCTAATCTCTGCAAGCCGTAGGCTGTAATAAATTGAATTAGTTTCCTCTGGAAATTTACAATTAAATTATAAAAATATAAAAAATATAACAAATAAAAAATATTAAAATAAAAATATAACAAAATATAATAAATTTAAAATTATAAAAATATAAAAATATAAAAAATATAGAATATATAAAAAATATAGAAAATATAAAAATATAAAAATATAAAAATATACAAAATAACAAATATCAAAAGATAAAAATATAAAATATATAAACATAAAAAATATTAAAATATAAAAAATATAAAAAACCTAAAAATATAAAAAATATAAAAATACAAAAGTACAAAAATACAAAAATACAAAAATACAAAAATACAAAAATACAAAAATACAAAAATACAAAAATACAAAAATACAAAAATACAAAAATACAAAAATACAAAAATTATAAAAATAATTATACATTTAAACATTTACCTGCCCCCTCTCGCGGAAACATACCAAAGCCATTCCCATCCACAAACCCAATAAATCACCCCTACTGCGTCCAGTAATAGATAAATCAGCCTGCCTCCACGTCCAGAAAAAATCACGAATTTTATGTTTCCACTCTCAACAACCGAAATAATCATTTTCGTAATGTAGAAAAGATATGCCAAAACTCCAAAACGTTTCCAATATCCACGACATCCAAACGACTCAGATCCAGAAAAACAACGAAACTAACAAAACACACCATTCAAAATCGAACCACCCTTCAACCGATTACAAATATCTACAAACATTTACAACCAATATCAAAAACCCGATCAAAAATATACCCTTTTGGCGAACCCCCTCTCGATCGTGAAACTGAATAATCTAAATCAACCGTACGACTTGCAAGCGATATTCATGTCCAAACGCCTCGCAAGCACATCAAACTGGGAACACGCATCGATTCGAGAGGGGTACTTCCAAACAATTGATCAAATCGAACAGGAACATTCTAATTACACCTTATGATTACCCAGGAAACGCAAATAATTAAATAATCAATCACAGTTCATGTAAATATTGTACATGCCCAATTCAACATTTGGACCAGTCCGAAAATGAAACCATGAAATATTTTAATAACAATGTGGTGGATAATGGTTTTAATCTCCGCGCAACATATATATTTACCCAATTTACCATGTTAATCAAGTTTCTCATACGAGAATCCCACTAATATACAATAACATCAAACTGTTCGAAAATATAACCACTAGTGCCACTATATCGGAACCTGGTTCTCTGTGAAAAACAAAAGAGTCCTCGATCCATTTCACTGTTTCTCACGCACTCACACATACAAATAAACACAACGCAATGGAAACAAAAAAAATTCAATTAAATTAAATAAAAAAAAATAAAAATAAAAAATGAAGAGATCGGAAAAAACACGTCCGATCATCGATCGACCTCTGTCTTAGTTAGAAATCCAAGAGTACATAAATAAACACAGGAGCGAGAAAAATATGGCAACAAACAATAGCTCCTCAATATAAAACTAAGGTAAATAGACTTACTCAACAGTTAAGTCGGGAAATCCAAATAGAAAAAGACCGGTAGCGGTCTAAGAAAACTAACTAATAACAACAGTATACTAAATATTCATCATATTTGGAAAGCAACTAAAAAAATTAAAAGACCAACATTGCAGATTTCTCCAATAAGCAAGGAAGTTAACACGCTCAAGATAACGAAGATTAAGTTCAAAGCTTTCCGGAAAACCTCGAAAAAACATTCCAACCATGTGATGATCAAGTCTTGGAATCCCAAATAATAACGGAAGAATCTGACAAAGAACGTAAAGAATTCCATTAAACTTCACCAAAAGAAATCATGAGTGAGATGAAATTTAATATGAATTAGAAAAAGCTTCTGATTATGATGTTATCACTGCAGAGATTTTAAAAGAACTACCAAGAAAAACTCTATTTAGATTTGTTTCTTAACAGATGGAATTTGCTCAACGATATTTCTACACGTTGCGCAAGCTTTTGACTAAGTTTGGCACAACCATATAAGTTAAGAAATATCTAACAAATGCAGTTCGCTAAAATACAGGAATCATATTTGACAGATAGATTTTTTAGAATTAAATTGGTTGAAACTTGAAACCTTTTCTGAATTAAAAGAAATGGCTGTTGCTGATGACACTGCGTTAAAAAGCAACGAAGTATCAATACTAAAAATTACATAAAAAAAAGGGACTAAAATATGGCGGATTAAACTACTACTTTATAAGCAAATACTGAAACCAATATGGACTTATGAACTTATGCACTAAACCGAGCAACTTCAAGATTATAATATGTCAGAAATAGCCCCAAGTTTAACAAACTCAAAATCAAACTGGGATCTCTTTCTCAAATTAATGAAACAACCTTCAGCTGCCAACAAGAAATTCTCTGCAGTTGGAAAATGAATCGGAACAGTTTACTGGAATTATACAATGGTAAGTACCCCCATTATACAAAATAAGAAGGTGCTTAACAAAGCCTTCCCAATGGATGTTAGAGAGTTAGTAAAGAGAAAACAAAAGGCACATAATCCTGGCAAATCAATCAAAAATCGAAGAACAAAAAAATTCTTAACAATTTATATAACGGTCTCAAATCTCTACTTAAAAAAGTCTTACTGATGAAGAAAATTCTGATTGCTCACTGTGGACTAGGCGACTAAACAAGATCTAAAACTCAAGTGCCTCCACTTAAAAAGGATGATGGTAAGAAATCTCAAACCATTATGAAAGCCATTATGTTTGCGGATCATCTCAAAAAAAACTTTCAACCACTACCAAGGCAAACTGCAAACGAAAATACATTAACAATTCACAAGCTAGATAAGCTTGACATCCAACTAGTAACTCTTCAATAATTTAAAGAAACAGTAAAAAGTGACCTTAACTTTAAAAAAGTCCCAGCGTATGGATTAGTTACTTGCCAAAATATTAGATCTCAACCTGATAAAAGATTTTGTAAGCTATTACACATTATCAATAAAACCTTTCGATTGGAATACGTCCCGCTCTAATGAAAGGTAACAAAAGAAATCATGATAACAAAACAAAACCGTCTTCAATCCCTTATAGGAAGCCCGAATGTAATCATACATAAGCTGTAAAAAATGAGAAAAATGAATGTGTCGTGAGATTATGTCCTTGTTTATATACAATTGTGAATACAGTTTAGAAAAAATAATAAAACAGCAAACTAAAGAGGAAATAAAAAACACGAGCAAACTTGTAGTTTTTTTTGTTTTATTTCAACTGTTTGTTTTTGTATATGAAAAATAGAGATAATACGCCCTCACTACGAATGTTATAATTTGTACAAATTTATATGACGTTATGGTAGTGTGGGTTATTTTAAACCATTCAAAACAAAATTAAACTTTTTTTTTCATTTGTATTTTTGTATAGCACTTAGACAGTCAATAGTATTTTTAATATGAAGGCTTCTTAAAAGAGATTGAAGACGGCTTTGTAGCAAAATCTAATAAAAAATTATACAGGCCCATTTTCTTGCTGCCAATGAAGTCTAAACTTTCCAATAAATTGCTACTAAAGAGACTTGAACCAATAATCCAGAATCGAAACCTAACTTCTCTACTATAGAACAAGTATGCATTGAGTCACAAACATAATTGAAAGTTACATTCGATTATAAAAATGCTCAAGAAGAGGTCTGAAATACAAGCTGTAAAGAGCTGCCTCAGGTTATTAGACTGCCTATTTATTCAGGTAGTGGTTCGTGGTAGATAGTGAAATTACAATCAAGATGGTGGAAATATCTACATTATTACTAAACGTGGTCAAGCGAAAAGGTTTTTAAAACGTGCTGACGCATTTGTAGCTGAGATAAAAAAGGAAACCCATTAGATAATTTACCGGGTCCAGTTATCCGATGTGTTTGAGTGATCAGTAACTTGAAGTACGTTACTGGATAGTGGAACGCAATTCGCAATTACATCCATCATGAGAGATGATGAAGAACAAGTTAAGCTTATCTAGAAGGAATTACCGAACAAATTTATTTGAAGTGGGCACCCATCCAACAAATCTAATTCATCTATTAATTTCTTACTTAGTGCTGATGTATTCATAAAATCTGGGAACCGCTCAGAACTGGACATTTTAAAACTGGATATTTCGACATGTGATTTAAACTTAAAATGATTTTTTTGAAAAAATTCTGGAATATGGCCAATTGGGAAGGAACTCGGAGATTTCTTAACCGATTATGATGAAATTCGATATGTAGGATGAAAATGTGATTTAAAAATGATTTGTTGGGAAAGTTCTGGAATGAGGCCAGTAAGGTTCCATATTTGAATATTTCTAAGGAGAGAAATAGAATTTCCCTTCACTTAATGGTTTTTTTTAATTGCTGCTTTTCTCATCTTATTAAAATAATCATTGACTTGATCGAGTTTACTGTCGGTAAAATTTATCTTCATCTATTTTTATTCTTCTACTTAATATAACTTTTCTTCACTTTAGAGAATCTATGTGAGAAAAATTTATTAATTTTCATCAACATTTTCATCCGACATATCGAATTTCATCATAATCGGTTAACTCATCATAACTCGCCGAGTTCCTTCCTTATTGGCCATATTCCAGAACTTTCCCAAAAAATCATTTTAAGTTTAAATCACATGTCGAAATATCCTGTTTTGAAATATCCAGTTTTGTACTATATCTCGTTTTGTACCTTATCTTGTTTTGAAATATCCAGTTTTAAATTATCCTGTTTCGTCAAATCCATTCGTAAAATATCCAGTTGCGACCGGTACCCATAAAATCTATATCTCATTAAATCAGTTTCGACCAACTCATTCTCCTCGCTGGTATCTAAACTGCGGTCGATTTTCTCTCATTTACAAAATCGCCTAAAAGTATTGTCAGTATCAACCATAATGTTTAAATTACCCACATGGGCGGTAGTCTTCTCATTCCCGGAAACATATTGTGCTCAGACATATCCAACCAATTGTTTTTAGAGACTTTGCCAAGGAATAATGAAGAAAGGTGATTAAAGTTCCATTTAAGTCAAACTGCAAAGAAAATTTTTTTTATTTGGGATCGAGAAAGTTACCAAGTTAGCATCAGTACAAGATAGAGGAATGCGGCACAAGATTTTATTAAACATATCATCTGGAAAATTCAGGGAAAATTTCATAGTTTGCATTTTATACACTCTCTAGCACCGCCGTTCGAGGGTTTGGAAGAATCGGCAGTCAAATTCGTGAAAACCGATCTAAAAAAGGCAACTGGATCAATAAATCTCACATTCAAGGAAATGTCAATTTTATTGTGTCCAATTGAAGCAATTCTTATTTTAAGTCCTTGGTACCACAACTGAACAACGAATCAACTTTTGAGGGGCTTACGCGCCGGTGGATATTGGGACTAGTATTCTAGTGCCGTTCTTACCAAATAAGTCTCAAAAATATGTAGAACACCAACGACAAAAGTGGGGGTAATTACTGCTGTATAGCAATGATCCGCTTTATTGTGATAAAGCCATTGAAGGGTACAGACATTCCGCTGGTATTTTCAAATTCCGATATAGACGAAGGCAAATGAAATGGAGAAGAGAAGATTGATCCAACTAAATCTTAATCACTGTGAAGCTGCACAACACGTACTATATAGCAAACAATTAGAACAGCAGGTTTCTCAAATCGCACTACTGCCTGGGTCTGTGGGAAGTTACCCTTTCGAGAAAATTTTAATTCCTAGGCCATTGAATGGGGAAGCCGAGTTTCTAATACTAGCGGTAAAGCAATACTGAAAGCATTTTTGTAACTTCCAGTGGTAATGCTGAATGTTGATTACACCATGACAGTTTGTAGGGGTAGTGCCAGCTCGTCTTGCATGATGGAAAACAACTAAGGGATGTTTCGAAGAAGAAAAACGTAAATTTAATGGCTGGAAACATAAAATGTTTGATGAAAAGCTTTTTATATTCATGTTGGAAGATAAAGTTTTGGAACTGCAGAAAATTAAGTGTCTCAAATGACAGATTGAATTACAATAAATATCTTGCGATGCAGCAATGCCACAGAGATCAACATGGAAGGTTTCAGTGTACCCAGGAAATAGCCGAGCTGCATAAAACATGCTCAAGCAAGCAAAAATTGATGTTTTCAAGAATTTTGTAAAAAGGTAGACCGGGGTCTAGGATCGTTGGGAAAAGCCATATAGAATAGATATGATAAGGTTCAAAGGTACAATGCAAGGCCATGGTTCCTATAAAATTGTAGGAAATATTTTTTCTACGGTACTTCCACAACAACCTGGTTATAATAATCATCGAAGCAAAAGGCAAAGAAAAAGTAATTCCACCAATGTTAATATGGAGGAGATTCTAAGAGCATGTGGCAAAACGGGAAACAATAGCGCTTCAGGGCCTGATAAAATCCCCAATGTAGCGTTGACAAAAGTGCGGTTCGTGCATATCTGGAACGGTTTGTTAGCTAGTAATAATAATTGCAAAAAGGAAAAATTTTTCCCTATGCAGTGGAAAGTCCAAAAACTGGTACTTCTGTCAAAAGGAACGAAGTCATTACAAAATCTACAATCATACCACCCGATCTGTTTGCTGGATACGGCTGGTAAAATATTAGAGAGGATCATACGCAAAAGACTGCAGGAGGGCATTAAAAACAAAGGGGACCTGTCTGAAAATCAAAAGGCTATTGAAGGTGTCCGACGCAAGAGAGGTTTTCAAAAATATTGTGCGGTGGTCACATCGAATGTTAAAAATGCCTTTACCTCGACTAGGTGGGAATGTATATAAGACGCGCTACTAAATAAAGAGATACCCAAGTGTTTAACAAGGTAGGTGGCTAATTACTTTAAACATACAGTTTTAAAGTACGAGAGCAATGGAGGCACAAAAGTCTATCATATAACCAGATGAGAATTACACGGGTCAGTGCTAGCTGTTACGTTGTGGAACGCCATGTATGGCGACATTTTTAAACTGCCGATACCAGGAAAAGCAAAAGTTGGCAGCTTTAAAGATGATGATGTGGCAGTAGTTGTGGTGGCAAAATATAGAGAGAAGGTGAAAGAGATGGGTACCTGGAGTGTAAGAGATACTCAGGATTGGTTATCGTATATAGGTTTGCAGTTGTCGGAACAGAAGATGGAAATAGTTCTGATATCCAGTATAACGGATGTAAACAAAATGGTTGAAGTGGATGGACAAAAGATTGCATCTAAATCTTTTATTAAGCACCTGAGAATGATAATCGATGCTAGACTATCATTATTTAAAGCTCATTTAGATCCTGTGTGTGAGAAAGCTTGGAGAGTAAATAGGGCCTTATTGCGTATAATGCCGAACGTAGGAGTAGCTCACCAGGCTCGCAGATTATTACTTAGTAACGTGGTTAGATCTATTCTGATGTATGGCGCACCGATTTGGGTGAGTGCTAAGGAAAAGTGAATATATAAGCCGCCAGTGGCTTCTGTTTATAGGATAAGTGCCTTAAGAGTATATTATAATCTGTGCGGAAATTGTGAACGAGTGGCAGGTGCGATGGGACAAACTATCCAAAAGGGCTTTAGACTCATCGACTAATCTCTTTGGTTAATAAATGTACAAATAGGACATGTGGAGTTGTGGATTTTTACCTGAGTCGCTTTCTAACTGGACATGGTTGTTTTCGTGCTTATCTATATAAGTTCAATCACGATGATTTTCCATACAGCCCTGAGTGCAAAGAAAAACATGAGAAAGGAGGGCCCGTATTTTTTTAATGTCCGCGCTATGGCAATGAAAGATCTGACCTATTCAGGTCTGAGTTAACCTAAAGCACCAGCAAATATTATTGACTGAATGCTAGAGTCCGAGGGAACGTAGAGAATGGTATGTAGTTTGACTGTAAAAATTATGAAACCCGTCCTCCACTAGAATCTTGAACAAATGCCCTCTCACCGACCTCACCCGACGGCGTAACGTTTAAAGCATATCGTCCATTACAACAACTCGATCAATTTCTTAACTTCCATTTTACACTTTTAATTATTGTTAATATTTCGTCATGATCATCATCACTCTAACACCTCACATGAATTCTTAATCGACCTCTAACAAACGAGCCACATATATGAATTATAATGATATAGTCACCGATAATACAACAACAATCTAAACAAACTAAAAACAAGAAAGACAGACACAAGTAATATACAATATTTTATTGAATGAAAAAGTAAGATCGCAAATCCGATCGATCCGATCACATTATGAATGATCGTGCGGTGAGTATTTCTCAGTTATAAATATTAGATGTTTGTATGTATGTGAAATACTGAAACGTGGATCTCTCTTGTGATCGTTGGTTGCATTATTACCTCTATAAAGATATATGTATGTACATATATCATAAAAAATGTTTTTTCTTTAAAATGCAGTGTCGGGTTTGTGCCACATTACTAGAATCCCTACACAATTTTATCGAAAAACTACTCCAGTGTAAATAACAGTGAGTCGAGTGTCTTATGTATTTTTTGTAAAGGTATGAGATCATAATAATAGTATTACATTTTTATGTGTTATTTTGGCTCTGAAGTTGTGTATTTGTTGTGTTTGTTTCGTTTTGGTTTCTTATACAATTTTTTATTTTTTGTTGTTTTGTTGTAAGAAAGTCAGTTTTCCATTATTGCCTCTTAGAGTTAAACAAATAATCGTATTAAACGGTTGTGTACGCAGAGTGTTCTAATATTGTGATTTAATTATTTTCGTGGTATTTTCGTTGTTATACGGTGCGGTAACTGTTTTTTGAGTAAAACAAAATTTTCTTGTGAATTTTTAAGATTAAGGTAAAAAAAAAATTAAATAATTTAATTTATTTAAGTAATCATAAAATAGAAAAAAAATTAAAGTGTCATTGTGAAAATATTGTGATTAATACGCGGTGTATAGTGGGTGAAAAATTTGATCTGTGTATCTAAATTAAATATATAGTCAAACGATTTGGTGGCAATTTTCAGTATCTTACCTTTGTATACGATTCGGTGAAGTATACATAATTTATGCAAATATCGTATCTTAAACCGTTCGATTATACATTTCTTTGTTTTTTTTATATGTATACTTTAAGCAAATACAGTTGGTTAATTTTCAATAAGATTCTTTCGAATCGACCGAATTATGGGTAGATAAATTGTTTTTTATTGAATAAACGTTTCATTTCTTTCGTAATACAAACAATTTTCTTAAGTTAATCTATAAAGAATACAAAAGAAATATTTTTAAATTACTATATTGTTGTTACACTATTCATACATAATAATAATATATGGATTAATGTTTACAACTTAACATAATTAAATTTAATTAAAGCATGTTCGTAAGTGTTGAAATCGTATTGAATTTCGTAAATTTGGAATTAAAATCCGCACTCTAACCGTTTTTTTAGCTGTACTGTAAAACTATAAACAGTGCGAATAAGTTATAAATATTATAATGACTCTATATCGCTATATATAAAGTATAGTGTGGGATATTTACTGTGTTTATATGTGTGTGTGACTCATTTAATTTAGGCATGAACACCTCTGTGTAAATTATTACTTGATTTTTTGAACTTTTACGTGTATTCCCGATATGGTATAATTATATGTACATCTCAAGGTATATTACTAGTGATCATAAAGTAATTTAAAAAATTTCGAAGGACATATTAGTTGATACTATTTTCAAATTTGGGCTTGTTAATCAGAGCTATGATAATTGATTGTGTGTGATCGTTAATGCTGACTTTAAAAAATTGCATGATGGCATACGGTTGACTCATTCAACCGTTCATTTAGTGTGTCCCGAATTGAACAACGGATTTTTCCGAGTGGTTCATCACATTCAAACCACTATCACGAGTCTTACTGAACCTTTCATGCATATTTACCTAATTGAAGGGATATAGCCTTATCGAAACGTTATGCAAACAATGATTTATGATAATGGAAAAATATTTTATAGTTGTATTGGTACAGCAATGTCGAGAGCTTTTGGGTATGGTATCAGCCATCACAACCGGAACTCTAGGACTACTGGTTTGGTTCAGGAACTCGTCTTTTTGATATAAATGATTAACTGTTCGACCGTATCCTGATCAATTTGAATTCGTTTTGTTGGCATCGACTTTTAAATGCTGTTACAGGAGGTTAACAAGCAATGAAAAGGCCTTTCAATCAACCAATTACAAAACTCTAACATTTTTTGGTAGTCTATTGGTAACAGTTCTTGAACTATTTCGAAGGTGTTGTATGGTATAAATAAATACTCTCCTATAGTGCAACACTTGATAAATTCGGTAGTGAGAGATGTTCAATAGTACAGCGAGCTTCCTTATGTTAAAGGATGGTACAAGATTACTGTTACATTACTAATTATTTCTTCGTCGATATCTAAATGATTTGGTGAGGCTATATTTGCGTCGCAACGCGTTTGGAATCTGCGTTGATATTTATGACGTGCTCCGTAAATCCGTAAACAAACTGAATATCAATGTACTGCTCACTTATGAACTGTGCCATCAAATATTAATTTTCTTAAACTATTTAGAATTTTTAATTCACAACACTGACCCAACACTAGAAACTATTCAAAACTAATGAAAATATTTAATTTTTTTGTTTTTCCTAAATTTAAACAAAGGATAATCATATCGCCTACTGTTTTACTGATCAAAAAAAATTGTTACAATATTAACACTATAACATCTCATAATTAGAATGAAAATAACTGGTATACGTAAAAAACTATGGCACGTGGGTACAAATAATGTATTAGGGAATTGAAGAGAATATCAAGGCAAATTAAAATAAGGCAATCAAAAAATTATAAAGTTTTTTTTTTTTTAAGAAAAACTTAATTTGATAAAAAAAAAGTTTTTTTCTACTCTTAAACGAATGCAGATGCAAGATAACCACTTAAATATAGCCTAAACAGCCACCAGTCAAAAGGGACTAAGTTGGCTGCTCTCCGACAAATATTGAAAGTTACAGTTTAATATTTGTAAGTACTTTTTTTCTAAACCAATATTTTTAAACACCCTGTATTTCAAATGATATCAAAAATTGACTCCTCTTTCACATTCGATTTTTCCGGATTAAATGGATTAGCATCCTAACTGTCCGAGCTAGGATAGCTTGTTTATTCTAAAATAAACTTTTCAAGGTACACGTTTAATTAAGTACACATAATACAAATCATCCGTAATGCAATGATAAAATAGTTACGATACTTACTTACCACGTCACGGTCCCGACACTCACCGGTGATTAAAACTAATAAGTATAGAAATTAAATAATTACAACTTTCACCGGTGATCGAATAGTGTAAACAAACGTTGGGCAGAACACCTACAACGTCGACATACAAATCATAAATATTGGTTTAAACGATCTCTTGACAGATGCGGCCAGCGACGTTGATAGCCTTTACACCGAAGTTAGTAGATACATTTTGGTTGTTCTACATTTTGATAGTTGAAATTAAAACAACTTACGAGAACATATTTGTGTAAGTGCTTCTAATTTATTAACTTAACACAGAACTAATCAATTTAAAACCCAACTGGCAATATTTGTGCAGGTTAATTAAGAATTGCCGTGGGTTTCGGAAAAATTCAAATGTTGATGGGTAGTCATAAGTTAATGGATATCCAATGGATTATTTAATAACACATTAAGTTGAGGTTAAAAATTACCTTACCATGTGTGGGTTAATTACACACGCATTTGTGTAGGTTGATCATAGACTAATAGATCGCTTTCTGGGTGGCGCACCGTTTCATAGGGCTCGCAACAAGTTATTTTATAATTTTTTCCGATTATATGCGTTCAACATTTCAAAATTCAGAATTATTTTAATATTTCGGTTACAAGAGAAAGTCCTTTAACAAGAAAGGTTCACCGAGAAATTGGCACGGTGGTTAAAGCTGCGATGTTTGCGTCGGGAGGTACCGAGTTCGAATCCCAACTTCATTTCGTCGCCAAGTTTTTATTCAATATGGAATTCGCAGTTTGATTCGTTTTTGATCATTATAACATTACATTAACGATTGTGAATCTTAACCTTAAATACATATTTGACACAAATGTGCGATAACATAATTAGGTAGAGAACTACGGCAATATTTGAACCAGACTCATCTTTCTTTAAAATATAATCTAATTAGCTTTGATTAACAAGCCCCTCTCTGTTTATTAGCAAGCATGCTAATCTACACAATTGTGCATGTTGATTTTCAATGATACATTTCAGTTTAATAAAAAATAAATGGACTTCCCGAGATCATATAAGCAAGCATATATAAGAACAGTCATGCTGCAAAAGCCATAATTTTAGGTTAGAAAAATATACTTAGATTTTAATTCCATCTATATTTAAGGTGGACCTACAACTAATAAACAAATAATAATTCCAACTGAAAACCATTCAATGGGAAACCCTATTATACCTATATACATTATTTTCAATAACTTCATGAAATATAGAAGCGTAAAAAGCACGATCTGGATGACCTAATCCAGATAGTTATTTTTGCGTGCTACGTCATGGCATATTTTGCTTGTCTATTTTCTCTTCTATTTGTTTTGAGGTTGAATAATAAACACATCTTTCGCAATCATCGTCTACCTACCTAAAAAATTAGAAAGGAAAAGATTATATATCTTACAAATGATGGCTTTATCGCGAATTAAATTGTCAACTATTTTATCAGTCCATCAAATTCTTTCAAAACAAAAAATGTAGAACTTTTTCCCATTTTTGGAGTGAAACACCAAAGATAATGTTACATTTTCGTATAATCACATAAATTGGCAGAACGACTAGAAAATTGCTTTTGAAGTATATCAACCGCTTGAACTTGACCATTCCAACCAATTCACATTCCAAGTAAATTTAAAGGTTTTTCTGTGGAGAACTACATTAATTGGACTCTATTTTTGCACAGCCATTCTCTCAGTTTTTAGTTTCTTTTGGATTGCTTTTTAGAACGTTCTGATCTTATAGTCACTGGAACAATACTTTTTGCATGTGTTAATGGATAGTATCGTTACGAAGAACCAAATAGGTTAATTGTCAGAGCAACGTCGCCTTCTATGACAAAAAATAGACAACTGTAGACAAATTCTAAGGTTTAAAACCAAAACGTCATCATCAAACACATTTTATTGTTGTTGTTAAATTTCCAATAAAATAAAGCCATGGTATCACAACCTGGTACTACTGGTACCTTTACATGACACCGCAGCTTTGACTATATACAAAATAAGTTGTGCCAACACCTTATTTTATAACCACTTTCGTTATCTTATGCCCTCCAGCGCTATTAAAATCACTGAAAAACTAGTTTTTGTGTACATTTTCTCGTATAGCATACGGATTCCAGCTTCTAACTGAACACCATCCTATTTTAGTCCATGTCTTAGTTCAAAATTGATTTTTAAGAACGATTTTGACTCCTGTAATATCATTCGCAACTGTACCTTCGTAATCTTCCTCATATTCCCTTAAATTTCGATCTATATCTATGGTGTTTCTAAATTTTATTTGCTATCAGACGTTTGAATCTTAGTAAAAGTGGTACTCGAGTCCATTCAAAATTATTCAGACCCCATCCGATTTCTGTTTACTTTTTTTTCGTAATAATGTTGACAGTGTTCTGCAATTTGCATGCAACCATATTATCACAGCGCTATGAGGTGTAATAATTTTTGACATTTCCAAAATAATTTATAGTAAATAGTATGCTGTGTCATATTTTGTTTAAAAACAAAAATTTAATTGATTCAATTTTTTTTTTAGTTTGAAAAAAATAATTTTGATCTAGCAATCTAGTGCATTACGGAAAGACATACAATCGAAGCTTTCGGAAATATAATTTTAGTTTAGCAATTAGAATAATACAATTAGCTTCATTTGTTTAATTCATAATATTTTATTTTAAAAGCTTTTAACTATACGTGTCTTGTGAAATATTTAGTAATGCAAGCATTACTGAAAATTGTCTTGTTGGCTTTAAATCAAATCTTGATATACAGTCTACTTGACGTCTATTATTACCAGTTTAAATTTCAGCCTTGATAACATTTGTTATAAGAGGTCTTCGACAATTAATCTGATACCAAAAAAAAACTGTTTTGGGATAAAACGCATAAGCATAATAAATGTCCCTTTCTTCAAAAGAGAAAAGTTTTGAGTGTGTGCGGAGGCATTTCCGATGAACATTGTGCATTAAGAAATTTATTTGGAAATCAATTTCATCAGAATGTTGATCAGAAGATGGTTTAGAAATCTTTGTATCGATGCAGTTGTAAACTACTTCTAGGATCCATAAGATCAAGTATTGTTCAATTAAGTTCAGTAATATCAGAGTAAAAACATTTTCAGAGTAATGATGTCATATTTGTGACCAAACTTTTTTTTATCATAAGACCATAATAATGAATTGTTGATACCAAGCTCAACAATATCTGCAACTGATTCTCTCGAAACTACGTTTGATGTCCATCTGAAGTCACCTCCTAAGATTAAAAATTTCTTTCAATAAACGATCAATAACTCTAAGCAACTGTGTTGAATGCATTGATGCTTCATCAATGATTATAAGATCTATACATTTCTTATTTTTTGACTGTCAATTGATGGAATTTTCACTGAAGAAACAGAAGTTTCAGTTGATGTATTTTAAAACCACTATGAGCTATTCTTCCACCTTTCAATAAGTCTGTAGCAATGCCAGTTGTTGCAAATACTAAATTAACAGTAGTTGCAATTATGTTTCATTAGATGAATTTATTTCAACTTGTGCACATTTATAGTACCCTTTAAAAATATACTTTAAAACGTACTTAATAAAATGAATTGTTGGACATGACTCGACATTGTGTTAATAATGACACTTGATCAAATACTTGATGTAAGGAACAATTCAACTGTTATCAACAATCCTTTTTTCAATTTTTACTCACGACTGTTGTGATCTCGAAACGTCAAAATTATAACAGAATTTGGATAACAAATGAAGTTATTTCAAAATTTGAAAAGGAACATTTTTTTACTTATGTCAAAATTATTACAAAGTTAAAATTATCATGGAAATCATACGGTGCCTTAACTTTGTATGTTTCAACATTCCAGTTGGTTTTTCAATATTTGGATTTTGATATTCGGGTTCTCGATGTGCTTTCTCCTTATAGAAGCCTTTACGGCCAGCGAATCCTCATTTTGTCACTATTCTTCTTTGAATGTTACCTCAGGCCATTCCATTTCAGGTTGCGGACTTACATAAGCCTGATATTGATGATGTATTTATTTTCCTCCCATATTGTTTGGCTCCATTCTTTTTCACGGTGGTTTTCACAACTCGCAACGTAAGTGACCTTGAACTAACTTACAATATTTCCCACTTAATTATTTCTACGTCTAATGGCAACTTCTGCCGATAGTTTGTCTAGCTGTTATCGCTGCTGTAAAGGCATATTTAAGTTGCAAGATCAGTCCATCTCTCGTTTTTCATTTCTTTTTTTTATCAGTATAAAATTAAAAGCGATCATATACGATCATACAAAACGCAACCACTGATATAAAAAGTATTATCTTGCGATCACTTATGTATTCAAAAAATCATGTAAATACCCTCCAACCGCAGAAGCCAATTAATTACATAAATCAAAATAATTAAGTTCGTGATCGATTGAATTTCAACGAAATAATTTTAATTCATATCTTAAGAACAAAGGTCACACATTACGCAACTAAGTGGTAAACCAAAGTTTTAAGTTACCAATTTAATGTTCGCCATTATTTTTACATAAAACCACCTTTCACAATTTTAACTACGATCGATCATAATAAACGAATGAGTTGGTTAAAATTAGAATTTTTTTAAATTAAATTTTAAAATTCAAAACACGTAAATCATATATTACTATGTTCATGTCATTAGGATCATTATCACGGAACCTTAATTATCTAATTAAATTATGAATAATCCAAAAAAAAATATGAATACAAAAGTAGAGAAACCAAGAGAATTTCTAGCAGATATGGTCATTTCGGTTTAGTAAAATCGATCGTGCATAAATATTAAATAAATAAATTAAAAAAAAAAATTGTTTTGGTGAAAGTTCAAAACACATCATCCAGGCCATGTCCATCGTTTCGTCGACGTACATGCAAATGTTATGAAAACAAAAATTGATTTTCCACATAAACAATGATAATAGAATTTTTTTTAACATAAATAAAACCACTTTCCCTTACCAAACTAACAAAACCAGCCAAGTCGACCAATAATTCCGTATACGAATTTTTGTATATACATATATTAAATACCGGCAAGGTTATTTTCATTTTCAACCGACCGACATTTTCGAATGTTAAATAAAAAAGTTATCACGTCAAAGTAAATTAAAATACAACAACACGAATGTGTAAATAAATTATTTGGTCAGCAGTATGGTCTTATTTCTCTTGTTAGTGTTACACCTGGACTTTGTATGAATTTTTAGACTTTTTCATTTCACTTTCAATTATGTATTTACCATTTGTGTATTGATCAATCATTGTATTCGTCTTTGTGGTCAGAGGGTGTTCACATTAAACAAATTTAAAAAGTTCAGTGTCTGAACCAGAGAAGTTTGACAGTCTTATCTTAGTCATGAAATAGTATCGGTTTGAAGTCGTACTCACCAAAAATACAGCTGGCACAATGTTTGCTCATAAAAAAATCGATACATTTGTGTGCCATGTCTCCACAAATGTGTAGGTACATTTTAATTGTTCTAGTAGGTGATGTTCATAGTTCTAGTTAAAATTAATAGCAACTTACACGTTTGTGTAATGTACTTTAAAATTAATAGCTTGAAACAAAAACAAAAAATAGGCCAAAGTGGACCCTTCATTGAGATCTTTTACAAGATCTTTCCAAAATTGGTCACGGCGTTCTGGAATTGGACTCACAACCGGAGTGTGTTTATCCAATATCTTAACCATCAGTTCATCTTTATACGACCGGTGGCTTGTAACTATATATTTAACACTGCAGGTTTGGATAATTCAAATGTTAATAGATTTTGTAACATTTCAAGAACTGAAGATATCATTTACACAAATGTGTTTAGTTTATAGTGGAAATTAAAACCAACTTACATTTTTGTGTAAGTTCTTCTCAATTAAACAAAATAAAACCTGATGTTTATGGATTCAATTAACACTTTAAGAAGGGTGTATCTACCTAACCACTGATTAAATTGACATGGTTTAACATAAAATCTTTTTTTTAAAGAAGTAAACGTCGTACACATTTGTGTAGGTAGACTAAAGTAATGTATGTTATATTAAATATACATTTTTCAGAAATAATAAATGACTTTTTAACCTTTTTTATTAAACCTATCTTTACTCGTCTTTTGATCATTCTTCAAGAATCTTGAACTTCGATATTTGGATGTGTGATTCCTCCTTTGAGAACTATATCGTTTCCATCTGAACCAAACTTCATCTGAACCTCTTTGTTTATGAACAAGACTAAGAACGAAAAAGTGTAATTTGTGCTAAACTTACACAATTGTGTATGTTGATATTCGAATATACGATTCAGTTTAGTTAAAAAGAGAATTTACTGCCAGAGTTAATATAGACAAAATGTTAAATGTTAAGTCATCGTTAAGTCACTTTTTTAGGTTAGAAAACTTTAACTAAATATTGTTTCAAATAGATGGCACCACAATTAGTGGAAAATTAATAATACAATTTGAATATCATTTGATTGGAAAAACCTATTATGCCGACACATTTGTGTCAATTCACGATTAAAAGTCAAATTAAATATTACTGCAACACTAACACATATAGTCACACAATTGTGTAAAATAAAGTATAGTGAAAATAATTATATTATTCACTATTTGGCCAGATTTATTAATTGAGGCTTGCCCAACCCGAGAAACTACTACGTCACAACCATAAGTAAAAACTTCGGAGTATATCTGTAGATTTGGTGTCCCACTCTTTATAGTGACAGACCAAGGAATAAACTTCGAAACAAAATTATTCACCGACCACACGATGCTCCTATATAGGTTCATTTTACATTGCTACAAGAGATGACATTGAGTCGTTCTTTGTTTCGCATAGTTGAATGCTTTTACTGTTCGTGTGAATCAATCAACCGATTGATTCACAAACCATTGATTATCTCGTACATCTTGAACATTAAATTCAATTTACACATGTGTTCGGATACAATTGATTTGTTAAGTGTACAATAAAAAAATTTGCATAATATATATTCAACATAAACTTTACATTGAGCTAGTTTCAACAGTTGCACCAAGAATAACTAAAAAATAGACATATTATGAAGAAACAAATTAATTTTTTGTAAATAAACATAAAGACCAAATCTAGAAAGTCCTTGACGAGTAGTAATGTTTATATCCATTCAAATAGAGTTATATTCATCAGACTGGAATTGACTTTTTGTATATTTTTTTCTTTTTTGGTGCCAAAGATCATCCACCCTTTTGCGGTTGATTTTTAACTTCCTAATTTATGACGTATGTGGCCAAATCGTCATCGGTCGTACAGCGATATTCAAAGACTCCGCCAGAATGAATCCGTTCTGTTTGTCAAAACAGTTTGAAAAAATAAGATTTTTTGAGATTATTAATTGAAATTATGATTATATGTCCAACTAAACAATAAACTGCTAATTACTACCTGCATCAAGCATAATATAAATACCTATCGTAGTACCATCATAAGAAAAAACAGTGTACCCTTTGACGTTCCAGATGTCGGGTCGATAGAATATCGTCAACATTTGGGATAAATTACATTTAGGCGATTATAAATATAAAATATTTTGATTATTTTAAAATGATATAAGTAGCGACATCTAACTCGTTAATGAACTAACATACAATGGTAGTACTATGTGTATTTATACTATACATCAAGTGTGGTTAACTTATACTCCCAGGGTCCATTAAATCTGGTGAAATCTTTTTGAAATCTTGCGTTCACCATAGGAAACCACAAACCTTGTAAGTCTTGAAACCCAACATTGAACAAAGAAATCACCAATTTGAAGCAAGATGTTTTACGAGCAACAATTCCAAATGCTGCAAAACGAGCACAACTATACATCAACTCAGGAAGTAGTAATTTGGCCGATATCACCTTTTCAACATAATGTCTTCCACATAAATTGTAACCTTCAAATAAACTTTCCGTGAAAACCTAGAATGAGCCTAATTTTGTTTCATTTCTAATAAAATGGCAGCCAATATATATATTGACATTCCTTTTGTCCCGTCTTGAACTCGATACCTTTTGACAGAAACACCGCTCATTCCTAATTTTTCAAATCGATCCAGTTAAAATTTGAAAACCTATATGTTTGCTCTTATCTGATCGAATTAACTTTAGGATATTTTCAGGATATTTATTTTTTTAAACGTCCCATCCAATCTAGCGATCGAAATATTATGTTTTCTTGTATTCGGTCGAATTTCTCGGTCTATTATTTGTTGATAAGTAAGCCGTTTGAAGTTGCAAAATTCCTATAAACTGGATTAGCTTCCGTATATAGATATGAAATAAACGGGCCTGCCAAGATAGTTCTAAAACAAAATACATTTACAATTTTTTTATGTGAACTTTTAACGTTTCAGTGCAGCTCTGGTTTGATTCTCTATCTGACGGCTTCATTTAATAGCATCAATTCAGGGGTTTACAATTTTGTACTTTTACTTATATTTACACCATGATTAACATAGAAAACGCCATCTACTTGTGAAACTATCTGTTTCTTCTTGATACCATTATATAATTAATCCATTTTGCACTGCGAGTCCATTTGTTAAGTTATGCGTGGTGGATAAAGCGGCATACACAAATTTTTTGTTCGATTTATTTATAGATTTTAAGTAGGTGGCTCTTATATTCGCCATCTATAAAATTTATGATTTGATTATTCCTTTTGATTATTTACGACATATTTTGTTGTGTGTTCAAAAAATGAATAAGTTTCTTTTGTTTAATGTTTTATGATTATTAATTAGAAGAAAGCATGTCATCATTTTAGCTGATTAATAAGACGGATAACGATTGTTTTAGTTAGTAGCAAGTATTGTATAGCACGCAATTATAATTCAATTGTTTCGTAAAATATTTTTAACGAATAAATTTAACGAAAGATAAATTGATTTCTTATAATGAAATTAATTGTTATAGTGGTTTTTAGGATTGTTACGGCAGTAGTCAAAATTGTATTTGTTAACCGAGTTTTTTAGCAAACCCTTTATTTTCTGATTATGTATATTATATATTACATGGTTAATTTGAGGTTATGATTGATCAATCGATATTCGAATAGAAAGTTTAACTAGTGGAGGGCCGAAGTTCTTAATATAGAATAATTAAATTAAAAAAATTATCCACATTATTGAACAAAAAAGCACCGACAAAAAAGGACCATTTTTGACAAAAAGGCCAAGGTAACATAAATAAATTTAGTAACATAAACCAAGATTGTAAACGAAACAAGGTAACGAAATCTGAGCCAACAATCTAATACGTATTAGGTGTACCTAATATTTGTGTCAATTTATTATCAGAAACTCTTAAGATATTGAAAGGTGCACTCGACGGGGTAAATTTGTATTCCAATAAAATTAGTACGTGTGAAATTATGTTTGAAAGGAAAATAGGACACTGTCTAGAGCAGGAAATAATAGATTTTGGAGGAAATATGGAATGGAAACAGACAAAGTCTTGGCTATTTTAAGATTTTTGGACGTAAGAATATGGTGCATATTCCAAAAAAACGCAAGAAGTTTGACGTCAAATAAGAGGTATTAAATAAGAAGATTCTGAAGCTTATTGATTGTAGTATCTTATCAAAAACAACTTAGTAAAGACTCGAGTTGTTGTGTTCATGAAAGAACGATGACTTCATTTAACGACTGATAATACCAGCCATATTTTGATTTATTCGCAGAAAGCCTATAGGAACTTACTGAAACATTGAATGACAGTGTGTTTTCTGTGCAAGAACTGCAAATTGACTCGATTGTGATCAACAATGTCTAGAAGGATTGAAAGCTTCAGTGATAACTGGTTCAAAGTGGACAGCGCTAGTGACAGGTTTCACAAATTGAAGTGGATAGTTCGTCAGAGCTTCCAAGAAGATTAGATAGAATTCCGAAACCGAAGGTCAACGAAGATTTTATATCGTACATAAAAATCGGTAGAATTGCATGATTATATGAGAGTTGAAGTGGCTTTATCCAGATCAAATGCAAATTTATGAAAATCAGCGATGCAAGAGAAATATAATGCCCTAGATGTTACGAGGGAATTATCAGGTTTCCCTTTTAAAACTTAACCGATTGCGTGCAAATTGGTTGCGTGCAAAAAAAATGACGAAGGACCTGTAGTGCGCTTTAGCTTGATTCGTTTTTTGATGACCTAAGCAGGGAAGTTTAATCTTAGCTTAGCCCAGATAAATGCAGTGATGGCCTTTTGCAAAACAAACTAAGTGAATATATATATATATATATATATATATATATATATATATATATATATAAGTGGATTAGTTGAAAAAATACCTGTAGGGATTGGAACAGGCAGGTACAGTTTGGCAAGTTCTGAGAGATATCGGATACTCGGATTAACAAAATCAGACGCTTACTCATGTGTGTACTACAAAATTAATTTAGTGGGATAGTCACGTATTAGGTGTACGTTATAACTCGTGGCAGATCTCATGAAAAGCTTTGGTTGAATCAAGAGGGAAATATGAATTAGATATTGAATCGATTCAACATGGATTAATCTGGAAGTTCCAGATAATGTGTGCATTGCGAGCCAAAGGTCTACAAGACATAGTGAATAGTGAAGAAGTAAAGCCAAATAAAGAAGATGTATCAATGACAACGGAATACATAAAATGGATTAAAGATGACGCAGACGCCATGTTCACCTTAACCTCCACAATGGTTTTAAATCAAATTACGTTGGTGGAAAACTGCAAATCATCAAATGAGATAATCATCAAGTTGGGTTCTATTTATGAACAAAAGACGGAAATGAATTAAATGATTGTGCACGAGCGATTCCATCAAGAATTCATAAGAGTCGGTGTTGCTAGTAACTAAAGCAGGTAGCAGTTTGTTAATCTATCACGCAACAAGTTTGGGTCGCCGCCAAAGGTTTTACATGTTGATAACGGAACTGAATACTGTAATACCATTTTTAAGGAGTATTTGTCGAAAAATGGAATTTCTTTGGAAACAACGGCTTCCTATACACCAGAACAGAATGGGAGAGCGGAATTAGACATGAGAACTATAGTGGAGAGTCCACGATCAATGTTATATAAAGAATGTTCCAATTAGTTTGTGGAGTGAAGCTGTCAATACAGCAGTTTATATTTCAACCCCATACCAACTATGAACAGATAAAAAGCCTATATTGGAACATACGAAAATTTTTGGATGCGAAGCGTACATACATATACCCAAAGAGCTTCGTACAAAATTAGATCCAAAATGCATGAAACTATTGTTTGTTGGCTACGACGGAAATTCTACGAATTATCGTCTTTATGATGAAGAATCCGAAAAAATCAAAGTTTCTCGAAACGTTATTTATAATGAAAATACAGTGGTTTGGTTTCCAAGAAGAAATACAGTTGAGATTCAGATACCAGAAGATCACACTGATGCTGATTGTTTACAACTAAATGAACACGGAAACCAACCAAAAGTTCAAGAATATGAAAACAAACAAACTGAGGGAATTCGAAGCATAGAAGATGGTTTAGAGGGACATGAAGCAACTACACAGCAATCAATAAATAGTCAAGTCAATACCGACTATAAGTTACGCAATCGCGACAATATCAGAATGCCTGCACGATACGACTTCGAATTTTGTTGAAGCTGACATTCCTGAGACATATAAAGAAGCGATATCAAGTACAGATGCGAAAAATTGGACGAAGTCAATACAAGAGGAGTTAGATGCGCTCGAAAAGAACAACACATGGGAGGTTGTTAAGCTAACACCAGATAAAAGCAATGTTGGATCAAATTGGGTTTTCAAAATTAAAAAAGACCCAAATAGAGATGATGTTCGATATAAGTCAAAATGGTTCGCACAGAAACCAGGCATCGACTTCAATGAAATGTTTGCCCCGACAACGCACGTTTTGACTCAATTAGGATTCTACTCTCTGTTGCAGCAAGAAATAACTTCGGAATTATGCAGTTTGATTTGAAAATAGCGTTCCTATACGGAAAGCTACAAGATGATATTTATTTAACACCACCAGATGGGACGAGCATCAACTCAAAAATGGTATGTAAGTTGAAAAAGTCCTTGTATGGTTTAAAACAAGCTCCGCACTGTTGGAATACAACATTTCATAATTTTTTGAGGAAGGACGGTTTCATTCAAAGTAATGCTGATAATTGTGTTTTTCGAGGACAATTCAATTATGAAAAAGTATTGTTAATACTATATGTTGATGATGGATTGGCTGAAACCATAGAAGCACTGAAAATTGTACTTAATCACCGTCAGACGACCTTTGAGGAAAAATAAATGAACCTCATATTTTTGTTGGATTTGTTGGACTACAAATAGAACGCAACCGTGAGAAACGTTCCATTTTTATTCATCAAATGAACTACATAAATAATCTCAAACCAACCGATCAAGAATCAAGTAAGAGATCGGTACCGTATCGAAAAGCAGTTGGTTCTCTGATATTTGCTGCAGTAGTCAGTCGCCCAGACATCTCTTTTACAGTGGGAGTTGTAAGTAGATTACTTTTAAATCACACGAATGCCCATTGGAATGCAGTTAAAAGAATAATTGAATATTTAATTGGCACAAATGATCGAGGAATTGAATACAAACATTCAATCGATGCTGAGCAACTTATCAGATATTCAGACTCAGACTATGCAAATGACATCGATACACGGAAATCAACTACTGGATATGACTTTATGTTCAATAGTGGACCAGTGACATGGATTAGTCAACGACAACATTCCGTCGCATTATCAACGACCGAGGCTGAGTATATGGCTAGATGTCTCTTCGTGATTTTGTTCTGATGACTAGGAATTGGTAGGATATCAACTACAATTGAAAATAATGTTTTTGACGAGTTTACATTTGGTCGGAGTGTTGAATTATTAAAAATGTCGAACTGTCAAAATATATTTAGAGTGCATTCGTTTATTGTAAATGTATCATGTGAATTCTGTTATGCTTATACACTGTACTATAATACTGTGATAAGAAAAAAATGGACTTCCGTTTTGTTCTTCAATCAAGTTGGACGTGTTATTATTTGGGAGAATATATATTCATTACATCTTGTGAAATCCCAAATCAAAAGTTATTACCGTCTGTCACAAAAATGTTACACCAAACTATTTCAAAATATATAGTGTCGATGATCAAAAAAAAAATAAATTAAATGCACACCTAGAAACATAATGTGATGAGTATGCATACAACAAGTACAACTTTTAAATTTCATTTTCAATTACCACGACCTCAACAAATATCAGATCAATTTTAAATTATTTCATTAAATGGCATCCGCGCATATGCAACACATTAAGTACAATGCAACCATCTTTTAGAAATGTAAATATTATTACCTTTCACTTAAAGCATATACAATGTATCCACAAAAGATTCATTAAACTCACTTGACATTCAAATTTATATACATGGATTATGTGCGATCTATTAAGCGCCTTTTTAAAAATTTGTAACTCAACGATTGAAATGTATTAATCCATTACATTAAATTTTAACTTTTTTTTTTAATTAAAATTTAATTTGGATGCACGTTAAAAAACCGTTTGTGTTTAAGATTTCGAAAGTCGGTCAACGGAAAATATGAACAATGCGCGCAGACGAAAGACCCATAAAATTGTTTACATATATATTTGCACATTTGTTCATATATAAATTAGCCTTTCACCCAAAAGAATATTAGCTAATCGTGTAACTATGTTTCATTTATAGAAAGTGTTTAGCATATTGGATCGAGATGAAATTTGTGTGATCAATGATGTAAAACAAGCACCTTAAAGTAGTACAAGTATATATAAAACAGGATTGACATATCTCAAGTGCGATATATAGTCTTGTTTTGGTGTTATAAATTCCGATTTTGTTCTTTTGTTTTTAATATTCTGGGATTGGTTGGCTTTATTCAAATCGGATTTAGAACAAGTTTTTGTCTTATGTATGTACATACGTATCATACATTCTTTAGTTGTTCTGCATGGTTCGTTTTACTTTCGATATAGGTTACTGGTTTGTATACATAGAAATTAATCGTCTGACAAGGACAAGGTTTAACATATACGATTAGAAAATGTATAAAAGTAATGATATTTTTTTAAAGACCATTGTTGGCTTATGCGGTTCTGTCGGTTTTAATTTTGAGGCAGTTCTTTGATTGTTTTGTGCTAGACAACTAGTAAAATTTTGGTTGTTCTCCTCGATATTTTCCGCAATTTCACCAATCTCTTCTCTTCTAAATAGGCTACAGAAAAAGTTTAAAAAAATAAATGAACCGCGTTCTTTGCCATGGTGTCGCATTCGAATTGTTTTTTTATCAGTTCTAGCATTAAATTCATCAATGTAACGTAAACAAAGTAAAATAACAGATCTCCTGAAATCTCAATGACTGCCTTGAAATCTAAAACAACTTTTTTGATTAATTTTCAATTGAGATTTGAAGAGTCTACAAAAGTCATTGTAAGAGAATGAGTCGACGGAAGTACCCAAGTATTCCTTAAATGACCTACATTCGATGGCGACACGCCATTTAAAAATTGTAAGGTTCAGTATCAAGCTGCGATACAATACAATATGTGGACTAGCGAAGAACAACTCAATGTACTAATACTGGCCTTAAGAGCAAAAGCAGTAGATGCATTGCAAACCACATCGATCATAGGAAATAGAGTTAGTGATCTCAACAGTCATGTGTCACATAATTATGCAAAATTCACCTGCATAATAAACGACAAACGAAAAAAACAAAAAAAAACATCAGGAATCATTTACGCAGCTAAAGAAGAAATTGTGCAGATCACCAATTTCGCCATATCCCAAGACGGGCGAGCAGTACTCTCACAAAAACAAAATGGAATAGAACGAGTAATAGCATATATGGTCGAAAATTACTGCGTATAACACGAAGAGAATTAGTGGCAATGGTGGATAGTGTGAAACATTTCAACAGAATAACAAGTGGCCTGGTAGAATTGCTAGCGTACACATTCAAAACAGAGCATTGGAAAAGGATCTTGCAAAACAACGCAGATGGGATGTCCAGAAGGTACTGTGTTCTCCAATGTAAGCAGTGTAGTAAAGAGGAAGCAAACAATATCTCCGTCAAAGTTGCAAGAATTAAAGTTGGCGTTGAGGAAAGCTGGCTAAAATGCAGTTTAAAAAAATTGCATGATTTGTCAATTACTCCAATAGTACAATTGGTGGAATAAAGTAGAAAACCACACTGATATGAGATCGCAGGGGCAAGTTTGATGGTTTAAAGTTATTGGGGTAAATGCCAATCATTACGGCTAAAGGATGGGTTGTCCATACGACTCTGTGAATCAGCTGATGGAAGAAACAGCATAGAGCAGACGGTACTTCCAGGAAACCGAATACCGGAGTACCTGCAGGAAATCACGCCGGCAGATCTTGAGCACACTTGAGTGAGAATAAGACTTTTAAGAAAGTTCGAAGCCGGTGTTATTGCGTAATTTTCCGGAGAGACAAGGAATACTGGTGCAGGAACAGTAACATTTGTGCTGCCAGCAAGTGACCTCAAACCAGAACAAAAGGAAGAACGATGGTGATCGATACAGTTAAACCTCACCAACAATGGCCATATTTAGTTACAACTTCGTCTCCCATGTAACATTAGATTTGGAACACTAGAAATTGAACCACATAAAATTATGTTGCAGATCTACGACAAAGAATGATTGTAGTCTAGACTATAGTAAGGAGCAATATAACAAAGGCCAGTAATAAAATAAAGACAAGATATGATCGTCGAGTGGAGAATGGGAGATTTTTTTAATGAAATTTGGTGTTTTACAAGCCTACAAAAACAAGAAAAATCTCCTAAATTAGGATCTTTCTAAAAGAGGATTAACGATGTGGTGTAATGAATACGTTTTTTTCTTCAAGATGGTTAATCTCCAACTTTTCTACTAAAATTTCAATTGAGGGAGATTCTATTTCTTTGATTGCATTTTGAGCCTGTGATTCGAGTTTTGGATCTGTCGGATGAAGAGAGGCTTGGTAAGCGATATTGAATTATTTCGGAAAAAGTTGGTATTGACATTATTTTTAACCCATTCAATGTAATAATGAATTTTTATTAATTTGATTTAATTATTTTTTTACGTTGGTTTTTAACGGTGCCTAAAAAACATAAACTCAAATTCAGTCGGATAAACGAAGCCCTACGATACTACAATTACTTATAGTTCAAAATAAGCGATTTTAAAAGTAAATATAGCTTAAGTCAGTTTTTTTATAGATTTAATCTAAGTGACTAAAAATTAAAATCAATTTTAATACAATTTAATTAATTTTAAAAATGGGCTAGCCTACAAAAAATGCCATTTCATAATTATTTTTAATCAAAACTTAAACTTATAATGAACATAATATTTTCAATAAAAAATACTAAAGTGGCTTATGTTAAAAATTACTTAAATCTATCAACAATTTTATCTACACCTACTTGTACCTCAAAATAAGTAAATTATATCTAAAGTGGATTAAGTCAGTTTTTTGAATTAAAATATAGTGACTTAAACTAAATTAATCGTTTCATTAAATAAAATTTACTCACATACGACTTAATATACGATTAAGTTCAAAATAAGTGACTCAAGAAAAATTAAGTAACTTAAGTCGAATTTTTATTGATTTAAATCTATTTAACTTGCATTTGGCTTAAAATTAACTAGGTAACGTTGATCAATCAAACCTTAAATTATTAACGCTTAAAACAAAATAAAGAGGAACGAAGATATGCTAAACCAACTGATTCACATATCTATGATAAAACTATTTAAAACCTATTAAAGTGGCTTAAGCTAATTGGCTTAAGTCAATTTTTTTATTGATTTAAATTTAAAATGTAAAGTAATTTGACACTATACTTAAGTCTATTATCATTAAAAATAATGTCGATGAGTTGAGCTACAAAAAAAGCGATTCCTCGTTTTTTTTTTTGTAAATCATGACTTAAGTCAATAATATAGATATAATCAAAAAATGTAAAATGCATGTAAACCAACTGTTTATCATTGATTTAATTATTTAAATCAATATTACATTTTGTATAATTGTTCTACTAAATCCATCAACAACTTTATTTTGACGAGTTAAGCTACACGATTATGCGTAGTTCAAAACAATTGGCTTAAGAACTTTCAACCATGTGTTTTAAAAGTAATGCGAGTTAATTATTTAAACACAACAAGTATTAATCTGAATTCAAGTTAAATTTTATTTAAACTGGATCTTCGTCGAATGAAGAGACGTTTGATGAGCAAGAAAGTTGGGACTATCGAATTTTTTTAACCCATTCAATGTCATAATAAATATTAATATGTCAGCTTTACTTAGTTTTTTCGGTTGGTAAAAAAGGTGTATAAAAAACTTGTAGTTTATATACTTGTAGTTTTGCCTATTGCTTGTAGTTTAAAATAAGTGACAAAATACTGACTTAAGCCACTTAATTGTCAGGCTTAAGTCAGTATTTTGTCAGTATTTTATCGATTTATTTCTAGTAACTAACATTAAAACCACATAAATTAACTTACAATCAATTTTAATTATGAGCTAGCCTAAACTTAAACCAAATGAATAAAATAAATTGGAGGGAAAACATACAATTATAAACTAAATCTTTAGCATACTATGATTCATTTTTTTAAACAGTGTAAAGTGGCTTATGTAAAAACGTATATTTTAATAAATTGCCTTTTTTAAACCTAGCAAGAATTTAATTTTAACCAATGCCTTAAATAAAATAAGTGGCTTAAACTTAAAGTGTCAGTTTTTTAGGTTAAAATATAGTGGCTTAAAATAAATTAATCGTTTAGTTAAATAAAATTTTCTCACACTCGACTTAATATCGATCAAGTATACATACTATGATTTGAATAGGCTGCAAACATGAATTTAAATGTGACATATATATTATAATTTATCCATTTCACAAAAATATTAAAGTAGCTTAAGTAATCAAAAAAAAATCATTCAATTACTTATATAGCTCAAAATAAGTGACTCAAGAAGAATTAAGTAACTTAAGTCGATTTTTTTATTGATTAAAATCTAGTGACTTACACTTAACCATTTATTTACACATATGTAACTGACATTTGACTTAAAATTGATTAAGTAATGTTAATCAGTCAAACCTCAAGTCACTTTATGATTTAATTTTATTAAGTTTTATCAACAATTTTATTGTGAGTTAAATACTATGAGTACTAGTAGCTCAAAATAAGTATGTTGCCAACTAAGTGGGTTAAGTCGATGAGCTAATCTACTAAGCGATTTCTTTTTTTTTTTAAACCATGACTTAAGTCAATAATATGGCGTAAAATAATGTAAATGTGACGAGTTAAACCACGCGGTTTTTTGTAAGTCAAAACATTTGGGTTAAAAATGTTTAACTTTGTATTTTAAATCTAATTACACATTAAAAAGTTGGAAGTATACTAACCCACTTTGTTTTGGTTTGTTTAGTTGCGATTATACCTTCTTTAATAAGTGCATCGGTCACATAACAACGATTTGGCCTGTTTTAGATGTATAGGCAAATTTGAAGAGATGTAACGAAAATAGAACTAATTGATACTTCACGGACCACCCATGGCCTGTACAAACCCATTTTATTATTATACCACTATTATAGTGTTACGAACCATAACTAATTTTATGGAATAATTAAATCAAATCATTACAATTGCGTGCTTTCGACACTCTATATATAGTAATTAATTACAATAGTTTATTATACTAGTTTCTAGTTCTTTAAACTGTAATTAGTTACTAAGCCTTTTCAATGACATACAAAAAACATTTTGTGACGTTAAAGGTCACGTTCAAATGTCTTTAAAATTTGGGATTGTTATAAATTTCAATTATAATATTAAACTTGTCTCTTGTCAAAAACATTTTTAAACTATTCTACGAAAACCACGATATCTACGTATATAAAGACACTCACTAACCACGGTTCCATTAAAAAGGGGTAGACAAATTAAAATCAAAAAAAAAAAATTATTTTCCACAACCGCTTAAAGCGATTTAACAACAAAAAACTTATGAATCATTTAAGAGAATTCTTGATATCTTACATAAATTTTATCACAAAAATTATGTTCCCAAGAAAAATTGCAAAATGATAAGAATCCAAGCCAAAAAATTTGAACAAAACGACGTACATACCTTAGGTAATATCATAATGTGTATATAGATGCATAAAGAGTGAGACAATTAAAATGATACAAGTACAAGTGTTTAAATGTGAAATATGATGACGTAATGTGCTTTTATTTGCTGAACTTATTCAAAGTTATATCATATTTTTATATAAAAAGTTAATATTTGTTACCGCGAAATGTTATTATACTCGAGAATTTAAACAATTTTTGGCATTTGAATTTTTTGCTACGGTATCAAGTTTTAATATCAAACAACTAAATCTATATGAAAGTAGTTTTGAGATCTTAAATAGTTCGACTATAGTCTATATCACGTTCTATTGAAATATTCCACTTGTACCAATTAAATTGTGTCACTCTGTATTTTCATACGACTTTTTCGATCAGCATAATATTTACATTTTATTAGCTTGCACCAACCAAACTAAAAACACTAACAACTAAATAATAATTGGGTTATCAACTCGAAAACTTTTATAATATAATTTATAATATTTTACATAATATTTTTGAAAAAATATTTTGAATTAATTTTTGTGCTTGACGAAATTGCTCATATAAAAATTGATTGTCAGCATAAAATATTTTCGTAAAAAAACTTTAATTTGCGCGTGTTTACTATGAAAGCGCACGAGTGTCGCCACTCATTTAGATTTTTTTTCTTGAATTCTGTTTTATTTAATATTCCTAGAATTTTATAAATATTCAACCGTAATTACATAAATAGAATTTTAAAGTCCTTGACAATAAAATTCCATATTTATACTCATTACCATGGCTTTTAGGAAGCGTGTGCTTGCCTTCTAATTTTAGTTTAGTAGACTTTACAACATTGCTCCTATATAATATAAAGACATAAAATCAGGTTAAGAATGCGTTACCATAAAAACACTCATTTATGGTATGTATAAGCATAAGTATATATATATGGTGTGAATTTCTGAAAAATAAAAATTTAATTCGTTACGAGGTTAACTTACATATTCGTATTGATTAACTTATCATAAAAGTTTGCGATGCAATCATAATATAGTAAAAATTATACAATTCATACTGAAGTACAGCAATATCACAGGTATCCGATTAATTCATTTCACTGGTATTCTGGTACCCAAGTTTTAAACCTAAAGCCCATAGTTGCACTGCAGTACGTTCTAGTGACCTTTACTTTAGTCAAATCAACAAAATCTGTAGTACATTCCAAATTTCCAACGTTCTTGTTGTGTTATTTATTTTGTGTTTTAATCTATCCAATGTTTTCTGGGGCCGAACCTCACCCAACTCTTTACGCCGTAGCCAAATCAAGGACGCACGAATACAGTTTCGCTTTGAATATCCATCTGTACATTACATTGCTCCACTTAGCCTGCACTGACATGGTTCCTCCCTACCCAAACACCGCAGCTTTAACCACTGCGTCGATTACTTGGACTTTAAGTTTGAGTTTCTGTCTTCTTGTGTCATGGGGAGAAAATTTTCTCTTCAGTTTTGTAACACTCGTGGATTGTGAGTAAGCTTTGCAGCCATAGAACATAGCCTCCACAAAATCAGCAGTTTAACTTCTCATCGTGTCTAAACTGTTGAACTCCGCTGATTCTTCAGCCATCGATATTAAGGGGTCACTCCTTAATTCATTTTATATATATATATATATATATATATATATATATATATATATATATATATATATATATATATATCAGGGCCGGCGTGGAATAAGTGCAAACAGCGCAATTGCATACGGCCTCGCGCTTCAAAGAGGATAAACACGGCCTCGCGCTAAATGACGCCTTACACGTGGTTATATTTTTAACATGTTCGTGAAAGAAAAACAAATTGTATTTTGGATTTATAAAACCGTACTAAAAATGGATATATTGTTAATCTATCCTAGTTTAATCCTAGTTTATACAATTCACGAAAAAAGAATCCTCGGTAATTAAAAAAGTCCGAGAGTGTAAATTAGTTTACACTCTCGGATTTTTTTAATTCTATCTTCGTTTATTCAATGATGCCTTCTAAACTTTTCATAATAAAATATAGATACACGTATCAACAAAACCTTAAATAACTAAAATATATTTTTCTACAAACGTGGAAAAAGTAGGCTTTTAACGTTTGTTTAGATAAGCTAGAAATGTTGTTTTAAGGCTCCAGTCAAAACCCTCTGTAATAAAAGCCGAATCCATCCAATATGTAGGCTGTACAAATTCCAGATTTGCACTAAGATATTAGTAAGTATATATATATACATTTGTGAACACATTTCGATACAATCAAATACAATGTAAAAACAATAATGAACCACCCATATTTTTACAGAAGAAAGGAACCCGTGTCGTATTGAGCTTAGTCAAAACACATAACCATCTAAATTATAGATGGCTTTGCCAAAACAGCATATTGTATATATATTGACATGTCATTCCGACATTAAATTTTCTTAATTGAAAATAAAATTTTATGTATAGTGAAATAAACATAAATGTTACAAATAAATAAACATAATGTAAATTAAAAAAATGTGGATTAAAAAAAAATACAATTTATGTATGAATTAAATATTATAATTCAAATTAAAAACCCAACTTTTTAAAATTATTTTAAACTATTTTTATATAAGGTTTTCCTATGTGATATAAAATATGAATGACAGATTGACAATATGTCCGTTTTTTAAAATAGATAGAGAATAATATGTCAAAGCCCTCTTTATTACAAGCCGTATTCATCGCATACTAATGCTATCTAATCATATGAACATAAGAATGTATTGTAAGTAAAAACCGTCTCGAATATAGTGTAAAATAAACTAAACATTCGCATACTATAGAAACAGAAAAGAGGAGAAAAACGTTTTTTTTATATTGATTTCGATAGCACACGCAATTTTTCATATCGTTTTTTTTTTGTAGTGTGCGTTCTTTATTGATAAATATCTGTAATGGTGGTAGTAAGCAACGAATTTATTTAAATTTTTTTCATATGGTTTTGAATGTTTCTAACACCACAGCAGATCGAGAAATTTATTTATTTTTTTTATAAATCGGCGTGTGGTACGCGACTAGTTTGGCTTTTATTATAGAGGGTTTTGCCCCAGTCTAAAATTTTTTTTTTTTTTATTATGCCGTATTAAAAGTGATTTGTTTTGAATAAAAAATACCAGTATATTTAAATTTGACGGAATTTTCACATAAATTTTATATCTAAAAAGACATTAACCAAAGGCAATATCATATTGCTGCCTGGACTTTATGGGTAGTAAATTGTAAATAGCTCTATTTGCCGCTTCTTCAATTTCAGCCAGAATTACATCTTTATTTTCAAGAATATTTTCCATTTGATTGGAAATATGTCAAAGGTTTACGAATTACAATTATTTTTATAAATGACAACGATTAAGCAACGCTTGCTTTTTTTATAACTGAAAACAACTAAGCAATGATTGCTGTATAGAAACCAGTTCATAAGCAAAGTGCAAACTTTGTATTAATTTTTGCTAATTTCGCACCTTTCGCACCTTTAATTTGGATTTTAACAGTATTTGTAGAAAAAATAGTGAATGATGTACGTGTTAAAAGTGATGTTATTTTGTTCAAATGGGTGGGACACTCGTTTTGCGTCGTGTACGTAGTGTGTAGTTCTGATGTGTTGTTTACTCAAAATAACGGAAACTTTCTTGGGCTAATTGAGCTTATAGCTAAGTTTGATCCAGTTTTAAAAGAACATCTAGCATGAACCACTACAAAACACAACAAACAGAACCGAAGAAATCATTATTTATCGCACAGTATTCAAAACGAATTAATAAATGCATTGGATAATAAAGTGAGTCAAAAAATTGGTGGTTCTATAAAAAAGGCGAAATATTACTCCATTATACTAGATTGTAAAGTTTCTTTACCTAGTTATTGAAAAATTAAATTATTATAATTTAAAACATTTTGCATATAAAATTAAAAATAAAGTTAAAAAATGTCCGCATTCCATCCTACACACCGGGCCTGTATAAATATATATATATATATATATATATATATATATATATATATATATATATATATATATATATATATATATCATTTATATATCTGGAACGATATGATTTTACCATTCCCAGCTTTTTATGCCAAAATTCGTATTTTTAGCTTTATATAGATTTAAATCTATGTCCCGAAACATCTTCCTTCCTTGGTCTGTATCGAATAGGATTTACAATCCGGATATCCGCATATCTGATTATATAATTATTCAGATTATCTGGCTAAAAATTAATATTATAAATTTGATATAAACGTTTTATAAAAATTGTACATTCGATATTTTTGACAAATACATCACTACAAATGAAACACTGGAAAAAATTTTGTCACGATGCTGCGCCGAAGATGATTTTTTTCTGGCAACCTACCTCATTATCGCAAAAAAATATCGCAATAAATATGTGGCGGTACTTTTGTCCAAATACAGCAATAATATCGCAAACAAAAACAATTTAGTCATGTTATGTTTTCCGCATGCTACTATGATCGCAAACAACAAAAGCCAAACACTAAAATATCGCAAACAAAGATTTCGCCACAAAATTTAATTGTTTTCTTTATAAATTTTACTGTACATCAGAAAAAGGCCTTAAATTCCAGCCAATTTCGTTATTCATATCATTTACAGAAATCCCTCACATTGCGTTTTTATTTCATATTGCGCAGTTATTTTTTTAAGAAATAAAAGAAAAACAAATGCACATATTTCTTTTTATTTAGGTATTTATAGAAAATGAACGTAATGTATGTACAATTATTTCGCTGTTAGGCAAAATTCTTTGTTTTTTGTTTAAAAAATTCTTTAAAACTGCCAACCGCGCTTTGCGAGGGATTACTGTATTCAAGATTACCTAAAGAGTAAGTTACCTAAAGAGCAAAAAAGGGATACTTATGCGAAATTACAACGAAAATTTAGTTTTTTCACAAGGAATAGATCCGAAAACAAAACCAAAAATCGAAATCCAGGTAGAAAATAAATTTACAAATAAAAATATTTCGTATGTCATCAAAAATGTGCATTTTTGATGACATATGTAATATTTTTATTTGTAACTTTAAAACTATATTTTTTTTGCGATATTTTTGTCTGCGGAATTTTTTTTGCGTCTTTACTTTACGGTGATTTTATTAACAATTGATGAAAGAGCATTCGACATTTTTGTTATGCGGTTATTTTGCCTGCTATAATATATCTGCGAAATTTTGGTTGCGAAATTTTATCTGCGAAAATACGGTAGGAAGCCGTTTTTCTATATACGTTCTATTACAAAGTCGAGTTTTAGAATGAATCGGTGGTAGAAGTTCACTATACCGAATATTCGCTGATTAGACTTAACTGAAGTAGAAGTTGGTTATTCTCTAATTGCCTTAATTCATTCCTTTGATGGTAAAATTCCTTCGGGAGTAATCTTGTGGCTGAGGAAGTCAAGATTAGTTGCACCCACAGCACATTTGGTAGTCTTTATGTGAACATAAAACTCCGCTAAATGTTGGTATAGTTGTTCCAAGTGGTGCAGTTTGTGTTGTTTCTCAGTGTGCGATGCAACAAGAATGTCGTCATTATATAGACGAAAACAAAATCAAGTTCCTGACCAAGATCGTTCATGAATCGCCGAAACGGTTGTGATGGTATTCGGGTGAATACGATTACTCGAGGTATTCATATGTAACTGGGATAAGATGGTATGCTCTGACAATATGTATTTTAGAGAAGACAGTGCATCGATTTAAATGCATTGAAAAGCTTTGGATGTGTCGTATCGGATAGCGATCAAGTGTTGTGAGTGTATTAAGTTGACGATAGCCCTCACAAGGTTCCAATCTAGATCTTTGTTCTTACCATATGCAATAGACAAGTTACTGGTGATGAACAAGGACGACAACATATTTCTAATTCGCACCGGATCTAGTCATCGTATAGTCATGGAAAATGGCAGTCAGTTACTATGTGAAAGACCAAGTTGCATTGGACTGGCTTGTTATAATTTAGCTCCGCTGTTAGGGAAGGATACTTCTTTAGTAGCTTGCCAAAGCCGTTGTTGATTGAGTAGTGAATGAGTGTTGATGTATTACCCAGAGCCGTTATGGCTTTGATGAACAGCTGAGTTTGTTCTTAAGCTCAACAAGAAGTCCGAGCTTAAGAAGTCAGCACCCATGATTGAACGATTCGCTGCTGCTAAGATGAAAGCATAAGTGAAAGTTCTCTTATGTCCGATTTCTACCTGGAGCAATTTAGTTCCGTTTTAGGTATTTCTGATCATAAGTGAAAAAGCGTAATGTATATTGAGTGTGAGGTGAATGAAACTCGACTCGGTTGCTAAGTCGTTTTTTAAATCGACTTGAAAGGTCAAACTAGATGTAGACGTTGATGGTCTTGTTGCGTTCAAATTGCATGGATTGACGCATTTTCAGAACATTGTTGCCGAGTGTGGCGTGCCTGTCGGTAGTTTTTGTTATTATTGGAGCTGCGTGACTGACTGCGATTTCTGGAACGCAAATTGCAACGGCGAGATCTTTTGGTATTATCTACCTGAAAGTTGAACGTCTATTTTGGCTTCGAAACGTGCTTAGGCAACTTTTGACTTTATTTGATGGCCCCGAGCTCGGCGAGTCTCAACGGGGTCTGCCGCATGGTAGATTCGCATGAACTGGCGTATGTTGTGTAGTACGCTGTATGCTGCTGTTAAGGTACCTAACGTCATTGCTTTATGCATCCTATCCACTGACTTTGCTAAGTCCTGTGGTGTCAAATGGTCTGGCTGGGCGAGTATTGCAATTTTAATAATTTCTGGCTATTTCCTGATCCATATAGTGACGGTACTGTTCTCGTGTGTCTGGCAGAGGTTTTATGTATCTTAGTAGATCGGATGGGCGTTTATCACCTATGATGTTCCCCGAAAGTAAGGTGCTTCCCATCTGATGGAGCCAACCGTTCGAATAGATCAGTTTTGAGTGTCACGTACAAATAATTATTTTCGGGTCGTTCCGCCAGAATGTTGGCCATGATTTCGCTCGAGGTTGCTGCTAAAGCAGCCAGAGCGTGGTTAATTTTCTCGTGTCACCATCAAGGATGTCGGTTATCAGTTTAGAAAGGTTGTAGCTTTATCTGTACTGCTTCGAAATTATTAAATTATCCGGATATCCGGATCATCCTAATAGTAAAAACTTAATATTAGATATTCGGATAATGAAATATGTCGAATAGTTGCAAACTCTAGTATTGAAGACCAAATATTCCTAGCAGTGCCGTTTATTATGGGTTCGATTATTTGACAGATTCTATTGAGCGTATTCTGAAATCATCAAATGCTAAAATCGCCGTGGCAGGTGATTTCAATTTCAATGTTCACAATGACAAGTGGCCTACAGGAATACCAGATCAAGTCGATGATCATCTAATGGATGACAGATCATCTAATGGATCATTTTTTAACAGTTCATGGGGAGAAACACGATATCTCTGTCAGACCCTTTTTCGACAACAACAAACTCTCAACGTCACATGGTCATGCCAAGACAACGTTTCTCCCAACTTGGATTATGGAACTGTAAAAACAGCAATGGCGCAATGAGGCATAAAAAAGTTTCTTACCGCAAATAGGTTAAAAAAAACAGTCGACTGAAAATTTTGCTGAATTTAAGGCAGCTAGACACCTGAGTTCTGACAACGCGAATGAAGTCGCATGTTAAAAAGGATCACAAAAAGACGGTTAGAGAAATGTTGCGGCTAATTTTAAACTATTATAGCAATCGAACCTTTTGACCCATTTGCCCATAGAATCGAGCAAGTTCGGATATGTGTTGGCTAAGGAATTTAAGTGTTGAAACGCCGAAAGCACATTTAGATGTCTTTAATTTGACATGGAACCCCGCATTATACTTGTGTTTAATACTTGTGTTTAATGATTGATGTGTTCCTCCTCAGATCTGCTTTTCACCAATATGTGGTCAATGTATAGACGGGAACAGAGTCAAGATGTTTTAGCACTTCATTTGTGAAGGTCAAGGTTTGTTCTGCATTGCAAAGGCCAAAATGCATTCGTTTATATCCGAATAACCCGAATGGAGTAGTGATAGCGGGACAACCCCTGATTAAGTCAATTTTTGTAAAAATGTTGCACTCTTAAAGCCAATCTGTACTGTCACATGTATTATGTGAAATGGTGAAAAGTTCGTCTTTGTTGCAGGTCGACGAGTAAACTAAACGTTGCTAAAAAATCAGCACCTATAATAGGTCACTGATGCGATTGAAGATGTGCCATAAATGACTTGAATGTGCATGAAATATTTGAATTAATAATTGTGTAGCGAAATATGGTGGCTACACTAATCTTGCCGCCCGGAAATTGCAAACTCTAATTTAGCTGATTATAACTTAACACCCCCAATAATCTTTACCTAGCTCGGCATCGATCGCTAAAGTCTTTGCAAACATTAACACTAACAAGACAGTCGCTCCGGATAGTATTCCCCCAATTTATCTGAAATATTGTTGTAACTCTATGGTCAAAGCCACTATGATGTTTGTTTTACCGATCTGTTTCTTCTGGCATTTCCACCTCTACCATGAAAACTTTTAATGTACATCCCAATTTCTAGCTGATAAAATATTTCCGATCGTCAGTATGGTTTTCACGTAGGGCTTTCAGCAGGTGAAAAAGCATTGCGCTTGATATATCGAATGCATTACATCGCGTGGCACAATGGTTCGCTGTTCTAATTTATAGCGGTTGGCATTCGCGGTTCTTTAATTGTATGGATTCAGAAGACGTCCCGAAGTCAAATTGATCATGTATTAATTTCTAAGGGAAGATCTCGGGTTTAATTTCTAAGATGTCAGATCTTATCGGTTGGCTTCTAAAATTAAAATACCTTTCAAATGTTGACAAGCTGAAGTTGTACAAGGTGTTGATCAGATCCGTTGTTATGTATGAATGTGAGACTTGGACCCTGACCGGATAGCCACCATTTGGCAGGTGCAAAGGTGCCTTCTCGGATGGCACCTCGCGATACAGAACGAATTGGCTATAAAGATAGAGTAAAAGATGGCAGTACAACTCATCTTCTTTATGCATAAGCCTACTCACATTCTGGGGCACTACAGATTGTCGAAAGCTCCAAATACGCCTAGGACCACTACAAGATACAATGGTAGTAAGATGTGTACCGGACCAAATTGATATAGTCCACGTTATGATAAAGCATGACTGGAGATTAAAAATGGGTCAGTCAATTGAGGCTGAAACCACTCAATCAGAATGGTTCCCAAAGTTTGGAAAGGTTATTTATAAAAAAACTTTCTGCAACATAACTATATTGCTCACAGTTAACCATATAAACATATTCATGTATTAACTTCCAAGGATGTTCGATTTGTGGCATCGTTTTAAATTTGTGATTGAAAAATAAATACTAGGGACCAATGGCAGCTAAAACAATTGTCTTTTAATGGTAATCGGTGATTATTAACCGCAATAGTTGGCTTAAGAAAGCTGCCTCGTCAACATTACTAATAAAACATTGCAATCTTGATCCAACAGATCGCGGTTCGTCTTTGACGTTTCATGCTTCAAAACAATTTGTTAAGCAAACAATTGTTTGTATTGTTTGCAAATATAAGTCAAACAATTTTCGAACCATATGTCATATTTATAGTTGCACGCAACTAATTAAATTATCCAAAGCAAATGAAAAAAAAAATCGTGTTAATTATTTTAACACTATAATTATGATCATTCGGTAGAATGATGACTTTATGGAAAAAAAATTTCACTCAAAGTAAAACTGTAACAATTCAACAGCTTTAATAGAACTTTCTCTATTAATCAACATAACCATAATATTTTTTTTTAATTTTATCAGATTAAATAAAATTATTTAATTGTAGCATAAAAGTGTTTCACATTTTTTTTAATTGCGGACTGCACATGATACAGGGTACAGTGCATAAGAAGCGTTTTCTAAATTTTTATAATTAAATGCACCCAAGCGATAATTGTATTTACTCGACCATTTAATGTTTTGTGTGTTTAATTCGAGAAATAAAGGTTTAGCTGTTTAATTTAATTAAATTCGTGAGAGTCGTGCCTACGCTTTTACTAGCGCTTCTTTAAGTGTTTTCCAATTATAGAGATTTGATATATCCACCATCTGTTTTTTCTTTGTTGCGGTAGTTTTAATTGAGCTAGAAACTAGTAGCTGGTATTGTTAAGGTTCACTTTACTTTCAGATTGTGTTAATAATCTGCCGATTTGTATGGCGATTTCCTGTGTCTTTTTTACCCTTTTATCAATACTTGGAGGTTTTAATAAATTGAATCGCATCTTGATTTCCCGATTTAACATTAATTTTGCTGGCTTTCATTCGTCGTTAAATAAAAATTATTTTCATTCCTTTTACAATCGTCAAAAACAGCTTTAATTGATTTTTTAGTGTCTTTACCATGTTTTCAGCAGCACCATTAGTAGCTGGATGTCCCGGAGCGGTTAATATATAGCGTACCTCAATTTTTACAATTTCTATGTAATTTCGGCAGATGTCGTATTTAATTTGAAAATATCCACCCTTTTTGTATATGCATCAATTATTATTAATAGTGGAGTATTATAGGAGTAGTATTATATAGTGGACCAGCGTAATCCATATGTATTCTTTACCATGGTTTATCTGGAGTTTCCAATGGAATTAATTCCGCTTTCGGTCGATTTGGTTGAACCTGTAGACATCAACGACAATTTTATATCATCCTCTCTATATCTTCGTCTATTTTCGGCCACCATACATAGGATCTACTCATTGATTTGATCTTAACTATTTCGAAATGCGGCTTATGCAACTCTTGAAGTACGGCCGTTCTAAGACTGTGAGGAATAACTACTTTATAGCCTCTTAATACAATTTCTTATTCTACAGCTCATTTTTTATTTTTACAAATGCCTTATATTCCGAATTTACATCACTGTATATATGACCTTTTCCTACTTGTTTCCCGTTTTACTAAATTGTAATCCAATTCAAAATTTTTGTTGTTACTGACATAATTTAAATAGTTGGCCTTATCTTCATATTCTCGCAAAGTATCTACATTTGCTTCTAATAGAAGTCGAGAAAATATATCAGCCGTATTTTCGTTACCTTTCACATATTGGATTGTATAATCAAATCCCGACAAGAAATGTGCCCATCTCTGTAAACGAGCAGCTGCGATTTGTGGTATCCCTTTCAGCTCTCCCAATGATGATATTAATGATTTGTGGTCAGTACGAATTGAAAATTTATTTCCTATTAGGTGTTGGTATAATTTATTCAAAGCATATATAATAGCTAATGCTTCCTTGTGATTTATAGAATAATTCTTCTCCGTATCTGACAGTGTGCGGGATTTAAACGCTTTTGGTTCATCGCCATTTGGGTTGTGTGCTAACACAGCGCCGATTTCATACTGTGAAGCATCACATGTTAAAATTATTGGAAGATTTAGATCAAAATGAGCCAAAACCATATCCAATGTCATTTCTTTTTTTATTCTATTCAATGCTTCTTGACACTTGTCATTCGATTTGAATTCGAAATCATTCCTTAATAATTGATAAATCGAATTCATTATCATTGATAAATTTTTTATGAATTTCCCGTAATAATTGATTAAACCACATAATAATCGAGTTTCAGTTATATCACGTGGTGGTCTGATGTTCATTATTGCTTCCACCCGTTCTTTGGTTTTGCATAAATTATCTTTTGTGACTTTAAATCCCAAATACGAAATTTCATTTTTAAAAAATTGGCATTTACTTTTATTTAGTTTCAATCCCGCATTTTGAATTCTTTTAAAAACTAAATCCAAATTATTTAAATGTTCCTGGTCTTTTGCACCAGTAACGACGATGTCATCAATGAAAGCTACTACGCTCGGTATACCTTGAAACAAATTCTCCATAGTTAACTGAAATATTCCGCTCGCCGGTTTCACCCCATATGGCAGACAGTTCATTTGATATATTCCCATATGCGTGCTCCAACAAACATACCTTTTTCTTTCTTCGTCAAGCTCTAGCTGGTTATATGCACAGGATAAATCAAGCTTTGTAAATTTTGCCCATTTCCCAGCATATACATAAAATCTTCAATTCGTGGAAGAGGGTGATTAAAACCTTTTAGAAACAGTCACCTTATAATCGCCACATATACGAATGGAACGATTCTCCTTTAACACCGGTACTAAAGGTGTACCATAATCTGATGTTTCAATTTTTTTACGAACTCCTTTATTCTCTAAATCTTTTATTTCTTTTTCTACACTTTCCTTAAATGCGAAAGGATCAGCTAGTGGCTTGAAAAAAATTGGCTTTGTATCAACCACCTCCAGTTTCACTTTATGTAATTTGAATAAACCTAATCCTGGATCAAAAATATTAGAATATTTCTCCAACATTGAAGAAATTCCCGCATAAAATCACGACCTAATATCGGTGGTCCTCCCTTTTCTTCCACTATAAATTTCATGTTACTAGTACGGTGCTTGTATTTCACTACCGCTTGAATTGCTCCAAGAACTTTTAAATTTTTACCCGAATAGCTTTGTAGTATGGTATCATCACGAACGAGAGTCAAACTCGCAAACTTTTCATTAAAATATTCTTTTGAAATTACCGACGTTGCTGCACCTTTATCTAACTGCATTTCCAACTTAATACTATTTACTTTAATATTTAACAATATAGGCTTGTCATTTTTACAACTCAAGTTATATAAACTATAGGCCCGATTCTATGAACAACGATAAATAAAAAAAATCCGAGAGTAACGATTAATCAGCAACCGACGATTAGTTTTTCATCGATTCTATAAACGACGATAGATTATAATTTACGCTTGGTTTTATTGTAGTTTTACTGCAGTTTTTGTATACGAGGTAACACTTTTTTGTGACGTAAATTTTTTTTTCTTTCTATGGTTTTTACTCAAATTTGTGGTTGTTCATATTTATGAAATGTCAATTAATTTTTTTTTAGATAGAGAATTTAAAATTAAATTGAATATTTTGTGCAATTACAGTTTATTTTATTTAGTTTTGACTATTTTATAATTACAAATGGAATATGTTAGTTATAGGATGTGAATATGTTAGTTAATATAATCGTATTCATTAAGACCCGATTCTATGAACAACGATAAATAAAAACAATCCGAGAGTAACGATTAATCAGCAACCGACGATTAGTTTTTTCGTCGATTCTATGAACGACGATAGATTATAATTTACGCTTGATTTTATTGTAGTTTTATTGCAGTTTTGTATACGTGGTAACACTTTTTCGTGACGTATATTTAATTTTTTTTTTGGTTTCTATGGTTTTTACTCAAATTTGTTGTTGTTCATATTTATGAAATGTCAATCAATTTTTTTTTAACCTAACCTATTTTTTTTTTTAGATAGCGAAATTAAAATTGGATTGGATATTTTGTGCAATTACAGTTTATTTTATTTAATTTCGACTATTTTATAATCACTAATGAAATATAAGTTATAATATGTTAATATAATCGTATTCATTAAACGTCAAAAATGTTTTATCCTCTAATTTATACACCAAAAACTGCGAGTAAATCAGAGGATAGAAAAGAATCGTCCGATTAATCGTCGGTTTTACCGTCGTTCATAGAATGCAAACGACGATAAATCTGAGGATTAATGTTTTACTCGCCTTCATAGATCCGAATATACTTCGTCATTATTTTCATAGGTGTTTTCTTTCATTGATACAAAACAATTTTTTAACATTTTACATACTTTCGAACTATGCCCTACTTTTTGACATTTAAAACATTTTAAATTCTTAAAAATACAATATTTCTCTTCATGATTAGATTTATTACATCTCCTACACGTATTGTATTTATTATTAACAATACTACTAGTATTTGTATTCAAGAAATCTTTACCTTGTGCCGTTATTGTTACTGCCACCATTACCTCTATTTGATGTTTTATGATGATCCTCATACCTTTTTGTATTAAACGATCCTTTGTTTCTATTTACATTCCGGCTATTGACATAATTTAATTCTCCAATGTCTTTTTGTTTGGTTTCCATGGCATTCGCTTTCTATAATGCGTCTTCGAAGCTTATTTTTTCGTCTTCTTCGAACAGTTTTTTTTATATATAGGCAACGCTGCTGTTACCAGTTTATTGAACAAATTATTCTCTAAATGATCGCCAAATTTGCAATTTACTGCTACACCCCAGAGTCGAGGACCCAGAGTCAACGCTGGACTGCACAAGTTTCTTACTAACTTGTATACATTTGTGTCTATATAATTTATAAGCACATCCCTTTTTCTTGTAGCGTCGACAATTTTATTTGCACTAAAGAAAAAATCCAATCTTGATTTAAAAATTTCCCAACTATCTTTTGGAGTGAATTGCTCCACATTCACATGTATGGGAAAATTCCCCATTAAAGATTTTTTTATAACACGTGCAAATTTATGTATTGCTTTTCACAATTTTTTTTATTTATTTATCCCTTTTTATTTACGGCATCGATTAATATTATTATTAAATATTTATTTTTTTTTATCCTCGTCGCCAGTTTGTGGTAATTTATCTTCTTAAATTATACATTTTCTTTAGTTTATATATATTTTATTAGTTCATTTTTTTTTTTTTTTGTATATCCCGTATATACTAACACCATATTTTCTACATTCTTATTTTTACTAGTTTTAGAGAGTTCGTTTTTTTAGTACTTAATAAAGGCGCTTAAACACTACACTTTTAAAAACCTTGATGTTACTAAGCATCATTAAAGTTAATTTGATGGCTGGCCGCTATACACTTAGCTTCGTCATTAGTTAGTTTCTTTCATCTTCGATAAGATTACAGCCGATATTTATCATATATCATCAGCGTAATAAAGATCCTTCAGCCGACTATGATGAAAGGTTCCTTTGTATTCCATTTGAGCTTACTAAAAATGGCTTGCACTTGCCTTTATATTGAAGTATATTTTCAGCATTCCCGTACATTTCTTTGATGAGTTCTATTTTCCTCGGAAAGCCGATTTCGTTAAGTGCCTTCCAAATTGCGCTCCTATTATTCGAGTCGAACACTCGCTCAACAGTCCACGAAGAGTAGGTACAGCGGTGAGTTCAATTCGTTAAATTGCCATAATTATTTTGCACAGTTTCCTGTCTTATTCGGCGGCTATGTCATAAAAGATAATTTGTTTACTGGTAATAAATTTAGTATGCTTTTAGCCTTTGCCTAATTATATCTTTGTATTGAACAATAACGGATGTTACAGTTACAAATTATCCAGAGTATTAATAAACAAATAAAAAATATATATATTTTTTAATCTTAATCGACATAATGGGTTTCCCACATCCACGTCTCACTTCAACTAAATTTTCTACTCGTGCATTAAGTTGTAAAACAAGTCTAATACATAGAACTTTGAGCCCGTAACCAATCCAGCTACTCTAAATAACCTTAAATAAGACATAAAATCTACAAAAAAAAACTATAAAAGTGATAGTAACCGCGAACCATAATTAAAATAATCAACTTATATTTTCTCGATTATATATTATTGCGTTCAAACAACTAATCGAGCCAGAACTGAGACAATAAATATTGAAAAAACACGTCTCGTAATTAATTTTATCCGGTAATCATTATCAATTAAAATTTGAAAAAAAACTGAACTAACAGCCTTAGATAGAAAAATTATGGTAATTAAGAATTATTCAACTTTCACTTTTTGTTTAAAATCAATCAATCAATCGGCAATTTACTATTTATTTGTATATACAACACGATTAATTTTTTATTATAGTTTTAATCACAAGCTTCATGATAGTGAAATTATATATTTATTTTGAAAATCAATTAAAATATTACACAATTTTCTATAGAAAACCTTTTTACAAATACATACATTAATTGAATATTTGATATTTAATTACAATTTAATTTCACGATATTATCAGCAATTGACAATATAAAATTAGGCTATATTACAACATAATGTGTAGCAATCTTATCTACTCATAGCAATTATTTAACTAAATTTTACGTACATATTAATATAATTCGCTAACACTAGGTTAGCAATTGTATGTATAAATGTAAAATTTTCGTATTCCGTAATAATAAGTGACACATGTAGAAAACACTAGTTCACATGATCTCAAAAGCTCCATTGATAACAACTAATTTGTCACTCCCTTACACGTTGAACGGACTCGAAGTTTTTTTTTTATAGTTAATTTGTTTGTCCAAGAAGAACAATACAATTTTTGAATAAATTGAGTAGGCGTCGCTGATGAATGTTGGTAACACTGTATTGTTACATTCATGTATTTATATTGTTACTATCTTCAGTCTGTAAATAAAAGAAGACTCAATCACTTCCGGTTTAGTTACAACAATAGCAAGTTGTGTTTTATTTCGATTCGACCGAAATCTCTGTCCATCAGGTTATGGGCCCAGAATTATCGAAATAAAAATAAGTGAGTAATTTCAAAATAAAAGTAATTATCATCCATCATGGCGATGTCAATGATACCATTCATCAAAAAGTTGAATGGCCGAAAAAACTTCAATAATTAGAGTTTTGCAATGAAGGCACACCTTCAACATGTAGATGTATGGTCATGAATGCAAGGAGAAGATGACACAGAAGATGAAATTAAAAAAGCAGCCATGATGGTCAGTCAACAGCACTATGTTCATATTCGTTTAGCCAGTACTTCAAAAGAAATTTGGGAGCAATTAAAAAATGCATTCACAGATAAAGGATTATCAAGAAAGGTTGGTCTAATGCGAAAAATGATCATGACGAAAATAATTGATTGTAAATCAATGGAGGAGTACGTCATTACCATCATGTCAACTGCACAGATGCTAAATGATATTGGATTTGCAGTAAGTGAAGAATGGATAGGCACATTTCTTCTGGCTGGATTACCTGATTCATACAAACCGATGATAATGGCATTCGAGAATTCGGGGGCTATTATTACAGGAGATTTTATAAAAACAAAATTACTTCAAGAAGTGAAACTATGGAAAAAAATAAAATACCGCGTTTTTTTAACAACAAAATACATTACAAGAAGCCAATCAAATGCAGAGGTTTTGCACATTCCGGATTTGTCGGCAAATTTGCTGTCAATAAGTCAAATGGTGAAAAAAGATAAGGATGTTGTTTTTGATTAGCGTGGATGTCGAGTTTATGATTCTAATGAAGAGTTGTTGGCGACAGCTACTTTTAAAAATGGAATTTACAAATTAGACACGGAAAGTTCTAACATCCATACGTCATATTATCTGCGAAAGGATGTAAAGTTGTGGCCCAGACGTTTGGGTCACATGAGTGTTGGCTATATGAAAAACTTAAATCTTATGAATACAAATGACAACAAAAAATGTGAAACGTGTATCAGGGGTAAGCAAACCCGATTACCCTTTCCGAGCGAATGAACTATTAGAGCTGGTGCATGCAGATCTATGCTGGTCCCATAGAAGAAGATTCGCTTGGTGGTGCGAAATTCATCGTCCTCAAAGATGATTTTTCACGGAAACTTTTCGTATATTTTTTGAAGTTTAAATCTCAAGTGTTTAACAGTTTTGTGGAATTTAAGAATTTGGTTGAAAACCAAATGAACAAAAGAATAAAAATTCTACGCACTGACAACGGAACAGAATTCTGCAATAATGTGATAGATGATTTTCTTCGAAAATCCGGCATCAAACATCAATCAGAAAACGACACCTTACACGCCTGAGTAAAATAAAAAGTGTGAACGGATGAATAGAACTCTCATCGAAAAAGTTAGGTGTATGCTTATTGAAGCCAATTCTTCGAAAAAAATTCTGGGAAGAAGCTGTAAACACAGCAGCATATTTGGTAAATCGTACACCAAACCGAATGCAGGATTCAGTATCACCAAAAGAGGTTTGGTCTGGAATAAAACCACAATTAAGACATTTGCATGTGTTTGGCTGTGTTTGTTTTGCGCACATTCCCAAATAAAAAAGGTGCAAACTGGATCAGAAATGTTGAAGATAGTGAAAAGATGAAACATATTCCGTACCAAAACGCAAAAGGCAGTCTACTTTATGCAATGCAAGTCACAATACCAGATATTTGTTATGCCGTTAACAAATTAAGTCAATTTAATCAGAATCCAGGAATGGCCCATTGAAATGCTATGAAACGAGTGATGAGGTATTTGAAAGGTACATCAAGTTTTAAATTGGAATTTACCAAAAATAGCAATGCAGATATGATTGGATACTGTGATTCAGACTCGGCGGGTGATCCTGAACAACGACGATCAACTACTGGATATGTATTTGCGATACAGGGAGGACCAATATCGTGGAACTCAAAACGACAATGCACAGTGGCTGTCAACTACCGGGGCAGAATACATGTCTATGGTAGCAGCGACACAAGAAGGCTTATGGCTCAACAAAATCTCAATTTTTATTAAGCCCCAAAACAAAACATGAATTCTACCGGTCAATTCAACTCCAGGCTTAATAATTTGATAGTTGAAATGGCCGTTAATTCATCGATGCAGATTGAGAAGTAATTCATATTGCATTGGGCGCACATATTCTATAGATGAAATGCTCCCTTTTTACCAGTACTGTAGTTTTGGTTCGAGCGCATGACAATTTTTTAACTCTGCAAAAAACACACTTAGCGTTAGCTCAGGTTTGGCGCTTGAAACTCTTGCAAATAATCTAGAGCTTGCATGATACATACTGATGGCATTAGACTGTAATCTTGTTCATTATTATCTACTTTTTCAGTATTTGTTTTGGCTTGACCTTGACGAGATTCTAAAAATTTGTAAATAAATTATTATGATTGTTTAAATTACATAAAAATAATATATTGCAAAATACATATATGTTGCAGATTTGCTATGTGAAACAAAAGCAATTAACGGTAGAAAATTATTTTGACGCATTCCCTAAAAACAAATTTGGTGTAACATTTTCACTATTACCCGTAAAACCAGTTTGGATTTATTATACGTTTTATGAAACAAAAAACTGATATATTTAAAAAATGGATGGTAATCATTTTTACTTTGGAGAGTTCCGTAATTTTTGATCTAAATGTTTTTTTTTTAGGAAAACAAAAACTTAACATAAATATATTGCAGAAACTTGCATTTAGGAATTATTTTAGAATTAGGACCATAAAAATTTATTTTAAGTAAAAGCTTTTTTTTTTTTGGAGAAAATGTATTTATCTTTTTCACTGGCAGAAAATCGTACAAAAAGGTAAATCTTACGATCTGACCTGATTATTGCTCTTGAATACGAAGCTTTTCATTTTGTTTTTCTTTTATCTTTATACTATTTCTCCTTCGACTAATGGCGCTTTAAGTTTAGAAGTGGTTTTAGCTTTCTATTTGTGTGACTCGAATGATTATGAATGTCCGGGTTAGTTACATATGGACTATCTAAAGCTTCCAATAGACGGATTTTATTCTACTTTTAAGGAATGATCTTCTGTTTATACTCCTTATTTATAATTCTGTATACTGCTTATCTCTAATTTGTAGGTAATTGAAAGGTTGGAGGATCAATCAAGAAACCGTCCTAAAATATAATTAGAATCATAACCTTTTAATTGGAAAATGGCATTTGTTTTAAAGAACTGCTTTACCTAAAATTTATCTCGAATTATTGAACGTGGCTCAATCTGATTTAGTCTAAGTCTGGTTGACATGCTGACGATTCGGAAAATTTGTAATAAATCAGTTCCAATAAAGGCATATCGAATGGTGCTCAAGTAGCAGCTTCTTTATCCAAAAATGTACACCACCTGGTAATTTATTCAATTTCCACAATTAAATGTATAAATTTGGCCTATTTAGCCGCTTAACTCTATCTAATTACTTCATAACAATTCTTAATGAAAAGCATAATACATCTACTCTCATCGATGCATACGCCTACATTTTTAAAACGATGCATGCGCCTAAATGATTTAACAAGCTACACAACCAGAATCTTTTGATTGACTGATGAAACTAAATAATTAGGATCTTGGATGAACCTCTCTGATGACACTCTTCCAAGCCTGAGTCTTCCGAGCCATGCTTTTCTGACAAACCTACAAAACAGCCAACCAATAAAAATAATCGGATATTTTTAATTATGAAATAATTATTTGCGAATTAGAGTGCTGATGGATTCTGTACTCCAACAGGGGATTAAAGTTTGAACACGGTTCACCGTCATCACCGATCCTAATCAAGTGATGAAAAATCCATTTTTCAACCCTTCCTCGTTGGGATTCGAACCCGATACCCCCGACCCAAACACCGCAGCTTTAACCACTGCGCCAATTGCTCGGCCATGTCAAGTACTATAGATAAAATGAATGTATATTAATTAGATTTTTTGTGACTATAATTAATTATTTTGTCAGTTTAACGATTATTTCATGTAGTTTTAGTGTTAAATAATTGTTTTTCTAGTTTATATACGTTTTAAAATTGTGTGTGTATTGGGACTTGGTGTACTTGGTTCAAGAGATCAAACTTGTCTTGTCAGATTAGTGTGGATTATACGAAACCAAAACAAGTGAAAATTTTAATCGGGAAGCATCAAAATTGTTATCATCCCCTTTCAAAAACAGTCGAATATGAGGACAGGGCCAGCAATGGTCTTTAAATCGTTTATTCTGAAGTGACAAAATCATCACTTCATCAATCGATCTACAATTTGATCATCTACTAACATTTTTATTTTTTAATTTTTTTGTTGATCTGGTTTTATTCTTAATCACCGAATCATGACTTTGTGGTATTTTATAAAAACGACTTTTTCATAAAATCAATTTGCAATTAGTTCTTGAACATAAAACAAAGCAATGTGATATTTCAATTAATAAATTTGCGCTTGTTATGTACATATCATGTATAAATTATTTATGTATTCCATTGCCAGGTGATGATATTTTTTAACAAGCTGGATAAGAAGAAGCACAAACCGCTTTTAACCGCATGCATCGATTGTTTATCAGACAAATTGGGCTTAAATTATTAACTAAATATCCAAAGTTTTAAGCTAATTAAGACTATTAACTATTAAGCTACTTATATTTCCACATCAAGTAGCATTAAAATTCCGTATAATATGCAAAGATTTGTGAAAAGTTTCATTAAGCACTTTTGCGACCCTTACAGTAGTAAAACTTTATATTTTGAAAACACTTCATAAATTACCGAGCGACAACAATCTTTCTTCGGTTGTTCCATTTTAGTGGAAAATGTTATTTTCCGAAAATGTAGAAATAGAAAATAATGCAGCCACTTTCCATCTATCGCAAACATTTTTGTTTCATTTTTGCTTACATTTTGAACATCAAGTTTTTTAAGGATATGAGCCATCGAGAGCTCATTGATCTAACACATTGTTTACTTGGTTCGATATTGTGGCAAAATTCTAAAAGTATCATGAAAATTAATTATATTGTATAATTAAAAATTAATTTCTTAACAATAGTTTCACAAATGACTTAAACCTAAAAATTTAATACACATATGAAAAGTCCAACAGAATTTCCCATACAAATAAATTATGTAGTATATTTGATAATCCCTAGATTTTCTTTTTCTCATTTCAGAAATTCAAACAACCCAAAACAAACAAAACCTAAACATACGAACATATATAATGGATAAGAAAATTTTAATTTTCACAATAATCCTTTTAATAGGATTAGTTGCAGCAAAAGATAAGAAATACAAAGAAAAGGATATGATGAGAAAATCAATTGTGTTCGATAAAAATACGCCCGATGTATTTTATTGTCCAACGCATAAACCAACTGGATTTGATAAATTAATTGTTCGGTACGACTGACGACATCCTGACATTAATCTTTTATTCACCTGTGAAATGATTTTATTGTTTCTACAACAAACATGTAATATGCTTAAAAGTGTTTATGGTTTTTTGTGTTTTTTATTTTTTGTAGGTCACGTCCATTACATAAATTATGTGAATTTGAGGGAAAACCATTACCAGACGATTATAAATCAGATTGTTATCAGGATGTTGATGAGTCTGATTATGCATGCAAAGAAAAATACAGGATAATGGTTAGTATATCCATCCAAAATACTATATACCCGAGTACATAGATCAGTATATAGACGGGTTTTGTTTTATGTTTTATGTTTATATTTTTTTTTATGTTGTTAAATGGTTAATGGAGAAAGGTACTACGTTAATTTTATTTTTAAATTAATGCGAGTTAATGAAAGTAATATATTATTTTTTTAAATAAAAAACGCAAGATGCTAAAGTATATTAAATCTATAATAGTAGAGCACCTTCAAAATTACTTGTTAATATTTTTGTAACCGATTCTAAAATGTAGTTCACCTTTTCTATATATAGGTATATATTCTATTCAATCCAATAAAGTAACATAATACTGACCGTCTTGCACCGCACAACCTTCAATATTTTAAATATAATATAAATATATATAGTATGATCCATAGAACATTTGTCAATCGATAGATCTTTCTATTCCATTCTCAGACCACCCATATTTTTAATCGTTGATGTCTTGTGGTGTTATTACGCTCTATTTACCGAGCAAATGCTGCACATTGCTTTGGGTCGTAAGGCATCGGGTTTGAATCTCAACGGGAAGGGTTGAAAAGGGGTTTTTTCACCACTTGATTGAAAACATCTTTGATCCCCTGTTAGAGTGCACCATGGGCCACAGTGCTATCGTCCATTTCAGTACAGGCTGGCTGGAGCAATGCAATGTGCAGATGGATACTCAAATCGTACCTGTATTTGTGCGTCCTTGATTTGACTGGTGACGGCGTAAATTTTCTTCCGTTGGAAGACTACTTATCTTTGTGATGAGTATCTTAAAGATGGTATTTTTAGGACGCCTTATTGATACTACTTTAGTTAGACCATCAGATCCTGGGTAGGTATCTATTATTATTTCCGTTGCCCACTTTGTATGTGGGAGGTTTTCATCCTTGATTAGCACCAACTGCCCAATCTCATAGTTGGCTCTCGATGCCTGTCCGCTTAGATCTTTGTTGTAAGTTTAGTAATCCTTAAATTAAATTTTCCAAAATCACTGGGTCATTTTTAAAAGTAGGTTGCATCAATGGATTACTGTGGCGATGGTTTTTGACTCAGGAGATGAAATTAGTGGTCTCCCGATTAAGAAGTGGCCTGGTGTTAGGGCATTGTAATCGTACAAAAGGCAGCACTAAATTCTTCTTAAGTTAATGTAATTCCACCGATAATCTTTTTTAAATGATTTGTTGGTTAGTTTGACGCCAGATTTCTAAATTCCACTGAAATGAGGACTATACCGGGCAGAATTAAATGCAATTTTGTACCATAATTAACTGCTTGTTATTGGTTTGAATGTGCTCTGGTTAGTTCACCAGCAGTTAAATAGCTACAGAAGCTCGGTGAATTTAAGAATTTTTAAAACCTTGAAAATTCCAATAATTCTGGAATAGAAGCCATGTTGGTGAGTAGCAATACTAGTTTTAACTCTTCGTTTGCTGCTTTTTCAGTTGATTCAAGTATTACCACGTAATTATTGTCTTTAAACCAACTCGATCTTTCCTACCAAAGTTGATTGATTTGCAAGTGTCGCGGATTCACTTCACGTGAGGCTACATCTGCAGGGTTGTTACTTAATTTCACATAGTGCTATTGACTTGGTTGCATGATCGACTCAATTCCAGATATCCGATTTTTTAGCTACTGGGTATTTTGCTTTATAACCATATGCTAGTTGACACAAGACTTTAGAAGCTAAATATGTCACTGCTTTGATCCCATATGTAACTGTTTTAAGTTTAAACATTTTAATTTCTTGTTTAGCGATTCTCCCTATATCAAGTCTTGATACTTTTTGTCATTTTCTTACATTGAAATCTGACGGAACATTTTTTCTAAGTCGGCCTTGAAAACAAATTCGTGTTTTCGCCATCTTATTCAGATCGATATTATGTCCTGTTGTAATATTGGACCATTTAACATTAAGTCGTTTAAAGATACATCTGAAGTTGTTTTGGCTGAACCATCAAAACCGACTCGAAGTTTTGTGATTGTGTAGACTTGAGATGAATCCTGCTCCTTCCATTCGTTTTGAATCTCCTATAGGTATATTGTTGGGTCCTTCTGAAAAGGGATAACAAATTTGTAGCGCTCGTCTTTAAGCCATTTATGTGTATTTTGAAAAATTTCTTCATCTTGCATCTCTGGTTTTGTAAGGTTACGTAGAGGATGGATTTCCTCTAGCTCCAAAATTGTTTGAGCTGCTCATGTACTTCCGTTGATGTGACTTGGGATTTAACTCTTAATTCGGTTTTCCTGCTCGATGCTTATATTCTTCCCAAGATGATCCATCCAAATTCTATAAGCTGAGCAGATGGTTCGTTCTTATTTTCCTTGATGAATTGGGTTTAAGTATATGAATGGACACCGGATTATTATAAAATGGATTTGCTAAAAGCAGATAGTTTAATTGTTGCCATTATTCTAATTCAATTGGCACTTCTGGCAGATTGTTAGTTATTTTAGTTAAGACCAAGGCTTTTTTTTCAACAGAATATATATGTTCACGTATATCTTGGTTGTAAATTGATTTTTACAACATGATTGACCTTCCCAGCTACTTGTCCTCCTACACCATATGAACCCCGTCATTGATTTAACTACCTATCAAATTGGAACGTTGTTTGGGTCCTGTTTAGGATAATGTTTGTGAATCAGTGACAATCAGGACCCCAATTAATCAAGACCCCAGCTTTTGATTATCGTATTTTCTAACGCTTGATACCTAAACTCTATATAAAGCTAAGTGACTTCCTGGCTCTCCTTATGATTTTTTAATGACATCTCATATATTTTAAGAGTCTCGTTGTCTAATTTTTTTGTTAAATTTAGGACTATCCACGCACCCCAGGTAATATCAATTTCTAGGTTTTGTACTGCATGTAAGTTAAACGGAGTCATGCATTACTCTTATTGCAGATGATGATTCTTGATTTATGTTGTTTTAGTACTTGTATTGCACTATCGTATTTGCTGCTTGGCTGCTTATTTCAAAATGTTGATCCTCCTCAGTTGTTTTTATAGGTAGATTTCTTCATGCAACTCATCTAATTTCCCGATTGCTAAATTTAACTGATGAACCTAATAACAAGTGGTAATAACAAGTCTCGTTCACTTGACCAAATTATATCATCTTACCGATTATTATATTTGAATTTTGTAGGCGTTACGAACCACCCTACTTCCTTGAAACATATTTAACATTTAAATTTAATTTTAAAACATGCATTATTTTCTCATTTATTTATTTATATGAAAGTCAAATTTAAATACTACGAGAAAATTTCTTTTAACTAAACCGCACAAAAAACAAGAAAAATTATTTTGGCCTGCTTCCAATATTTTAAAATACTCTAATATCTTGCAAACATATCATCTACATCTATATTTTACTATAAACTATTATAAATTTATATAAAAAAAAATTTACTTTTAATATTACATATTTATTTTTGTTAACATGGATGCTTTATGGTTTTACAGAAAAGATACGCCAAAGATTCAACTGATGCTAAAAAATGAAGATACATAAAATATCATTTTATTTAAATAAATTTAATTAAAAAAAAAAAAAAAATTACACACACACAAAATCCTCATCTACACAGTATAATCAAATAATAAACTACTAAAAAAAAATAATAATTTAAAAATAAAAAATGTATTCTGGATTTGTTTTTAATATTAATTAATTAATTAATTGTTTGTATACACATCTGCACACATATTTTATTTTAAATATTGAAAAATAGTATACATAATTTTATTAAAGTGATTTTGGAAAATAATAAACATAATTAAATAAACGTTCCTAGAAACAGAAACCTATCTAATCATCACAAAATTTATAAGAGTACGAAAAGTCGATTAAAATTATTAAAATATTTTTTTTTAAATAATGGTCTGGTTAAAAGGTACATAGAAAGTTGGCTTAAAATTACAAATTCGGTGGGATTGTTTATTTAATCGACATTTTCAAAAAAGAATTTTTTTTATTTTTAACTAACCAAATATAATTTGCTTTAACCATAAATTAATTTTTTTTTTATAAAAACATAATATAGCTAAACAAATTTATTAATATATATATAAAAAAATAAATAGTTAAAAAAAATTTATTTGTTTTATTAATCAATAAATTTAATTGAATTTATTAAAAACATAATGTTTTTTTTTGTATACCATTTATATAGTTAATTTTTTCTATTAATACTTAATTAATTAATTTTTTTGGTGGTGGGAAATTAAATTAATTTAACATACATAAATATTTTTGTATTAATTAACAAATTTTTTGAAAATAACTATTTTAAAAAAAAAAATTAATAAAATCATAACTCTCGGCCACAAGTATTTTATTATAATTTTTTTTAATGTGTCACTCGAAACTGTGTTACTAGCAATTTACATTTAATTTTTTTCGGTGAAATTTATTTAGAATAAATTTATTATTATTTAAATATTTTTGACGAATGTGTTCAATTTAAAAGACATGAAAATCTCTTTAAACTTAAGCTATGCTTAAGTCCCAACTTTTAAATATATATTTTCGAGAAAAGCAGATCGAATTATTGCTAGTTTTCTCAAAAAAATTGAGCGATGGTTGGTTGATGAGTTTTACCAAAGATTAAGATATAAAAAGATGATCCAATTAGAACAAAATATAAAAGTAAGTGACGGGTACAACTTTTTTGAATTAACATTTAAAAGCATTTTTTGGTTTCCTGTAAAAAAAAATATTTTACAACTACAAAAAAAAAGATTTCATTGTTCAAAAAGACTACTTGGTTTTATTTTTCTTTCATTGTCGAATGCATATTTTACAAAAATTGTAACCAAGGAAACTGGTTTCTTTTTTTATTCTTACTTTGTCTATTATTATTTCTACATATAAATTTTGTTGCTTGTGGGCCATCTTTATTATATCTTAATCTATGGTTTTACGCCTGCTATCTGCACAAACTTTCAAAGGCTAGCTCAGACTATGTAATAGATGGAAATAAGTTTGAGCCTCTTTAATTACAATATCTTCTGCCTTTGCTACAATTTTCACATTTCCATCTAAATTCTCCTCACTGTCTATATCGGATTCTTTATCCTCATGAAAATAAATAGATTTTCTTCTTATTTCTTCTACTACTTCTCGATCAAAATTATGACTGCACCATCATTTGTGTTATTATCGAGCACCATACATACCACATCTTCTGTTTTTCGTGGTCTCATCCAATGAAAGAATACACCATAAGATCGATTCATTTTATTTAAATTTTTTTTTGTAATTCGATATGATAAATAGTGCGATGTTACTGCAAAACTTGCTAGCATTCCTCATAATTACGTACAAGTTAAAAAAGTATTGTAATGGGTTTATTTTTGGGCTAATAATATACACGCCCCAAACTGGTATTAACCAAACTGGTATACCCTCTGATCAGAATTTACCTATAAGTACTTGCGGTGGTCGATGCAAATGATATTCGATCCTTTAAATGATTTTGTCGTTCTATGACATCGACACAATTACATCGATATATTTTTTCATACTTTAACAGAATTACCACGCCGAGGTTCCGAGTTCAATAATCGCTGTTGACCAAATTAATTATAAAAACCCAGTCATCATTTGGAACTGGTCTGATCAAACAGTATCAATATTATGTTCCTCGCTATAATCATAAATAACAAGCCGTCCGAGTTATTAGGAACCGTTCATTTCCACAGATCCGTTGTAACCAATATTACAATCCATCGCGTTTATTTTCTAAAAATTTACACCAAGATCTGAAGCGAGGACCTAACAGGTTTAAAATGTAATCTTGAAGTGTTATTTTATGCTTTAAACCCTATAAAACTATATCTCACCAAAAGCTTTAAAGCGTTAAGAATAATTATTTTACTTTGCCATAAACTAATCAATCTTTAAAAAATGTTCAAGTGTCATACACATCTATGTTAACACGCACATTTGTCTGGCAGTCCTGACACCCAAATAAATCACTTTGGATTCCGCCATTCGTTTTGTTGTTTAGATATTAGCTCCCCGACAGCCGAAACAATCATGTCTAGGTTTGATTTTCACGTATAGTCTGCTGAGCAGAAAATATGCGAAAAAATGACCTCAAACAAAATTATTACTTGGTTGTTTACCACCGCTGTGGTCGGAATTCTATCATATCTTCTTTTGCTTGTCTTATGAACCGACTAAGGTTAACTAAGCGGTCCTTGAAAAGAGAACCGCCAAGCGAATTTGTAGATAGAAAAGCGTGAATAGTGGAAGGCTGAAGTCTTAAGAGTACAACAACTCAGCAATGAGCGCAGTTCTCGTTGCTTCTTTAAAAGAGCTACTGGACTGCATCATACCCTTAAACCTTAGTCTTTTGCTTTAGTTGCCAAATACATACTGCGTAGATATGCATAGAAGACCCATCCAACGAGAGATTCACACTGGCTATACAGATACTCAAAAGAAACCGTTCTGCTGGAGTTGATTGCATTAATTCCAATCCTTTGATATTCGGATGGGATACTTTGTGGAACTATCATTTCAACCTTATTCAATTAGTGTGGCAAAGCGAGGTTATGCCTGATGAATGGAAAATGGCCGCGTTGTGTTCTATCTTTAAAAAAGTAGATCGCTCAAAATGCGAAAACTAACGCGGCATAGCTCTCCTTTGCATACAAATTACTATCTAACAGAGTATTGGAGAGAATCACTCCCTTGACGAAGGAAATTGTAGGTGACTACCAATAGGATTTCGTCCGGATCGGTCAGTCACTGACCCACTGATCAAGTTTTTTCGCTAACGATGATTCTTTATGCGTTTATATCAAATGACAGTAATGCAGTTACAATATTGTGTAAAGTTGAGAACAAGCTATCAGGAATTTGTACAATTAGCTCTGGTGTAGGGCAAAAAGATACTCTGTCCCCGATACTCTTTAATCGTAAGCTAGAATTTTTCTTTCGTAAAAGTGAAACACCTCAAGACAACATCTTGTACCGTCAGTCCAATCAGGTTTTGGCATATGCAGATTATTATATCTGTGTAGTTGGACTGAATGACAACGGTGTCAAAGAACTACTGGATACGATTCTCAGCTCTCATACTTGCGATTCTCATACTTGTACGATTCTCAGCTTCCGTTGGTCTCAAAATCAGTGAGTCTAAAACCAGATATACGATCACTGGTTTTAGATACCTAGACGCTTTCATAAATTTGTTGGAAGAGATATAAAATCAGGTCTTGTTGCCATTAACGAACTCTTCCAAACTTCTTAATAACGATAGAACCTCAATAAAACTAGAACTGCTAAAAAACATACTAATATTGAATGACACCATTCAACTTATTGCGCAACAATTATGCATCACACAATCCACTCAAAATTAAACTTGTAAAATTGCTTGTAACGAATAAAAAAAATCGCTGACATGTAGCATAATGAGCTTCACATAAACCGTAGGTATTAAAATGAATTACTCAATTAATTTTAAAACACATACAAATTCGATAAATATTTTAAAAAAACGTAAAAATTGGAAGGATCGTCAAACGCCATGCAACGAATCCGGTACGTAAGAAGAGAATCTTCTTCCAACAACTACAAAACAATAATCACCAGAATTTAAAAAAAGAATTATTTATACTAAATATAATATTGTATTTATATATTTTATTTTTCTATTTCTATTTTCTAAATCAACAGATGCGAATGTATCCTCCAGGCAGCGATGCCCCATACAATGGAACACGATTACAAAGATTTTTAGCTATCGATCCCAATATTATGGCTAAAATGACTAAAACATAAAATTCTTACCAAAAAACCTGATAATTACATAATATTTGTGTAACATATAATATATAACAGATCTAATTTATTAACAAATTTAGTTCCTAATTTCTAAATTATAAATTCATCTCAAACGAAATTTTAAATTTAGCGCCCAATGTGGCTATCGCTCTAATTTCGATCAAATTTAACGAATTTGGAACTGTCAAAAAATGGTTTCGTTAAATTTAATTTTTATTTTTGGAGAAAACGTTCCAAAATTGTGATTTTAATTGTTAGGACGGTTTTATGAAACATGTATAAAAGACAAGTCATTGTATTTTTAATAATTTTAAGTAAAAATAATGTGTAAATATTTTATATTAATTCGGAATAAACAAAATTTATTTTAACATAAATGATTTGTTTTGAGTTTGCAAATGTCAAATTTTTAGTACTAAATGTATACCTGCGTAAATGGATTATTGCTTAGCAGTGTAGTAATTAAAATCGTGAGTACATTTTTAACGAGTAGTTTTATTATAGCGCAGTGATTGGAGCTGCAATTAAGCATGTTATAGATCAGCGCACAGAATGTGATCAAACCGTTATTCGTTGTCCTTTTCTTTCATTATAATTACTACAATATTTGCAACGATTACCATATTTGTGGCAAAGTTGAGGGATCTTTAGTTTCAAAAAATTATTTAGAATTAATTGGAAAACAGATATTTTCCGGGCAACACAATTTTGTTTTATTTAAATCTTTCGTTAATTCTATCACTTTTATTTACCATCTAAACAATGCGATTTTGAATAAGTTTTGTCACTTATTTTGAATGGTTTAAGCCAGCTTAGTGTATCATTTTATTGAAACAAAAAGCTTCCGAGCAAGTGGGACTCAGTATGTGGCGCAGTGCGGGAGCCTTAGGGTAGGAGATATCGGGTTCAATAGGAGCAGGAAGCAAAAAGTGAATTTTCCACACGATTACAATCAGGGATATTAATGAACACAACTTTGACCTCATATTGGTGAAAAGTATGATTAAGTTAGCCTTCAAGGGACATTAAATCCATTGGCTCATCAATACTTTAAAATTAAAAAGATCAATGAACCACGACTCGAATTGTTTGCCAAAAAATAGCGAGGTTCGTTTATGCTCCCATGCTGGTTATGTTTTTGGGTAAAATACCATTCTTGCAAAACGTCTAGTTAGTCCAAAATAATTTTCATTCTTACAATTTTCTATTAGTGCCCATGGGTCACTTTAGACAGTCACTTCAAATCTCTAGATAACCGAAAATTATCAGGTCTCCACGACCTTTCGGTTGAGCCTTTTCACTAAACCATTTTTCTTCGTTGATCTGTGAAAATCTCAGCTGATACTCCAATGTGTGTGAATTTCATCGATACTTTAGATGGCTTCTACAAATTCCTCCGAAACAACTCTTCAAAATTTTAGCAATCTAAAATATATGGTCGACAAACCCATCATCTAATTGCTCCTCAATATCCACAATGTTTGCAATCAACTGGACATAACTTCATTAATAAATAATCGGCAATTCAATTCGGCTGTCAATGCCATTCCTTTTCGCTGCTCGATCTCAAAGACATACACATTCGATCCATCTAGAAACGACCCAAGTTTATAGGATATCGGTGAATTACGCATCGTTCAATCGCGATGATCCAGAAATCTGGTTCACACAGTTAGAAGCTCAGTTCGAAATTTGTGGAATTATGGTTGATACAACCAAATATGGACACGTTATCGCAGCTCTCGTCTCTAACTCTAATCTTTATGCCATCAAATTCAATTATGCGAGTCACTGAAAATCAAACTCATCCGATTACTGCAACTGAGTGACGAAAAACCTTCACAACTCTTAAGAGAGATGGAAGAGTTGTCGTTTAAATAAGTAACCGAGCCCGTTTTACGAAATGTATAGCTACAGCAACTCCCAACACTCCTCGCTCAAAAGATCTTATCTTGCATGGACGACTCGAAAACAAGTATTAGAGCTGTTCAGTCGGTTCAGTAAATACGGAGATAAATTAACTCGCGGACGATCTCAAAGCCCTAATTTCTCTAACTTACCTCGTCAACGCAATATACTCCACGTTCAAAGAAACAGGTCGCCTTCCCCAATACGGCATCCAAGCCAAAAAGCGCATAAAGCCATGCACGTTCAACCAAACCGGTCCGGAATCAATCAAGCCAGAAAACAATTGGGCACTCCACTTCATGCGGCAAGTGTGGGTAGCAAGATTTCAAGCGATACTGGAGCTAAGGCTAAGGTTTCTGTTATTCCACAAACGAATGTTATGTTTTAGAGCCAAACATTACATTCGATGTTAAATATGTATAATTCACCCTACACGACCTAGTGACCGATAATCGGGAAATGACGATTTACTTTGCGATCATAAACACGATCTCATTGTTCCATCCTACGAAGAATTCATACTGGCCTTACATAGACTAAAAAGTAAAGTTCTTCTTTGTATATCAACATATTAATATCTTAGATAATATAGGCGATAATCACTGTTTTGAATGAGGAAATTGTAGGTGACAATCAATGAGAATTTCGACTGAATCGTTCAGTCACTGATCAAGCTTTGTTCGATGGAGATGGTTATTTCTAAATATTACGAGAAATTATAGAGATGTACGCCAGGTGTTTTTAGATTTGCAGCACACCTATGCATTAAATCTACTGTAATGCAGCAGTCAAGATGATGCGTCAAAGCTGAGAACAAACTATCAGGAACGTTTACAATTAGCTCTGTACTCTGACAACATCTTATACCGTCAATCCAAATAGGCCCTGGCTAACGTAAAGGATTTCTGTTTGATTGGACTGAAAAGCAACGGTGTAAAAGAACTATTGGATTTACTTTTACGAATCTTAGCTTCCGTTGCTCTCAAAATTTTTAATTCTAAAACTAAGACCCAATGTATTTTAGTAGTGATGACGACACATTTAAAGGAATGACGGCCTTTTGATACCTCGGATTCCTGATGATAATTGTGAGTCACTCATAAAAGTTTAATATAAAAGCACGCCTTTTCACCACTGATATAGTTTAATACCTTGCAAAATTTGCAAAGTTTGTGCAAACTTCTGATCAGACCCGATATCATGTAGAGGGCTAGAGGTTTGAGAATTTGAACCTGACAATTGAGTACGAGAGATAGGCAGTCATTCGCATTATAAATGGCTCCAACGCAACGATCACGACACTTAACGAATTATCTTGAACCATGAGACTTGGTTTTGCTGACTTGGTCACGTTCTGCAAACCGATCCTATACGGACAGTGCATCGATCTCTGAACCACTATTCAGCAAATTTGTCCCAATACGAAAAGTAAGCTCGGGATCGACACCGATGGAGCCATGCATAATTTTTTTTATGTATCTCTAAAATGACTGTCCCAGTTAAAAAAAAATAAAACTTTATAATAAAAAAGTACTAGCTATAAAACTGTATCGAATAAGAAAATTAATTAGCATGTGAACACACTTGTTTAGTACATATACAATTTCAACCACCGTGAAGCTAACGCTAATTTAATTGTACTAAAATTACCGTTAACTTCCTGTTATCAAAACAACTAAAATAGTCAATTGCGTATCTTTTTTGTGTCTCCACTTTAATAATATTGTAAAGAAAAATAAATTTATTGTATAGTGTTCGATTTTCCTGGACGAAAATCTTTTTAAAAATTTTACTATAATTTGTTTTATTAAAAAACTCAGGTAATTAAATAAAATAAATACTGGATTTCTCTAATATTATATAAACGAAGAAAATTTCAATCATTTTCTGCACACACCAAAAAAGAAAAGCTAAAAAAATCTCTTCCAAAAACAAAAAAAAATAAATACAAAACCGGATATTGTCATCCATTTATGTATATATGTACGAGAAAAAAAATAATTTTTTTTGTATTAAATTGCTATATAGTTTTTTCTAGTAAAAATTTTTTTCTGATATAAGAAAGTTTAAAAAAAAATAACTCGTAAGTAAACACAAAAAATGTAAAAATTATTTGACTTGGAAAATGTTGAAAATTGTGTGATAAAAAACCTATTAATTGTGATGAAAACAAAAATTTGTTTATACATTTTTTTATGTAATGACCAAAATTTTTTTTGGTTAATTATATTGGTACTCGTATTATTTATATTTTTACGAGAAGACATTTTGAAATTTTTTTTTTTCAATTGTCAAAATTATTTTCTACATATATTTCGTGTGTATATCGAAAAAAAAAATCATAATACAAGTTTTAAAGTGGTCAATTACTGGATTAATTAACACATAAATTAATGGCATATTGTGAAATATTTACCATTTAGTAAATAATCAAAAAAATTTCATTTAAATTCGCAATTAGAACGAAAGAGAAATATCAATATTTCTACGATATTATTACTACTAGTGGAAATGATGTCATCTCTTTCTCATTCTCTTTGTCATAGGATTTTAATTCAATTTTGTTTTTGTTTAATAAAAAAAAACTCCATTGATGATGGTCTTTCCAATTCCAATAATTACAGTGATTGTTACAAAAAAATATAAACTTTCCATATAAAAAGTGTTTACAATTTTTTAAAACAAACTATTCGAGTAGACCACCGTAAGCTAAAATAGATCCACAATATAAATAAACATTTTAATATTTTGTTTGATCTTAAATTAGGCTTATTCTATTTATATTTCAGGTTTAAATCTATTTGAAGAAAATTCACATCGAATTTTTATATTTTGTTTTCATACATTTTCCGAAATAGCAACATCTGGTTTATGTGTACATATATTTTAATGGGAAAAGTAGTTTCCGAGTAACACTACCACATATTCAAAAATGAAAGTGTAATGTGAATTACCTAAGGTCGAGCTTTTTATACTATTTTTATTATAGTTCCTGATAATATTCAAAAAAAAGTTACAATTAAGATTTTTTTTTATTCTAAAATTTAAACTACCTACTCATTTCAAGGTTGTTCGAACGTTAGTTGACCTCTTCGAAAATGTCTTGAAAATAATTTCTTTAGTTTTAATTTTAACTTCTAATTCGTAGTGTTAAAGATGAGGTCAATAGATAATCACTTCTAAAAAATTGTTTTCTAATCCAACTTGTGTCTAATTTTTCTGTTTTGTACAAAATATAAGAAAAATCAATAATCTAGTTTACTTTGTTGAGGTTGGTTTTGTGGAGAAAAGATTTTATTTTCAATGGTGACATTTCGATATTTCCTCAATCCTATAATATCTATAATAATATTATATCAAATATAATATTCCACCTGTTGGTGTGTTTAAACCGAATGATAAGTGGTTGTGACATTGGTTATGTTGTAAAATGTTCTGTGTGAAAATTATTTAATATAGTGATTAAAGCTTTTATAATTGAATACCTTTGTAATTTAAGTGAGAATGGTTATGTTGCCGCTGTGGTCGAATAGCCTTCGAATGAATAGTCTAGTCATTCCGCAACTACAAAAACAACATATTACACAAATTAGCGATTGAAAATGGGGAAAGAATGATGCACTTTACGATATCATAGTCGCTTAGTACGTTCTTTCCTCATAAAAATCTTCATAAGACGTCCCTTCATAAGTTATGTTAACTATGAGTTAATTTCTAAGGGACGATCTCGAATCATCCATGTAGTGAGATAATATTGGTCTACTAAAATTGTAGGCACTGGTCATTAATTGGTCACTGCAAAATTACGGTGATAGTTTTCGTAGAAGTCAGTCATTTTATGTTTCAACTGTGATTGTCTGATAAACAAAACTGAAAAATTCACTATTACAATCATCGTCCTGACGACAGCGCTCTATGAAAGATATTGAACAGTTCGATTGTATGTGCAGCTAAAATGATTGGATTCAAGGATGATCTATATCAAGAAGCGCGAATTATTTCATTGTCACATTCATCAACAAAGCGGTCCTTGGTAACAGAATCGCTAAGCGAATTCGCAATTGAAAAACGTGTGAATGGTGGAAAGCTGAAATCTTAATTACAACAATGAGCTCAGTTCAGGTAATTTCTTTAAAAGAGTCATTGAACTTCACCTAGATCTGTTGTCATTTAGATTTTCTTAATGTTCAAAATGTATCTAATTATATAGATGAAATTGATCAAATACAGACCGAGATGTGTTTAAAGAGGAATTCATCCTAGCCTTGCGGATACTAAAAAGACTTCTCTTAGAGTTGATTGTATTAATTGGTAGGGTATTCCGTCGACCTTTTTCGAATAGACTAGATCGGCCGATGAATCGAAAGTGATTACCTTGTGGCCTGTATTCTAAGTAGAAATCTAAGGCGTACATATTACTGTCTTACATAATATGGAAGTGAATCACTTATCTAGCGAAGGAAATTGTAGGTAACTACCAAAAAGGATTTCAGGCGGTCAATCACTAAAGTTAATCGTTGCGGGTGATTTTTTCTAAATCTTACGCAATATCTCCTGACGTATATGAGGCATTTCTAGATTTTCAGCAAAGATTTTATCAACAGCTAAACAGATAGAAAGAGTTCTTCAAAGGAACAAAAGATGCCAAAATGCCGAGTTCCCTGATGGTAACTATAACGAAACTATAAATATTCATTCACAACGAAACGGGAAGTTAAAAATGCTATTCAGAAGCTAAAGAACAACAAAGCAGCCGGTATGGATAATATCCCAGCAGAATTACTAAATGGCGACGCATCTTTGACGTCAGAAAATCTAATCCTACTATTAGCAGAAGCATGGAATACTAAGTAGAATTCCACAGAATTGGAAAATGGGCTTAACTATAACAATTTCGAGAAAGGCGACCTTAGAGAGTGCAAGGACGGGAGAGACATCTCCGTCCTCAACAGTACAATGAAAATCTTAGCCAAAGATCATTCTTGAGCAGATATCACCAGCGGTCAACCAGCAAATCAGAAACGAACCAGCTGGTTTTGGACCTGGTCGAAGCAGATCATATCAACTCAATCCGTTTTATAATCGAACAATCAAATGAATGGAACTCACCATATCTATTCTTTGTGTACTTTGAAAAGGGCATTTCAAGAAAGATAATTGAACGCATTAGGGAAATATACAGGAATGCCGGAAATCGAGTCCAATAGAAGGGGCAAGAAGAGTGACAAATATTACAACACACGAAGAGTCAGACATGGATGTGTTCTCTCTCTACTACTATTCTTAGTAGTATTAGATAATGTCATGCGAAAATTGGACACATCCCAAATTCAATGGAGCCCAATAAAGCGACTCAACCACTTGGACTATGCGAATGGTATGGTTAGAAAATAACCAATAGGATATTTTTTGGAATGGGCGAGTTTTCGATACTTTGGATTCCATGTAACTGATGATTGTGTAAGGCGTGAAAATAATGTGGACTATGAAAAATAAGGTATCGGATTAGAATCCCAACAGGGGAGGGTTGAAAAATAAATTTTTCATTTATTGATTTATTGACTATGAACACAACTATGATCCTCTGTTGGAGTGCAGAATTGATGAGACGGACCATCGTCCATGCCAGTACAGGCTGACTGGAGAATTGCAATGGATATTTAAAGCGATCCTTGGAGTGAATCTGATGGATTTTGATTGTTAATACGGTTCGGGCCAGAAATGTCCTGTTAAATTATTATTTATGATACAGCAGACAAACTTATCCTTAATTACATTAAATTAAAATTTAGGAATTAATTAGATTGAAGTAGAAATTTTCAATTTATTTTTTTTAATCGATCTACAGCGGTAATAAATGAAATGTCAAAATTTGAGAACGATGTGAAAATACAAAGGATAACTTTAAATATTTCAGAAAGAAGAAACTGGGAATACATAGTTTAATAAATTGACGTTCCAACAATGAATTTATTTTAAATTATTAAACAACTTTTGTAATATTTTATGAAATGATACTTATAAGATGTATGGCTAATAATCTAGTGCATATCCAATTTGTCGCAAAAACAGGCCATATAACCTTGATATTAACTACGCCAGCATAAATACATTTAATTGAATTTTCTACGCCTACGTGTTACCATACATATTTTTCACTTACTAATTTGATTCGTAGATTAGAATTACCTACGTAATAGAATGCCTATTAGACAATAGCTAATTGTTTGACGAGCTGTGTCATCATGTTATTGAACAACATAATTTATTATGTGTATAAAGGAACGCAAAAATGTTCCACAATCACACAGAACTAAAAAGTGTGGTACTTACTAGAGGGATCGTAAAGCTTAGGGTTTAATATCACAATGTCACTGGACTGCACCATATATTATAGAGACTGTGGAGATATGCATAGAGGATCTATTCCAAGAGAAATATAACCTGGAGTTGCAAATACTAAAAAGAAAACGTTCTCCTGCGGTTGCTTGCATTTATGTAGAGAAATTGTCGATATGAAGCAAACTTGTGACTCGATTATATTTCAAAAATATGTGAGCTTTTATGTTTAATGATTGTCTGCGAGGACGGATATTATCATTGATTCTTTTTCGTAATTAGTGGTAACTTTTAGCATAAGAGTAAAAAAATCAAGTCACAAGCTCTGAATGTTCAATGTGGGGGAGTTTTCTGAGTATGAACTACTAGATCAACACCCAATAGGATCGATTATTTTAACATACTCGTATTTTAGCTTACGAAATGAAATTTTTTCTAATTGCCTGTATATATTTCAGTACAATAGCTGGCAGCACACAAAATTTGCTGCACGAGCATTTCTTTCTAGAAACTGCTGAACAATTTAATTGTCTTAAAGAATACAAGACTATAACTTTAAATTTTAAAGGGTACATAATTTGTTGTGGTTGTTCAGCGCACGCCCTAGCTCTTTTATTGAAAGCTTACAAAAAAAATACCGACAAGGACCTGAGACCGAGGGGGGCACGCGATCAAGATTTTAATGTAGAAATACATTAAGTAGTTAAATACATAGTTGGTTATTTAAAACCAATTACAGTGACACTTTTCCCTGCATATACTTCAAGCTCTAACTAAACCAAGGAAAAAAGGAAGGTATTAAAACTACATTTACTAGTTATTGCCTATTTTCATTTGTTAAATTGTTTCAGTTAGTCCCTAATGGATGAATATGATAAAAATTAGACGACAATCGAAAGAAGATTTGTGCAAATGTAATATCGCCTAAAACGAGATGCCCAATTGACGGCGGGCGATTAAAGAGTTCTCGTCAATCAAGGAATTAGGAATTTGATGAAAATACAGCATAATACATACTAGTAGGGTCACTTTTTGGATACTAATCCTAAACGGATAATGAATTCAGAGGTGACTTGGCTCGGTATAGAATCTAATGAATCCAGATGATTGATACTGTACGAACCAGCTGTAAAAAAAAGTTATGATTAGGTTTTGTGTCGATTTGTATTTAAAACTCGGTTGCCAAATTATGGGTATTTTCCTAAAGATAGCAAATAATCCCAAAAAGTGCATATAGAACTGAAGTATGGCAATAATTTTTTATTGTTTGCATTGACGATATTCATATCTTGACAATTATACTAAAGAAAAACACTAGAAATATTTTCGAATTACGTTCTATTATTATTGTAGTGTTATCAATTTAGCCATACCGATCTTTATAAATAAACACAAAGTTTACAGCACAATCTAAGAAATATCATAGATGTCTATGTGTAGTAAACAATGGGGCAGAGAGTATTTTATATGCTATCGATTAGGAATTAAGCTATTTCCTAGTCGAAAGAATGTTGGTCTGTAGTTATGCTTCGGTCATTACAATGCTTTAATTTTTAAGTGGGCGTACTTTAAACTCATAAATCAACATAATTTATTTCTAAATTTTATATAATTATATCGTATCTGATGACTCCTAAGTATATATGTACGTTTTATATTATATATAACACAAAATCCTAAAAAGGATACAACCCACTCAATAAGTAAAATGTCAACGCCAACATATACAAAATGAAAATCGCGGTGTGGTAGTCATAAATTTAGAATTTTGGTTTTGGTTTATGAACAAAATAAACATTCTACAAATTGTCTTTGGTCTAATACAGATATTTTAGTTTTAAGAATTTATACATGATATGAATTTTAAACACGAGTACACAACCTCTTAACAGTGAAAATTGTAAATAAATTTGATGAACCCGAATAACATAAATATACAGAGAACCGAACTTGACCTATTTACTTGTGTTGTGTGGCATGAATTAAACGACAATTTAGATAAGAGATTAATGTTATAGTAAATATTGGTATTATATACGAGTATATATGTAAAAAAAAATCAATTATTTTTGTTCTATGCCTCATAATATATTAGGAAGTATATATTTCGAAGCAGTAACATAGTTGTTATGGTGTGGGTGTGGCCATCAAATTTAATTTTCTCTATACATATTTCGTTTAATTAAAGGGCATCGAACTGGGTTTGTCTTTTATTGGAACATTTAAGAAGACTATTACTATTCGGTCCCATTTCATTTCATTCGATCAATAGAAGGTCAATCTGAAAAGCAAAATCGAAAAAAATAATAGAACTCCTGAAAGAAATGCAATATCAAAAATTAAGGCTTAATAAGATCTTAATTTAAATTAACAAATCGATCCTTTAAAAATATGACATAAAGTAAAAAATTCTAGACAAACATAAATAAAAGCAGTATCATGTTTTATAATTTGGATTATATATTAAAGCATATAATTAACATAAAAAAAATGTTATATTTAGGAATTCAATGATATCTCAAATTACAGTAGACTTGATCATGTGCCAAAAATGAGGCTACAACTGAACCAAGCGAAGTATTTCTTACATATATGGGTTTACAGATGATTGAGATGTGTCGATTTAATAAGATGCTTCTAGATTGATTAATTTTATTCATAAGGCCCTTAAAATTCTGTAATGTATTGTATTTCTGTATGGATTTATTCCATCGTAGGTTAAAGACATCAACACAAATGAATGTAATTAAAAAAAAAAATTTTTTTTTCTGTTTTGTGTTGATGATTTCATCTTAAATAAACAACAAATACGGAAAATTATTTGACCTTGAGAAAAAATTGCTTTGTGCCTAAACTATTTACTATACACAAGAAATTACAACTTAAGCCACACAACAAGATGCAAATATGATAATAATAAACATAATTTTCGCATTTAACCTTTAACAATTTTTTTTTTATTTTTCAGAACATAAACACTTGTGCAATCAATTTGAAGTGATTTAAGAAATAAACCAGCAATTCGTTTGAATTCAACTTACACCGAATCAAACAATCTTCACTATTTCCACAAGAAACGTTCGGGAAAAAAAATCTTCTGATTTTCCTTTAAATTTATTTACAAGGAAAACACGGAAGGCAACCATTCGACCAAAAACTATAGATCTCAGATCATTTGTTTAATTTAAAATTCTTATCGTCACTACCTTAGACGGGAGCGACGAAGATTTTTAATTTAAATTTTGAAAGGCATCGTCGATTCTGTTTCACGTCGTTTTTTTTTTTATTAAACAAATAACCGAAGGAGGGAGGTTTAATTAAAACATAATTTTTGGATACGTTGGATACTGCTGTTTAATTAAGTCAAGATGAATGTGTTAAATAATAGCAACGATGATACTGTAGAATGTCCTCTATGCATGGAACCGTTAGAAGTTGATGACTTAAATTTCTATCCATGCACGTGTGGTTATCAAATTTGTCGTTTTTGTTGGCATAGAATTCGTACGGATGAAAATGAATTATGTCCCGCGTGCCGAAAGGCATATCCGGAAAATCCAGCGGATTTTACACCTCTATCTCAAGAGCAGGTAAGTTAAAAAATTTAAAGTATTTTTGTACCGTATTTAATCAATTTTTTTTTTAGATTTCTGCCCTTAAAGCTGAAAAGCGACAAAGAGATCAACAACGAAAACAAAAAATCACGGAAAACCGTAAACATTTGGCTAATGTTAGGGTTGTCCAGAAAAATCTTGTTTTCGTAGTTGGATTACCACCAAGACTGGCCGATCCAGAAGTATTATAAGATTCCATGTTATCAAATTTAGCTGTTTTAATGCCAAATTTATATCCACAGATACTTAAACGTCACGAATATTTTGGTAAATATGGTAAAATACATAAAGTTGTAATAAATCCTAGTACAACATACGCGGGGGTTCAAGGACCCTCTGCGTCCGCATATGTAACTTATTTACAAAATAATGACTCACTAAGGGCAATACAGGCCGTGAATAATATTATGATAGACGGACGTTTAATCAAAACTAGTTTAGGCACAACAAAATATTGTAGTCATTTTATGAAAAATCAACAGTGTCCAAAACCAGATTGTATGTATCTACACGAACTGGGTGATCCAGAGGCTAGTTTTACAAAAGAGGTAAGTTTCAAAATTTATTTATTCAACTTTTGAAAAAATGTATATCGGATTGTGTGCGAAATTATGAATGTGATCATAAATTTATTGGTAAGATATTCATATTACATAAAAATACAATCCAAAACTATAAAATACTTTCCAATTCGAATTCCATGAGTACGATAGTTTTCGCTTTAGTACGATATGCGTCATCGTAATATTGTATTGACAAATATATTAGTTGTGTAAATATTTTATGACAAAGAATTATGATAAATTATTAATTAATAATTATTTTTCGCTTTTTAGGAAATGCATCAAGGCAAGCATCAAGAATATGAAAAAAGACTACACGATGCATTAATAGCACTTACACAGCAACAGTCGTCATCAACAACACCGCCACCGCCCACTATAAATGGTTCTACCGAAAGTTTAGGTATAGGGGTAGCAGTAGTTGGTAGTCCAACTACTAATAAAATTATCGAAACTATTCATTCGAAAATATCACCGTCGAGTAATGGTACTAGTAATGGCCCAATACAAAGTAAAGAGGCATGGCCTAGTTTATCAACATCGCCGGTTAATAAAGAGAATAAAATTAACAATAAAACAAATAATAGTAATAATGGGAGCGGGGGTGGTGGTAAAGAAAACACTATCAAAAATAGTGAAAACCGGAAACACGAAAAAACAAAAAATAAAGATACTAAAGGGAATAAAAATAATAAACAGAATAACAATAGTAATCACAACAGTAATTCCAACAGTAATAAAGAACAGAACATAAGGCAGGAGAATATATTGACAGAAAAAAATAATAAACAGAATAATAATAACAGTTTAATTATAAACAATATAACGGATGATGATTCGAATTCCCTACCCGAATTTGAAAACGATGATTTATCGAACGATGGTAAAGCAGATACACCTTCATTAAGGTAAATATTCTATACGATTATATAATAGCCAGACAATCGACTCGAATCAAATTCTAATTTTGGCAAATATCCAATTTTCTCGTTTTAAATTTATTTTCAGTAGTAGTACATCGAGTAGTAATAATGGTGATAGTGGTACAGTTAGTGAAAGTGCTAGTGGTAAATCATCGCCGGGCACATTCCACGATAATACAAATGTGATAAAATCATCTTTATCTACGTCGTCAGCATCATCGACTTCGTCGACAAGTAGCAGCAGTCATCTTCAACAAGTTGAACAACATAATAAAACAAATTTAGAAAAATCAGCACAATTTGGAACTAGTGATACATCAAATACATTATTTAGTGGTACAACAGATATTAAAAACAACAGTAATATAATAGATACATCATGTAAGTTGAGCTGGGATATATTGTTGCGACTGGTGAAGTGTTTGTTAATTTGTGATCTTATCCTATTATTATAAGTGATTATAATATGTATGATGAAAATAGTGAAAATATTTGTGCAAATTAGTGATTCATACGATATAAATTACATACTGGTGAAAATTTTGGTGTTCTAATAATGATATTTACTGTAAAGGTAACATAGAATTAATTTAGTTTACTGTAATAGTTCGCAAACTATCCCAAATATTTCTAATGTTAAAAATCTGAGTTTTCTAATTTTAATACAATATTTTCAAATTAGAATTATCAGAAAATATGAATGGGTCAAAACTTAAGATAAGTTAATCATCCGATTTTCATTAAGTTCTGGAACTTTTGAATAAATTAAAACTTCAAAATGTTTATGCACTCCAAACGATAGTCTAACTAAAGAAGAAGGTTATATTTATGCATATACTTAAAGGTTTGATAATTAGTGTAAACCTTGACCTTATGTAAATTAGTTTTCTCAAATAAGTTTATCGAATTCTTAAATGTTCTTGCAGTATTTTAAGATGGATCTAGATAGTTTTTCGATTTTACAGCTCTAAAATCTAGTGTTAAAAACATGCTACCAAAATATTGCTAACAGTAGCATTGTTAAAAAACCCCGTCCTAATGATGTGAACGCTCTATGCGAGAAATTAAAAGCTTTGGTTGCAACCAAAGGTACTGGATTCGAATTCCAACGGGTGAGAGATTTTTCATCACTTGATCGCCATTGGTGATGATGGTGAACACAACTATGACTCGCTGTTGGAGTACTCAATCCATAGGCCGAATCATAGAGTGATTTTGTCCGAATCGGCCAGTCACCGAAGTTTTTTTTTGTTTATATTACGAAACATTTCGTTCCTGAAATAAAAGTAAGATAATTCTAAATATCTTACTAAAATAAAACTGACATTTTATTGTTGTCGATGAAATATTTAATAAATGGCACAGTTTTATTTTTTATTTGTATAGAGTTGAAATTATTAGAGAAAGCTTAAATTATTTCATACACAGAATTATTTGTACTGCTTTCGTTAATGAATATTTTTTGGGACAATTTAGTTATATGTTATGTAAATTAGTAGTCTGTTGTTTTAATACCGCCTTCCATCCTGCCAATGTAGCTTTAGTATGCCTTAACGAATCAAGTTTCGTAGATTTTTGTATGGCGCCAAACAAGATAATTTTGCAAGAATGAGCTGAGCGGTCCAAAGTTAGATTTTAAGTCAAAATTGGTATTTTGTCTTAATATCCTGAGATATGGCTTTAAGAAGGTCTTCTCAAGTCCCGTTGTGCAATATTAGGATTATACCAATAAACTTACAGCAAATTCGAAAGTTAATTTTATTATCAATTTATTTAAATGACACGTGAATATTGATATAAAACGTGATTTAAATAAAACGAATATTAATTGTTTATTTATCAGTGGGACAACTGTTTGAAACGAAACATAATATTAAATTTGTAAGAAATTATAGAGCAATTGGCAGATCGGGCGATACATCGTTCGATTTCCAATGAATATGGGTTGAAAAAGCGAGTTTTTGATCTGTGACACCCTACTTATACATGGATCGAACAATAAATAGTACAGGATGCCTGTGCTACACAATGTGCTATGTGATTTTAAAACGAACAAGCTGGCTGGGGACAGCGTAAAGAAGAACGTATTTAATACATACTTAAACTAAAATCCCAATATTTTTGACAGATAATATTAACAGTTTAATAGACTCAACTTATGTTGGGAAGCTCGAACTACCACAGCATTTTCTTTATGTCTTTTAAAAAGTCAAACCATGTTACCAGTCAAAAAGATAATGTGATCACTTTCGGCTCATGTCAGTTGTATTAATTTTAAATAATCCAATTATAAATAAATTAAGCTCTCGGAAATAAGTCCTGACATAGTATATGTGGTTATTGTATTTAATAGAAGTGATGCATCTATTCTGCCGTACCAGGAGAAAAAATGACATGAGAAAATTTATGTTGAAATTTACAAACTAGTTTTCATAAAATACACAGAAAAAAATTAAATCATGTAATTGTTTTGTAATATTAATCATTATAATAAGTACAACAATTTTGTCGCACAAAAATTAAAAATAATGTTTAAATAATAAACAACATGTTGTTCTGTCTAACACATTACACAAGCGATAAAAACCATTACCTAATACTAATCAGTAATGGCTGATTTATCAATAAGTCAATAATATCACAAAATAAATTGAAAATTAGTTGTTACTTACAAAGCATTTTTACCTTACCTACCATACGAGTCGTTTATGGTTCTTTAATATTAATAATTTTCTTTTAAACAATATAATAGTTTAGTTAGAAATATGCAATTAAGATTTAACTAATGCATTTGATACGACTTATCTGCAAATTATTAAGGTGTTTCTGATTAAAACACTTTAGTTAAGTTATTCTTGATCGAGTATCTATAGCTCAATTTGGCCAAAAATATAGATAATGAGAGCGTCTGTAGTACGGCAGTATTGATTTCAAACACTTCTACTGTTAAGCATTACTGATAAATCAAAGCATTTTTCGAGTGCTGATGTCTTATATGTACCATAGCAATTAAATATTCGTCGTTGCAAGAAACGTTCAGTAGATTTTTATCAATTTTGCAATCGAACAAAGATTTTCCAGAAACATTGCGGAAACGGTGATGTTCTTAAACAACAAAAACTTGATTAGCATTTCCTGTAAGCGTTTTCTTTCTCAAGATTTTTAAATCAAAACTTTAAACCAGCTGTACGATGATTCATAAATCTTTTGTAAGGTATAAATGTTGTAGAATTAAATCCACTAGCTCTTTTTGTATCCTAATTTTAACTACAAGAAAGCGTCCAATTATGGTACATAGTGAGATCCATCTCGTTCGATTAACTAAATGAAGATTTATTTCATTGTCCTGAAGTTTTATCGTGGTTCAGTAATATATTATCCTATACAATCTTTATGGCTTGTGATAAGATTTTTCCTATGACTTTCGCTCTCTGATTGAGAATTTATTTTAGCATTAGTCCCAACAATCGTTATGGTATGTGAATATCAACAACAGCTAAATTAATAGTATGGTTATAACACAGGTGATAATTTGTTAGTGAGGCTGCCTCCGTTTGCAACTACCCAAGATTCTTATTAAATCAAATTATAGACCCTACTAGTATACTCATATATGACAACATTAAAGTAGGCTCGGTTGCGTTTAATCGTAAAGAGTGAAGCTAAATTTCTTCCTTACGTTTCTCTTAACCAGCTCGAACTTATTGACTAGAGCTGGGTCGATCCATAAACTGTAACATGAACATATGAATAAGGCAGAACAAATTATAAGAATTTATAATATCGATTGCAAAAATATTGCCGGTAATTCATTTTTTACGGTAAACTATAACTTGTTTATTTTAAACTTATTGCTCAAAATATTGATATTGTATACGGTTTAGCATAGCAAATTTTATAATTTTTCCACTTATTATTACGTGTCATTGCTGCGATTAATGAACTTAATTAGTTGTGTTGGTTAAAATTTAGCAGGTTTGATTTTTAAATATCCAATTACAAATAAATCAAACTTCCTGTTTATACAAATACATCGACACCCTGTTCAATTATACAACTTTCCATTATAAACCGTGTTTATGGTATTTTGTTGTGCCAAACGGAAATATCCAATTATTATTACATGAACAGTTGTGAATTCATGTTATTGTATTATTAGCATATTCATACATTAAATATCGCAAATAAGATGATAAAATAGTTTCTTTTTGTGGTATAAGTCTTCTATATTATAAAATCTAATTAAAACGATCAAACAAATTAATTTATGTTACACCGATTAACATTTTTTTTGATGTCTTCAAATTATTTACTAATGTTGCATTATAAAAATATTTACAGCTCGCTTTTCAAAACTTAGCCTTTTCGATGATAACAATAGTTTCTTCTCTACAAACACATTTCAACCTTATTTCAAAAATGAAGGTACAGTTAATAGCAATCCATCACATTTACCAGATTTATTAAATGGTACCGCGGAATCCGATGAAACATGTTTAGAGCGGGAACAAAGAGATGCAAAATTATTATTAAAAGGACTAAGTGGTTTTCATCATCTTAACAATGAAAATTCATCAGAAGATTGGGAGGCAGCATTTAAATATGTTATGATGCGAAATAGCAATAATAAACAACTAGAGGAACAGCAACATGACGAAATGTTACGCGTACAAGAATTACATAAACAGCGTAATTTAGTGAATAGTTTAAATGGAATACCATCACAACCACATTTACAAATAAATAATTTTAATGGTATTGATTACACAAATAGCACAGATTATTTACATAATCTACCCGATTTAAATCGACTATCGCAGTTGCAACAGCAACAAAGGCTTCATAATAGTATACATGCAGTGCAAGAGAATGGTCATATTTTTCCTGGAAATATGTCAAAATTCTTTGATTTTCATAAAAATCAACAAAACATACATAATGGGCATTCAAATTCACCCCAACAACAAATATCTGATCAATTAAATATGGCTAATTTATTAGAAAATTCTCGATTAAATTCACATTATTTTGATCAAAGTCAAGCTAATAGCATGATTGGTCAACAACAACAACAGTTGCAACAAAAACAGAGAATTCTACCAAATAAGTACGATCAAATTGGTTCACATAATTTGTTAATGAATAATAATACAACAAATCAACAACAAAAAAGATTACAACAACAACCGCCTGCACAGCATCCACATTACATGCCAATCGACGATGATCTAGGTTTTGATCCGTTTATTGAAACACAAAAAGCTCTAGCAGAATTAATGGAGAACGAGAATATACAACAACAAACTCAAATAAATCATAATAAATTATTAGATCAATCGAGACCTCGTATGCCACCACCTGGTTTTAATCATATGAATGCTTTTGGATTTGGTGTGCCACGAGCAGGTATGTTTAAATTATTGTTTTTTTCGAACTTGATCGTATCTTTATATCGAGTTTTTTCTCTTTATTTTTGTCTTCATAGGTAGTAAAATTCTCCCATTTATGAATATGAATGCAAATACACCACCCCAACCACCACAACAACAACAACCGCAGCAAAATAATTGGTCACAGCACATGAATTATCAGCAGCAACAACAACAACAAAATCAATCAAATGATCCACACAACCATCAATCTCAAAATAATCAACATAAAGGTTTTGGTAGCATGTCAGACTGGACAACCTTAGATCCTGCAATTGTATCATATCGGCAATTTCCATCATTTATGTCTGGACCACCAATGCAACAATCACAGCAACAACATAATGCAGCTGACATGTTTATGCCTCAATTAAAACAACAAAATCAAGGTAAGTTTGTTTTTCCGTTGGAAACAATATTTGTAAAAGTAATGTGGAATTATTCTAAATTGTTTACAGGATTTGGGGGCCACCATGGAATTAATTTACAAAATAGTATTATTAATCAACAACAACAAAATTCACCAGCACAGGTAACGTGATTCAATCCATAGACATTATTTTTTTTTTTTTTCATTTTATCGACTTTCACTAAATTTTCTTTGCTTTGTTCTAATTAATACTAGAAAATAATTGTTGATAGATATATTTTTCGTCGCTAGGTACAATTTTTGTCTTGTTGAAATCGTAATTTTGTGTGAAATGGAAATGTTAAATATTCATTGAATCTGTGCAATTGTGTAACTGACTTTATATACTTTAGCAAAAGTGAATGGGAGGATGTTGAAATGATTTATGTGTTAATTGCATGTAGGCTTTGTAAGTTTCGACTTTATAAATTTAAGTTGAATTGTAGTTGGTAAAATATTGAAATATTGGCTTAAGTGTTGATAGATTTACTACAGTTTATGTATGTTTTGGAAAATGCATATCAGAAAATACTAAAACTTTGTTGTTGGTATCGGTTGGTTTGTTTGTTCTTTTCTCTAAGGTTGTATAGTGATAAGTCTATTAAGTCCAATTCATACTTCAATTTCTTCTTTCATTCATTGAATGACTAAGTTTTTCGTCGCTATAGTTTCACATAATTTTTAATCAATATATTTAGCCGATAAAATTCTTTGAATTAATGAATTCCCGCAGATATTGATGTATGAATTCGGCATTAAATGTTTCTACAATATTAAATTTCGGAACAAAAATAAAAATTTTGGAAATTTCGTCTTCCACTTCAATTGAAAATCTATTTTAGTGCAGAAACCAGCTGACGAAAATGAAATTCTTATAATTTTTGTCTTCCATATTTATGTCTGCATAGAGTAAAACTGGCTTTGAGAACTGAATTTATTGTTCCATAATATTTTCGGGGTTAACTGGTCAAACATTTGAAACTGTCATAGACCACTCCTAACCAAATTTTGAGAATTTGTAGTTCTGTAATTTTCTGCTTGTATATAGGGTTGACTTAATTGTTCTCCTTCCCCAAAACTTGAGAGGGATTTTATAGTCGATCTTTTTATCTGGCAAGTAATTTATTATAGTGCAGAAACCAGCTGACGAAAATGAAATTCTTATAATTTTTGTCTTCCATATTTAAGTCTGCATAGAATAAAACTGACTTTGAGAACTGAATTTATTGTTCCATAATATTTTCGGGGTTAACTGGTCAAACAATTGAAACTGTCATAGACCACTCCTAACCAAATTTTGAGAATTTGTAGATCTGTAATTTTACTTGTATATTAGGTTAATTTAATTGTTCTCCTTTCCCAAAAATTGTGAGGGATTTTATAGTCGATCTTTTTATCTGGCAAGTAATCTTTTATAGTGCAGAAACCAGCTGACGAAAATGAAATTCTTATAATTTTTGTCTTCCATATTTAAGTCTGCATAGAGTAAAACTGACTTTGAGAACTGAATTTAATGTTCCATAATATTTTCGGGGTTAACTGGTCAAACATTTGAAACTGTCATAGACCCAGTCCTAACCAAATTTTGAGAATTTGTAGATCTGTAATTTTCTACTTGTATATAGGGTTGACTTAATTGTTCTCCTTTCCCAAAAATTGTGAGGGATTTTATAGTCGATCTTTTTATCTGGCAAGTAATCTTTTATAGTGCAGAAACCAGCTGACGAAAATGAAATTCTTATAATTTTTGTCTTCCATATTTAAGTCTGCATAGAGTAAAACTGACTTTGAGAACTGAATTTATTGTTCCATAATATTTTCGGGGTTAACTGGTCAAACAATTTAAACTGTCATAGACCACTCCTAACCAAATTTTGAGAATTTGTAGATCTGTAATTTTACTTGTATATTAGGTTAACTTAATTGTTCTCCTTTCCACAAAAATTGTGAGGGATTTTATAGTCGATCTTTTTATCTGGCAAGTAATCTTTTATAGTGCAGAAACCAGCTGACGAAAATGAAATTCTTATAATTTTTGTCTTCCATATTTAAGTCTGCATAGAATAAAACTGACTTTGAGAACTGAATTTATTGTTCCATAATATTTTCGGGGTTAACTGGTCAAACAATTGAAACTGTCATAGACCACTCCTAACCAAATTTTGAGAATTTGTAGATCTGTAATTTTACTTGTATATTAGGTTAACTTAATTGTTCTCCTTTCCCAAAAATTGTGAGGGATTTTATAGTCGATCTTTTTATCTGGCAAGTAATCTTTTATAGTGCAGAAACCAGCTGACGAAAATGAAATTCTTATAATTTTTGTCTTCCATATTTAAGTCTGCATAGAATAAAACTGACTTTGAGAACTGAATTTATTGTTCCATAATATTTTCGGGGTTAACTGGTCAAACAATTGAAACTGCCATAGACCACTCCTAACCAAATTTTGAGAATTTGTATATCTGCAATTTTTTGTTTGTATTTAGAGTTTGATTTTATTGTTCGCCTTTCGTTCCCAATAGTTGTGCGTGATTTTACAATCGATCTGTTCATCTGGCAAGTAATCTATTTTAGTGCAGAAACCAGCTGACGAAAATGAAATTCTTATAATTTTTGTCTTCCATATTTAAGTCTGCATAGAATAAAACTGACTTTGAGAACTGAATTTATTGTTCCATAATATTTTCGGGGTTAACTGGTCAAACAATTGAAACTGTCATAGACCACTCCTAACCAAATTTTGAGAATTTGTAGATCTGTAATTTTACTTGTATATTAGGTTAATTTAATTGTTCTCCTTTCCCAAAAATTGTGAGGGATTTTATAGTCGATCTTTTTATCTGGCAAGTAATCTTTTATAGTGCAGAAACCAGCTGACGAAAATGAAATTCTTATAATTTTTGTCTTCCATATTTAAGTCTGCATAGAGTAAAACTGACTTTGAGAACTGAATTTAATGTTCCATAATATTTTCGGGGTTAACTGGTCAAACATTTGAAACTGTCATAGACCCAGTCCTAACCAAATTTTGAGAATTTGTAGATCTGTAATTTTCTACTTGTATATAGGGTTGACTTAATTGTTCTCCTTTCCCAAAAATTGTGAGGGATTTTATAGTCGATCTTTTTATCTGGCAAGTAATCTTTTATAGTGCAGAAACCAGCTGACGAAAATGAAATTCTTATAATTTTTGTCTTCCATATTTAAGTCTGCATAGAGTAAAACTGACTTTGAGAACTGAATTTATTGTTCCATAATATTTTCGGGGTTAACTGGTCAAACAATTGAAACTGTCATAGACCACTCCTAACCAAATTTTGAGAATTTGTAGATCTGTAATTTTACTTGTATATTAGGTTAACTTAATTGTTCTCCTTTCCACAAAAATTGTGAGGGATTTTATAGTCGATCTTTTTATCTGGCAAGTAATCTTTTATAGTGCAGAAACCAGCTGACGAAAATGAAATTCTTATAATTTTTGTCTTCCATATTTAAGTCTGCATAGAATAAAACTGACTTTGAGAACTGAATTTATTGTTCCATAATATTTTCGGGGTTAACTGGTCAAACAATTGAAACTGTCATAGACCACTCCTAACCAAATTTTGAGAATTTGTAGATCTGTAATTTTACTTGTATATTAGGTTAACTTAATTGTTCTCCTTTCCCAAAAATTGTGAGGGATTTTATAGTCGATCTTTTTATCTGGCAAGTAATCTTTTATAGTGCAGAAACCAGCTGACGAAAATGAAATTCTTATAATTTTTGTCTTCCATATTTAAGTCTGCATAGAATAAAACTGACTTTGAGAACTGAATTTATTGTTCCATAATATTTTCGGGGTTAACTGGTCAAACAATTGAAACTGCCATAGACCACTCCTAACCAAATTTTGAGAATTTGTATATCTGCAATTTTTTGTTTGTATTTAGAGTTTGATTTTATTGTTCGCCTTTCGTTCCCAATAGTTGTGCGTGATTTTACAATCGATCTGTTCATCTGGCAAGTAATCTATTTTAGTGCAGAAACCAGCTGACGAAAATGAAATTCTTATAATTTTTGTCTTCCATATTTAAGTCTGCATAGAATAAAACTGACTTTGAGAACTGAATTTATTGTTACATAATATTTTCGGGGTTAACTGGTCAAACAATTGAAACTGTCATAGACCACTCCTAACCAAATTTTGAGAATTTGTAGATCTGTAATTTTTTTCTTGTATTTAGGGTTTGATTTTATTGTTCGTCTTTCGTTCCCAAAAATTGTAAGGGATTTTATAGTCGATCTTGTTATCTGGCAAGTAATCTATTTAGTGCAGAAACCAGCTGACGAAAATGAAATTCTTATAATTTTTGTCTTCCATATTTAAGTCTGCATAGAATAAAACTGACTTTGAGAACTGAATTTATTGTTCCATAATATTTTCGGGGTTAACTGGTCAAACAATTGAAACTGTCATAGACCACTCCTAACCAAATTTTGAGAATTTGTAGATCTGTAATTGTTTGCTTGTATTTAGGGTTTGATTTTATTGTTCGTCTTTCGTTCCCAAAAATTGTAAGGGATTTTATAGTCGATCTTGTTATCTGGCAAGTAATCTATTTAGTGCAGAAACCAGCTGACGAAAATGAAATTCTTATAATTTTTGTCTTCCATATTTAAGTCTGCATAGAATAAAACTGACTTTGAGAACTGAATTTATTGTTCCATAATATTTTCGGGGTTAACTGGTTAAACATTTAAAACTGTCATAGACCACTTCTAACCAAATTTTGATAATTTGTAGATCTGTAATTTTTTGCTTGTATTTAGGGTTTGATTTTATTGTTCGTCTTTCGTTCCCAAAAATTGTAAGGGATTTTATAGTCGATCTTGTTATCTGGCAAGTAATCTATTTAGTGCAGAAACCAGCTGACGAAAATGAAATTCTTATAATTTTTGTCTTCCATATTTAAGTCTGCATAGAATAAAACTGACTTTGAGAACTGAATTTATTGTTCCATAATATTTTCGGGGTTAACTGGTCAAACAATTGAAACTGTCATAGACCACTCCTAACCAAATTTTGATAATTTGTAGATCTGTAATTTTTTGCTTGTATTTAGGGTTTGATTTTATTGTTCGTCTTTCGTTCCCAAAAATTGTAAGGGATTTTATAGTCGATCTTGTTATCTGGCAAGTAATCTATTTAGTGCAGAAACCAGCTGACGAAAATGAAATTCTTATAATTTTTGTCTTCCATATTTAAGTCTGCATAGAATAAAACTGACTTTGAGAACTGAATTTATTGTTCCATAATATTTTCGGGGTTAACTGGTTAAACATTTAAAACTGTCATAGACCACTTCTAACCAAATTTTGAGAATTTGTAGATCTGTAATTTTTTGCTTGTATTTAGGGTTTGATTTTATTGTTCACCTTTCGTTCCCAATAGTTGTGCGTGATTTTACAATCGATCTGTTCATCTGGCAAGTAATCTATTTTAGTGCAGAAACCAGCTGACGAAAATGAAATTCTTATAATTTTTGTCTTCCATATTTAAGTCTGCATAGAATAAAACTGACTTTGAGAACTGAATTTATTGTTCCATAATATTTTCGGGGTTAACTGGTCAAACATTTGAAACTGTCATAGACCCAGTCCTAACCAAATTTTGAGAATTTGTAGATCTGTAATTTTCTGCTTGTATATAGGGTTAACTTAATTGTTCTCTTTTTCTTAAAATTGTGAGGGATTTTATAGTCGATCTTTTTATCTGGCAAGTAATCTATTATAGTGCAGAAACCAGCTGACGAAAATGAAATTCTTATAATTTTTGTCTTCCATATTTAAGTCTGCATAGAATAAAACTGACTTTGAGAACTGAATTTATTGTTCCATAATATTTTCGGGGTTAACTGGTCAAACAATTGAAACTGTCATAGACCACTCCTAACCAAATTTTGAGAATTTGTAGATCTGTAATTTTTTGCTTGTATTTAGGGTTTGATTTTATTGTTCACCTTTCGTTCCCAATAGTTGTGCGTGATTTTACAATCGATCTGTTCATCTGGCAAGTAATCTATTTTAGTGCAGAAACCAGCTGACGAAAATGAAATTCTTATAATTTTTGTCTTCCATATTTAAGTCTGCATAGAGTAAAACTGACTTTGAGAACTGAATTTATTGTTCCATAATATTTTCGGGGTTAACTGGTCAAACATTTGAAACTGTCATAGACCCACTCCTAACCAAATTTTGAAAATTTGTAGATCTGTAATTGTTTGCTTGTATTTAGGGTTTGATTTTATTGTTCGTCTTTCGTTCCCAAAAATTGTAAGGGATTTTATAGTCGATCTTTTTATCTGGTAAGTAATCTATTTTAGTGCAGAAACCAGCTGACGAAAATGAAATTCTTATAATTTTTGTCTTCCATATTTAAGTCTGCATAGAATAAAACTGACTTTGAGAACTGAATTTATTGTTCCATAATATTTTCGGGGTTAACTGGTCAAACAATTGAAACTGTCATAGACCACTCCTAACCAAATTTTGAGAATTTGTTGATCTGTAATTTTCTGCTTGTATATAGGATTGACTTAATTGTTCTCCTTTCCCAAAAATTGTAAGGGATTTTATTGTCGATCTTTTTATTTGGCAAGTAATCTATTTTAGTGCAGAAACCAGCTGATGAAAATGAAATTCTTATAATTTTTGTCTTCCATATTTAAGTCTGCATAGAATAAAACTGACTTTGAGAACTGAATTTATTGTTCCATAATATTTTCGGGGTTAACTGGTCAAACATTTAAAACTGTCATAGACCACTCCTAACGAAATTTTGAGAATTTGTTGATCTGTAATTTTTTGCTTGTATTTAGGGTTTGATTTTATTGTTCGTCTTTCGTTCCCAAAAATTGTAAGGGATTTTATAGTCGATCTTTTTATCTGGCAAGTAATCTATTTTAGTGCAGAAACCAGCTGATGAAAATGAAATTCTTATAATTTTTGTCTTCCATATTTAAGTCTGCATAGAGTAAAACTGACTTTGAGAACTGAATTTAATATTCCATAATATTTTCGGGGTTAACTGGTCAAACATTTGAAACTGTCATAGACCAGTAATAACCAAATTTTAAGAATTTGTAGATCAATAATTTTCTACTTGTAATTAGGTTTGATTTTACTGTTCTTCGTTCTTTACTCATAATTGTGCGTCATTTTACAATCGATCTGTTTGTTTGGCAAGTAATTTATTTTAGTGCCGAAAAATCGGACAAAAATATAACATTCATCATTTTTTTCTTTCATAAATAATTTTGCATAGAATGAATAATATCTTAAGAACCGAATTTAATCTTTCCATTTCAATTCAGGGTTTATTGATCTAACAATAATTAATATTAAATATTATTAATAAAATTTCTAATAATTTTCAATTTAATTAATTTAATTTTTATTTTTTTTTTATTTTAGGTGAATTACTCCCATACAAATTGGTTAAACACAAATTTAGATCAAAATAATATGTACATGAATAATTTAACTAATGGTTTTACAAATAATTTTGATAAATATTCAATTCCAATGCCACCAGGTTTCCAAAATAATGTTGGTAGCAAACCACAGCAAAAAACAGAATGTATTAATTAATTAAATAAACAAAACAAAAACAAATGATCTAATAGAATTTTGTTTAAACAAAAAATAAAACAAAAACCATTCTTTTTTTATTTAATTAAAATTATGACACGAAACTATTTGCTAATTAAAAAATATATATTTTTCCTCTACAAAACAAAAAAGCTATTAATTTGGTTATAAAATTTTATTATTGAGATTTTTTTTTTATTTATATTTATTAAAAAACAATATATAATACGCAGATTTTGCTGATTTTTTTTACTTTATTATTTTTAAAAAAAATTATTGGATTTTAAAAAAATATTTGACGAGTCGTTTCGTATTTTAAACGTGCCTAGCCAACACATTTTAAATATTCGACTTTAAATATTTATGTTAATATTTTTTAAAACCAATTAATTCAAATTAAAATTATTTTTAACAATTTTACAGATTGTTTTAAAATTTAAAAAAAAAATTTTATTTTTTCATTTATTTGCAAACATTTTAAATAAAATAACAAAACAAAAATCTATTTAACTGTGTATAGAAATTTTTATTATTGATCTTTATAAAAGAAATAAATTATATATATTTTTTAAAAATTAAAAATATAATTAAAAAATGCTGCTAACTTATGTTGTTGTTATAAAAAAAAAAATAAGTATGATTATTTCATAAAAATATGATACGATAATGATGAGAAAATAAAATATTTAAACTATTAACATTTTTAATAAATTGAAATTTTGAAAAGCAAAAGAAAAATATCTTTAAAAAGAAAATTAAAATTATCTATAATTTTTTTTTTATTTCTTTATAAACCTTAAATTACATATGTGTTAGTAAAAAAAAACAAACAAAATAAAAATAAATTCAATATTATTGCTATTTATAAAATGAAAATTATACAAAAAAAAAACCATACATAAAACATACAAAAAATGATTGCTATTGTTGTTGTTTTTAATAACAGACTATAATATTATTATTATTATTGATTGATTTGATAAGATGATGATAATGATGATGCATGATGGAAATGCAATATGATGATAATCGACGATAAACAAACACGAAAATATAATATAAATTATTATGATTAGTAAAAGAGAATATTTAAATAATGTAAATTGGGAAATTTTTGAAAAAAATTTCCCTCAACAAATTACAAGAAAACATGAGAAAAATGATATGAATACTTGAAAGAATTACACAAAAACTATTGTAATGATTATAATATCCAATTAAATAAATTATAAAAAAAATGTGTTATTTAACTGTGAAAACTCACGAACAAAGAAAAACAAACAAATTTATGTAATTGATGTTTGGAGTCAATAGGAAAATCGCGTGTATAAATATTTATAACGTTTGCACGACGACGGATGTGGGTTCGGTAAAGGTAAACTAAAGCGAGTTAAATTTAAACCCATAAAGGCGACGATTGAATTAATCAATCATTATACAGATCAATATTTCGGAACATGACGAAATGTATAATAATTAAATGGTTTTACAGACCATTGCTGGCCCGTACCGTATCAACAATCCGATTCCATCGGTTTCGATCCCAAGCTTGCTTTTCGTTTCGTATTGTTCTAGACAACCCAAATAAACCATAAATTGCTGCACAATCCGTTTAGGATCGTCACGCAGAACGTGTCCGATCCAGCGTAGTCGCTGTTTTGATTTCAAGAACGACATCAAAAACCATCGAATTTTCATTAAATTCTTGATCTCGTGGTTGAAGAGAACTTGGTAAATGTCGTCATCGTCGCGATTGGGGCCATATAACATGCGCATGTCTCCTCTTGAATCTCCTTAACCATATCTCATTTTCATCCATGGGGGTCCAACTCTCATATCCATACATGACAACGAGTCTGATGAACATGTGTAGAAATTCAGCTTTTCTGTATTTCCAATGTACTTTGATTTTAGCGGTGGACGGATGTCATACAAGCACAGTTGAAAATAAAATATGGATACCGCCCATCTTATACTAGATCCACGGCCTTTGATAACGGACACGCAGTTTAGGATTGGTACAAATAACGTGGAGTCGGTAAAAAAACTACATTGGTTCACAGTGAAGATGACCTCGGCAATCTTGGTGTTGGTTTTCTGCTTGGGTCCCAGATAAAAAAAAAGCTGTTTTGGATTTTAAAGCAGTTGATAATCGTATGTGTAAGCTACGTTTGCGGGTGCTACTGGCCAACCTAACAATCATTTGTGTTCATGCGCCCACTAATGTAAGCCAAACCAAAGATAAAGACTCATTTTACAACCATTTGGATGATTTGACGGGATCCATACCGGAGCAGAACGTCAGAATTTTATTGATTGGAGACTTTAATGCCTCCACACGGAAACCTCCGTGTTAACATCGATGCAGTGCTCGACACTTGGAAGGATCATTTCTCATAAAGTGAAGTTATGCCGATTTTCAGGTCAGTTACTACTGAAAGTTTCTCGTTGAGGATGATTCTTTCTAAATATTACGAAACATCTCGTGACGTACATCAGGAGTTCTTAGAATTCCAACAAGCCTATGATTCAATCCATCGGGATAGCCTATGGTTTGCTTTACGATGTCTAGGAATATCTGATAAATATGTGCGTTTATGTAAAATTACAGTAATGCAGTCACAATGTTGTGTAAAAGTTGAGAACAAGCTATCAGGAATTTTAATAATCAGCTCAGGTGTACGGCAAGGAGATGCTCTATCTCCGATACTCTTTGAGCTCATGTTAGAATTTATCTTTCGTAAAAGCGAAACACCTTAGGACAACATCTTGTACCGTCAGTCTAACCAGGTTCTGGCATATGCAGGTGATATCTGTGTATTAGGATTGAATGGCAACGGTGTTTGAGAACTACTGGATCCACTTGTACGATTCTCAGCTTCCGTTTGTCTCGAAATCAATGAGCTCAAAACAAAATATATGATCACTGGTTTTAGAGAACAAGACGCATTCGCAGTGGATTTTAGTAGTGGTGACTACACATTTGAAAACGTGACAATTTTCCGATTCCTCGGATTCCTTGTCACTTATGATAGTTGTGTGGGAGGAGATATCAAAGCGTGTTTTGTCGCTGGCAACCGTGCTTTGTATGCCTTACGTACACTGCTAAATTCACAATACCTTGCAAATGCCGACAAGCTGAAGTTGTACAAGGTGTTGTTTAGATCCATTGTCATGTATGGGTGTAAGAGTTGGATCCTGCCGGATATATATGAAAAATGGTTAGTAATATTTGAGAGATTAATGCGCGATGATGACGACACTTTTGCGAGTTTTATTCAACCACGATATCAGGAATCTAATGAAAATTTCTGATCTCGTTCGTGAATAAAAGGACAGAGAGTACGCTGACTTAGTCATGTTGTGCGAGCCGATGCTGCAGTGAACTCCGAGAAGAAAACCGCCATTTGGCAGTCGCAGAGGTCGCTGTCAGCGACAATGGCTCCTCGGAGTAGAGAACGACTTGTCTTCTTCTGGTTATATAGAACAATACGAAAGACAAGCTCAGCTTCGAACTAATCCATTAGAGCCAGACTATTGACTCGGTACGGGTCAGTAATGGCCTGTAAAAGCCATTTTATTATTATTAATCTTTAAGACCACTGGAAGCCGAGAATCGTACAAGCAGATTCAGTAGTGCTAAAATACCGTTACCATTCAGTCCAATTACACAGATATCGCAGGCTGCATTTGCCAGGAAATAAATAAATTAGAGAACGCTTAGTTAGTTAGTTTCCTTTAAATAAACTTCTAAAATGTTACTTCTAAAAAGACTTTACACTAATCGGAAAAATGCCAAGATGTTTACTAGGCCTTCTATTCAAATGTGTAATGGGTTCGTAGCTTTCATCATATTTGCCATCAAAACGCACGCAGTTATTCATGTGCTCAAACCAATTGGTAAAGCACTTGGGTCGACTGCTTTTTGGAGTGATGCTCACGTGCTCCTTCAATAAAAATCGTTGTCTACCCAGCTGATATTTGATTCTTGGGGTAAAAGAATACATTGTTTGTTGGATTGTTGCCTGGTCTAAATATTCCAAGGATATTGTCTTTTCATTCCAAGGATATTGTAAAAATGGGTGTAAAGTGAGCCTGGTGCTTTCCGAGAGATCCTGCTTAAAGCTTGTTCGTACACTCTAAACTACCCAATCAATCAACTATTATTTCTAAACAAGACAAGACCACGCTTTGTGTTCCTAAGGTCTACGTAATTTAATAGTGAAGGTGATCTCGGCAGTCTCCGTGTTCGATTCCTTATTAGGCCACTGGTTACAAAGGTGGATTTGGATTTTAAAGCAATTAAGAATGTGTATAGGTCACATTTACGCGACTAGACAAAATGACAATAATCTAGAGAACGAGTAATCCGGAGTACGACTTCAGGATGGTAATTGTCGACTTTAATACTAGCGTAGGTAAAAATCAAACAAACTCAAGACGATTCGAAGTCATATTGACCATTTGTTAATTTCTAAGGGATGGTCTCAAATCTTCTAAGGTATGAGATCATAACTGTTAACTACTAATTTCATTAATTTTGTTATCAATAATCATCAATTCGTCGAGTTTCTTCAATCACAAAATATAATTTTTTTTTAATTCATTGATCTCTGAGATCAGTTCTACCATTTAGAAGGTGCCGATATTACTGTGGGATTACGAGAACTGGTAATGACCAGTTTATTAAAAAGAATATTGCCTTGTCTGACTATTATAAAAAACAACCTTTTTAGAATTAATCAGAACTCCAGAAGACGCTTAAATTCTAAACTACTAAATCAAGGTTCACCTATCGGACTCCATGCAATAAAACATTTGAAGGTAGCAGTTGCGTTTTTGTTATAATGGTGTGCACATGCTTACCAAGTTTTATCAATAAGCTCCAAGATATATTTTTAATCAATTACAAAATTAATCATCGCTTTCTCAAAACTTTGGGTATGTTTTCTAAATTAACTTGCTGTATTAAATCGATGCTGGGAAACTGGATATTGTTGCCGTCTAATTGTTCGCGACTTTATTGTATTATATGAGTAAAAAAGAATTTTTATCTGGCCGATATTTTATACGTTGCTTGTCTTTTGTGATTCACATGTTTGCTGAGTTGATATTTTCATTCCATCACATGCCTATAAATTGTCATAACATACTTATCATGTCGTTTTCAAGGTTCGTTTTATTCTTGGTAATACTTCACAATTGTATACTAATCTGAATTGTGAATTATTCTAATATCAAAAGCAGTACTTACACTAATTACTCCCCTTACATCGCAACTGTAAAATGCAACCGATCGAGTAAAAGGTGGTGTTTTCAGATTAAGTCGTTTTTTTAAATTGTATTTTTTTTCCTTTATCTCCAATTTAGGAGCATCCACTATTCTGAACCATCTTACTCTATTTGGGGCTATTGATTTTATTTCTGCCCATGATTTTCCCAGGTGTTTTGCCTCTGCTAGCATGGTTCTCTTCCATGTCATTGCTGGTCTTCCAACCTTTCTTTTTCCTTGTGGATTCCAGTCTAATGACATCCTCGTTATATTATAACGACAGCGTGTGACGTCATTATTTTAATTATTCAGATGTAGATGCTGTGCGAAGCAAAGCTCAGTTTCGATCTGATGAGGAATCGTAAATAATTTTGTTAAAAATTATTTGTCATCTCATCAGGCCATGGCGACCGAGTGCTATGTGTAATAGCTACTTTACGCTCTATATATATTTATGTACAATGTACATGTAGCGTTAGCGAATTATATGGAATTGCACGAAATATCTGAATAATTTTAATTGTGTGTGTAGCGATGGTCGCTACAATATCACTTGATGCCTTCCCTAGTGTGTGGCCAATCCATCTCCATTTTCGTCGCTTTATTTCGGTCTCAATGTTTGACTGACATGTTGTTATATGCAGATTGATGTTACTGATCGTGTTAGGCCAGAAGCACTTAAGTATTCGAAGGCATTTGTTTACGAATACCTGTAGCTTCTGTATGATTTTTCCTGCATGCTTCCATGTCTCACACCCATACAGAAGTACCGATTTCACACATGAGTTGAACATTCGTATCTTGGTCTTGCGCGACAGGACAGAAGTATGCCAGACTTTGTGTAACATGTTGAATGTATATCTGGCTTTATTTATACGTTTGTGTATGTCTTCTTCTGTCCCACCTGTTTTTTAAATTGTATATGTTATTCATTCTGTTCTGCAGCTAGAGCTCTTCAATCTTATCTTATCATATTATTTTTACCTGCGATTTCCAACATCCATGATAATGATGATTTATGATCTAGGTATTTATATTTTAGATTCAAAATATATTTGTGAAGCTTATAGTTTATGAATCACTCAAATATTAAGTAGTTTACTTCATACTGATAACACTGATAATGATAAAAATACATCTTATCTTAAAACAATACGTTGTTTATATAACAATAGAGAATAGGGTTAAGCTATTAACCTTACAATAGTTTGGCTACATCCTGATGGGCTATGAAAGGTGAAAAATCTACGTGGGAAAGTATTTTCGCACAAATTACGCTTAATTTAACAAAATTTGAAGACTGCATATTACATCGCAGACCCTAGCTTCCTTAGGTGTTACTGTTTGAATGCTAATTTAATCGAGGTATAAACGCGGTCTCGTTTAGTTGGTATATTTTCTGACAGAGCGCGTTGTATATATATATATAACATTTTTTAATGTGTAAAAACGTGTTTTAAGTTAGTCCTTTTTTGTCTGTGAAATGCTAACCTTTAAGCATCTCAATAAAAACATTACTATAAAAATCTAATCTAGCTTCAAATTACAAATTCTAATTTACGTAATCAAATCAAAAATCTCTGAGGTTATGTAAATTTAGTAGTTTTGGTAAATTTTTTTTGTGTCAATTGGATTTTTTTTGTTGTCGTCGAAACGAGTGTACTGCATAAAATATAAAATATGGCGGAAAGTACAACCAACAGCATCAGCAAAATAACACAGTTTGATGGGTCAAATTTCAGTAATTGGAAATATCGGATAGGGATTTTACTTGATGAAAGAGATTTGAGAAAATACATCAATGAGGGCCTGGTTGAATTGAAACATATTTTATATGCACGAAAAACATGAGATAAAAATATAAATTTAACTTTTGTGCGAGTGAGACGGAGAACTTTTGCTGCACGCTGTGCATACAAAATTATTTTGTATTTTTTTTGTTTTGTCGCCATAATTATGGCAGCAAAACGAAAAAATATAAAATTGGAATACTGAAATTTTGGCTGGTGTGGAAGCAAAGGAACGTGATAAAATTAGATTGGAAGAGAAAAAATGCGTGTTAGTGTTGGTACAAACAATTCATGATAACCAACTCGAATGTGTAAGAAATAAATCACGTGCAAAAGGCATGTATGATGCATTGTGCAGTATTTTTGAAAGATAAAGTGTAGCAAGTCAGGTTTCGTTGCGAAAACCACTTTTGATGATGAAATATGATGAAAGTGATAGCATCATGGAGCATTTTTTGCTGTTTGACAAGAAGATTTGTGAGCTAATTTCAGCGAGTATTAAGATGGAAAAGATTGACATTATTGTTCATCTGTTACTCACATTACCAAAGAGCTATGATACTTAGTGACGGCATTGGAGACAATCGACACAGACAAGTTAACTTTGGATTTTGTCAAAACGCGTTTGATGGATGAGTACAATAAGCGAACAGGTAGAAATTGTTCAAGTACAATTTTCACAATCAGGTGAATAGGGAAAATCGAAGGAGATCATTTGTCTCAGTGTTTTCTTAATAAAAATAAAAAAAGGAACAACGGTTCGGCCAGTGCTAACAAAGCAATCGAAGAAAAAAAAGAAGTATCGACAATGTGTGGGTTTGTAGATCTGGAATTGTGTGTTGGTGAGTCGGCAGCATCTAACGCACAAACAAAGCGGCATAACGTGAATTGAATTCACAGAAATGGATTCTAGTGCAACGCAACATATGTCTGACGAACAAAAGTACTTTAGTAAGCTAGAAGAAATCGACGAGTTGCCGTTGCAAAGAAAAAGCAAAGTATTTTTGCGAATAAACGTAGTGATATTCCATTGAAAACATTTTATAATGGTAACACATCGATTACTGTAATGAAGGATGTTTTATTGGTGAAAGATTTGATGTCGTTACGTGCTTTGCCTAGAAAGGGCTATAAAGTGCTGTTTGAGGGTGACCAAGCATTTGTCTCATTTAGTGGAATAATTAAATTCGTTGGGCAAATCCGTTAAGGAAATCTGTATAAAGTCCCATTTCATGTGGACAACAATGTTTGCTGGTTATACAGGTGACATGAATTTGCATAAAATTACTCAAAGTTTGTGGCATTTTAGATTGGGTCACTTGATTGCAAATAATATGAAGAAACTGACAAGTAAGATGGCTGATGGATTAAATCTAGTAAATGTTGACAATTTGAGAGCTACTACAATGAAAAAGGTATTCAAATGTCATTAACTTTTCCGTATAATCCAGAAATGAATTCTATTTCCGAGCGATTGAATCGAACACTTGAAGAAAAGTCAAGAACAATGCTTTTGGCAAGTGAACTGGATGGAAAGTTTTGGAACGAGGCTATCATCACTGTAAATTATTTAAAAAATCGATCACCGACAAATGTAGTTGGAAAGCAGTTTGAAGAGGAAACCCCAGCTGAAATTTGGTTTGGTCAAAAACCGAATTTGTCACATCTTCGTATTTTTGGTTGTGAATGTTACAATTATATTCCATGGAATAATCATACCAAATTAAAGCAAAAATCATCGAAATGTATCATGCTCGGATATGGTTCATCATATGGTACATATCGTCTATGGGATATAAAACAATAACAGCAAATAATGGGCAGAAGTGTAACTTTCAACGAGTCATCGGTTTTAAATCGAGAAAAATTTATTAAGATAATTGATTCAGAGGCGGTTAATGATGACAGTTCGGGTGATCGAGGTATGAATGATACAAGTGACCAGTCATTCGATAAACGTAATGATATGCTGTCAGATGGCAACGAAAATCGAGCTCATTTTTGGGAATGCAGGTGATAAAAATGATTCGAAACCCACATCTGGATATGTGTTCAAGTTATTTGGAAACTCAGTCAGTTGGTCATCACGCAAGCAGCCAAATGTTAGTAAATCGTCGACTGAAGCTGATTACATTGCACTCTGTGAAGCTATTAGTGAGGGCGAATGGATAAAGAAATTATTGGTTGAACTGAAGATCAATTACAACGAACCAATTCCAATACATGAAGACAATAAATCTTGCATCAAAATTGCTGAGGAGCTACGTGAATATACAAACGAATGAAGCATTTGGATGTAAAATACATGTTTACACGAGATTATATTCAAGCACAGAAGTATGAAATGGTTCAAATATCGCCGAAGACCAAGTGGCCGGCATAATGACAAAAGCACTTGGAAAAACCTTGTAAATACGTAATCATATCATAAATCTCTGAGATACAAGCTGTTGTTCAGAATCGTTTTCATGTATGGGTATGATAGTTATCATTTTTAATTATTAGTGTTGCCTAATCCTCTCTATAAATATCGAAGTTCGTTCATAATTTTTGCATTCATACTACGTACCATCCTCCACGTTTATTCGTAATCCAGCAGACAATCAGTAATATTTTTTGCTCCCACTTAGAGAAATATACCTAAATAAACTCACAACAAATGTGTTATACATTTTCAGCTTTACACTTGCACTCAGAGCAGTGTGGAGAATCATCGTGTTTGAACTTATAAAGATACGCACGAAAACAACCATGCCCAGTGAGGAACTGACTCAGGTAGAAATCAACCACTCATTATCTCTTATTTGTCCATTTATTTAACGAAGAGATTAAGTTGATGAGTCCAACGTTCTTTCGGCGAATTATCCTCCGCACCTGCAACTCGTTCACATCATCCGCGCCGATCTTTTCTTCTTGTTCTCATCCCCACGATGGGAATAGATAATAAGACGCGCCTTAGCTAATAAATCCACTGGTGCCATTCCCACTATGAGACAGAGGACCTCATTCGGGACAATACTAAATGCACAAACCATTTTAAAGTGCTTAACCTATAAACGGAAACCACTTGCTGCTTATATGTTCACTTTTTCATAGCACTCGTCCAAAAGGGTTCACCATACATCAGAATCGATGTAACCACGTTACTAAGTAATAATCTGTGACTGCGGCGAGCATTTCTTTTGTTTGGTATTATGCACGATTAAGCTCGATTTATTTCCCCAGCTTCCTCACACACAATGTTCAAATGGGCTTTGAATGATAGTCTCTGTATCGTTTTGCTGTCCACCCACTTTAATCCTTGTGATTTCCATCCTTTTCCTACTGAAGATCAGAACTATTTCCATCTTCTGTTTGGCCAACTGAAAACTTTTAGACGATAATAATTCCTGAATGACTCTTACACTCCAGGTTCAGGTTTATTCTATCTCCTCTCTATGTTTTGCTACCACAACAACTGCCACATCACCCGCAAAGCCGACAAATGTTGTTTCTTTAGGTATCAGCAGTTTAAAAATGCCGTCATACATGACGTTCCACAAAGTAGGAGCTAGCACTGACCCTTGTGGTAGTATTCCGGTAATATAATAGTGTTTTGTGCCCCCATTGATATCTTATTTTAAAAATCTATTTCTTAAGTAATTAGCCACCGCTCACTAGCCTTTAAATACTTGGGAACCTCTAAACTTAGTAGCTCGTCTAATAGGGACTCCCAACTAGCCGAGTTAAGAACATTTTTAACATCTAATGTAACCACCGCACATTATTTTTGGAACTTTCCTTCCATCTGACACCTGCAATCGCCACTCGCACCATATCTACCACAAGCTTAATATCGTCAATGGTAGTAGAGTCGGCTATACAAAATCCATATTGATTTTCAGACAGGTCCGCTTTGTTTTTAATGTCATCCTGCAGTCTTTCGCATATGATCCTCTCTAATATTTTACTAGCCATATCCAGCAAGCAGATTGTGGGGTATTCCACTGCATAGGGAATAAAGCTATCCTTTAGGTCAGTATTATACAAGCAAACAATCCACTTCGGATATGCACGGATCGCCGTTGTCAACGCTACCTTGGGGATTTTATCAGGGCCGGAAGCCTTGTTGATTCCCACCTTGCTACATGCTCTAAGGATCTCCTCTATTAACACTGGTGAAGATACTACTCCTTCGCCCCTTGGTTCACATAACCAGGCTATCGTCGAAATAACGTAAAGACAATATTTTCCAATAATCCTGAGCACGATGGGCATGCATTATATGTACGCTTATAAACCAAAGAACCCGGTTTACCTCTTCACACAATTCTTGAAATCTGCAGCTTGCTTGCTTTAATGGAACACATAAGTCCTGAGCGAGAAGCACAATAAAGTTTCCGTAACTCGTATTTTGTTTCGGGCCTTGTGCGTTTTTACTTTATATATAAGCGTCTAGCACGCAAGTATTTTTTACGCAGTTTGGTTATAGCCTTGGTCCACCAGTACACTGGAACCTTCCAGCTATCTATTGATCTCCGTGGCATTGCTGCACAAAATAGTTTAGTGGCCACTGTGTGTTTATAGATAACTTATCCTGACAACATCTAAGTTGCAATGGTTCAAAACTTTGGCCTAGAATAAGGCTCAGTATTTCCAGCCTCTGCAGTGAAAAAAATTTCTGAAAAAGGAGTTTTCTCAAAATCTTGGAAGTTCCTCAATCATTTTTCTAAGAACCATCCACTGCTAAAGACGCTTTTCCAGTAACGAGTTACGCTTGGTTGAAAGGAAACCTTTAAACCAATAAGTTAACTTATATAAATTATTTCGTTATTTTTATTGCACTATTGGTTAGTAAAACAACAAAATTAAAATGCACAAAGTAAAAAGGTTATTGACATTAATAAATGGCAGTGACGTAATTTTATGTTTTATAATATAATACGAAATTAATTTAACGTATCAAAGTCTCATTACCCGTACATCAAAAATTTCATGTATACAGAGGTTCAACTGTAATGTTATCTTGCCCCTTTCAATTTTATCGCCATTCTCTTTTTTTCTACCATATCTAATCTACCTGAAAATGAGTTGTAAAAATCACATGTTATTTACTTTTCTTGTCTAATCCAATACACATTCTAGAGTTATCTCTTTTTAACTCATACGTGGAAAACGTCATAAATAAAAAAAGACTGCAAATTCTAATTTACCAACCATCGGTAATTTGTTCATTTTCCTTAAAAATTTCTCTCAGTTCATTTTTAGTTTCGCTACTAGTAGTTTGGTGCAATAGAAAATATAATTTTCTATAATAATTATTACAAATATAAAAAGAAAATTGAAAATTACATTAGGATTTCTAAAAATAAAGTTTTAGTTACGAAAAATTTATTAAGCATTTGTGATAAAAAAAAAATTGAAAGAAAATAATTAATATTTTCAGTGAATTCCAAAAAGAAAATTGTGAAAAATCTAAAAGTGTTTAGTAGTAGTGACAAATTTATTATATAAATATTGTGAGGAGTTTTTTTATTGTAATTTTTCGTGAAAAATTAACTAACACGCAATGACGTCTCTAATGAAGGTAAATGAAACGTCATGAACGTAATGACTTGACGATCTATTTTGTTTTTTTTGTCGTTTTTATTTGTTTATTTGAAGTGAAGATGATTAATGTTTTGTTGTTGTTGGTTTTTAGTTGTCTTGTTAGTTATGACCGGCATGCTAGATACGTGTCATACTACAATTGGCAGTAAACAAGACATATAGTTGCATGCAATATTATTGCATTGAAAAAACTGTGCCACAAGTTCGAGTTGATTTAATTTACTTAGGTATATTTTAAAACTATGACTATATTCTATTGTTGAGCGATAGTTCTGGATTCTATTGACAGAAGGTCCTTGTTCATGTTGAATCAGCGACATTTTTTAGTGTACACCACGCCCCTTAGTTAAATATCATAAGTTTAAAGTGAATTAAGTTTTCTGATATAAGTTTAAGTTCTTTACTTTTCTTCTTGGCTTGTACTGTCCATCGCAACCTTGGCCATGCGGAAATACTTAGTTGTGTTCGTATACATACATTATAGTTTCTCGATGTTATTTCGTCATCATGTGCCCTGTGGCTTGGAGTCATTATCAGTCATCATGTGCCCTGTGGCTTGGAGTACCCTCATGTCTCGTAAACTAGATAATCCATCATAATATCCTTAGCATTCCACCATAGTATTATTTTCTTGTCTTAGGAGTCTACTTGAATTGGGTGGTCTCTGGACTGACAACCTTAATCTGTTAGATTTCTTCTAGGGCCCAGGTGAAATAGGATGATTTGGATTTTAAAAAAGTTGATTATAATTTGTCAGGTATGTTTACACATGCGATGTAATTATAGGTGCTCAAGCGCCCAGAGATTTAGCCCATTTAAAGATAAAAATTCAATTATCATAATTTTTTATGATCTGATGGAATCCATACCGCATCCCTCATTTTTTGATGAGTATGACAAAATGAAGTAATCAATTAAATACGATCAATTAAAAGTATTTTACTATATTTAAGAGAGGAGATCGCTCAAAATACGAAAAATGCTTCTGCATAGCTCTCCTTTGCACGTCAATCCTTACGTATACCCCATAAAATTCACTATTAAAGTCTAAAGACACGTTTGCTTTCTTATAAAGCTATTAGGATTGTTGATAAAGTAGGAGCCAGTAATAGGCTCTGAATACCGAATTTATTTTAATGAATTTCGTTGCCAAATGTTTCCAAACTTTTTCAGCGTGTGAATGATTCGAGTTTAATTCTAATCCTTCGACTGTATAATAATATGTCGAATAAACATCTCGTATATGCGGCTGCAACAAATAAGAAATTCTTTCCAGCGAACTAAACAGTTAAAAATAATTGGCTAAGGCACATAATTTCGGTGAATAGGTACATCCCAGCCCAACTTCTTGGTTTTTCGCAGTTCCCAATGAACCAAACCCAGCTCCATTTATCATACAACACACACATACACAAAATTAAATTTTTTTTTGGCTGTACATATTTTCAGGTAACAAACCACAGGTCTATCGATGACTTAGCTATTGTCACCCGGCTTTTCCGTTGTCTTGCTTAAACCACTTCTCATCACTGAATTCGATTAAAACCTACATGGCTTTATTTGTTCAGAAGAAAGTTACAATCGTAAATGAATCGATTAACTTAGTAGGTAGACTTCTTTATTAGTATCGAAGATATTGACCACAAATATTTATGCTTTTCATTTATAAATTCTAAGTGGCCTTGTCATAGGTTCAATTTTCAATCTGCCTACCCGGGACGCACATCATTTGCTTCAAGACTTCAAGATTAAAGTAGTTTGGGTACTGAAGACGCCATATCAGGCCTAGTAATGATTTCAATATACATACTATATTACTATCAAGTGGGTCCTTGTCATTGGAGCATTCTCATGACTCGTAAAAGACTTCTAAACGACATCTTAACCCTAGAATTCCTCCATAGTATTCTTGGCTTATCTTATGAGGCCGCTAAACCAAGGTTGGATCGAGGGATAAAAATATCACTAAAAACAAATATGGATGCTTCCAAAATTTACACAGAGCCCTGCTTATGTTAACGAACACGCGGTTTAGGATTGGTACGTGTAAAGTGCAGTCTCCAGGCTCGTTTAATGGCACCATACCAGCCATAAAAGAATATCGCTTGGAACACTTTCAAGAAACTCCATAGCCAAATATTGGAGACCATGTGTCCCAAGACTTCGTTATTTTCAAGTGAAAATGACCTTCACCTCAGCAATCTTGGTATTGGGTTCCTTCTTGGCTCCCTGGTGAAAAAGGCCGTTTTATATTTCAAAGCAGTTGATAATCGTATGTGTAAGCTACGTTTACGCATAAGGCTAGTCAGCCTGCCAATCCATTGTATTCATACCTCCACTCCTGATCCACTCCTGATCCATACCGCAGCACGACAGAATATTGATTGGTGACTTTAAGGCTAGAGCTGGCAAAAATCAGACTGACTTATGTGAAAATATAGGTTCGTTCTCCCGACACGATCTAACGACCAATAATAGGGAAATAATGAGGAACCTTTCGATCGCGCTCGGCTTAATTGTGGCAGCACATTTTTTCTCATAAAAAACTTGTTTTCACTTGAAAACATAAACACACCGTCGTAACACGTCCTGAAGTCAAATTGACCATGTGATAATTTCTAAGGAAAGGTTTCAGGTTATCCAAGATATGAGATTTTATCGGTCGAATCACAGGAAAACGAAACTTACGTTTCAACTGTGAAGGTCTGCTAAACGAGGATGAGAAAACACAATATCAAAACCTTGTTTGTAGTAGCATTAGAGAAACCAACCATCGTTCTTATGATGTGAACGCTCTATGAGGGGTATTGAAGTCTGCAGTGGTCTGTGCCGTTAAATGCAACTCTTGGTACTTATAGTAAACATTTAAAGGGATAAGAATTAAACTTTCCTTGCCAGGAGAACCGTCAAGTGAATTTGTAGGCGGAAAAAGTGTGAATGGTGGAAGGCTAAATTCTTAATAGAAGAACAAATCAGAAATAAGTGCAGTTCACGTAATTTGTTTAAATGAGTCACACGACCATACCCTTAGAACTAGTTCTATTGTAATTCAGAACCTTTGTATTAACATTGATGCAGTGTTGGAAACTTGGAAGTTTCTCTTCTAATTTACTCAATGTTACAAATGTTTAATGCTCTATTTGAAAGTCGTTAAACACAGACGGCAAAGATGTGCTTAGAAAGCCCTGGCTACGAGTAATTCGACCTTATTCGATTAGTATGGCAAAGCGAAGTTATGCATGATGAATGGAAAGTGGCTGCGGCACTTAAAATGCGAAATCTATCTAAAAGTTTTTTCGCTGAGGATGATTTTTCCCAAATATTTCGAAACATCTCGTGACGTACATCAATTGCTCTGTTATTTCCAACAAGCCTATGACTCAATCCATCTGGATAGCTTATGGTTTGCTTTTCCGATGTCTGGGAATACCTGAAAAATATGTCCATTTATGTAAAATGACAGTAATGCCGTTAATATGTTGTGTCAAAGTTGAAAACAAGGTATTAGCTATTATTTTTGTAGTGTATGGCAAGGAGGTGCTCTATCCCGATACTCTTTAATCTAATGGTAGAACTTATTTTGCGTAAAAGCGAAACACCTCAGGACAACATCTTGTACCGTCAGTTCAACCAAGTTCTGGCGATTTTTACTAACACGTGATTTCATTCAGCTAGTTATACCTTTGTGACATGTCCGACATTATTTACAATATTCCATTTCTAAGAATACAAAATTACCCTTATGTTCTATAAATATGATATTAATGACGCATAAGTTATGTTGCAAAATCTATTTTGAACGATATAACCTTCTGACTCAGTTCAAGTTTATGTTCTAGCATTTTCTTCCAAATGAAAATCACACAATGAACTATTAATATAATATGTATAAAGAAAATTGAAAATAAATAATTTTTTTTTTTGTATAATTAGTAATAACTTATGATTTCTAAAAATAACGTGTTCTGCCAAAAAGTTCAAAATTATTTATGAGTTTTCTAAACCAGATTGTTTTTCTAAATATATCAGTTGCCGTTGATGAATGTTTCGACTTGTTTTTTTTCGCTCACGTGTTTATAATTAATTTTTAATACTTATCTCCTTTTTTATCTCCTAGGTGGGTATTATTTATATTTTGCAGCTCCCTCTTTAACATCCTACTGTACATACGAAAAAACATCTCCAGCCATCTTGTACTGGCATGGAAGATAGTTCGACTCTTGGATTGCAATAAGAGGTCCCGAATCGATAGAACTCATCATATAGTAATATTTCAACAACCCTCTGAATTTTATTCAACGTTCTTAATATACTGTATTATTCCTGAAAACAGCTTATCTTCATATTTAACTAAAACATATTGTTGTACTTCCCGAATTGAGAAAATAGCGGAAACTAGACAAAAAAACAAAGAACTAAATGTTACCATGAAATGGATGCAAGAACACATACAAATTCTCAAGGTAGAAGTAAAAAAACTCAAAGAAAATGTAAAAATGAACTATCAAACTAATCCAGAAGACCAGCAAACATAATTGATGATCTAAGAGCAAATGGCCTTAAAGCAACTGAGCTTCAATTAAAATGAAATTACGTAATAAAGACCCGCTAAATATGTTTATGTTAATTTTCATTTCGGAAGAAAATATTGAAAAAATATACCAAAAAAATATATTAGGCTGCAAAGTTGATATACAACCACTGAAAAAATCAAAACTCATTTCACAATGTAATGTGTCAATCGTATGAGCGTACCCAAGCTTACTGCTTCAATCTTGTAATAAATTAAAAAAAGCATTAGCAAAATGTGTATTCTGCGGAGATGATCATCCAGCTAGTTATAGAGGCTGCAAAGTAGCTATTGAACTGCAAAAAATTAAAGACAACAAAATGAATGCAAAAACCCAGTACACAGAAACAATTATCCTTATTCGTCACTTAAATACCATGATAAATAATAAAAATGCTTCACTTACTACTAGTGCAACTATAAATGGAAAATTTACATATGCGCAAGTAATGTCTAATGCTCAGAATCAGACTTCAAAAATAGCACTTCAAGAATTAATGAACCGCTCGATGTGCTTCTAAATTATCTCAATTCTTTTAACGTGTGGTTACAAAGAATTGTGTATAGCGATAATGCTGGAATGCCAATGAGCTTCGGCAACATCATCTTGAATTGCAGTTAGTTCTAGATACACAAAACATTGATATTTGCTTGAGACACATTCACCATACTACGGAAAAATTTATAATACTATGGTTGCTATTCAAAGGACAAATATACTGTGGCAGTTGCAGGCTTGTATTGCCCGCCAAGATATTCTATTAAGAAAGATCAATATAAAGAATTCTTTAATTATATGGGAAATAAGTTTATCGCATGCAGCCATTTTAATGCTAAGAATATTTTTGGAGTTCCAGACTAACAACAACTAAGATGAATAAATTCTTGAAGGTACTTAAAAAAAGCTACTGCGAAGCATTACCAATAGGTAAACCAACATACTTACGAGCCACCAAACCCAACCAAAATACCAGAAAATGTGCTCAGGGCACTCCTATCACTTTAATATTTAGTGAACACAACTAACAAAAAAAACAGCATAACTTTGTAATAAGTTTTCAAATTGGGACTAGTTTAGAATTTGTTTAGATAACAAAATCCCACTTATGATTCCAACAGAAAGCTTAACTTCATTATCTAGTTCATCTAGATGCTGAAGTTAAGCAATTTGTTAAGGCCAATGAGCGATCAGCATAGGAAAGCACTCCTATACTAAAAGATTAATCTATATAAGAAAAATTATCCTCAAGAAATAACTGATCTATTGCGAAGAAAAAGATCAGCAAGGAATAAATTACATCATACCAGATCTCCCAGAATAAAATAGTAGTAAACAATTTAACAAAAAATTATCAAGAGAGATTATCAAGAAATTTAAAAATAATTCTATAAGTACGTATCTTTCAAATTTGGAAATAGCCACTTATCCGAATATTCGTTATGGAAGGCAACCAAAAGTTTAAAAAGACATATTACCCACCAGCATCCAATTAAAAAGTTAGATAGAAATTGGGCCAGACAAAATAAAGAGAAACCTGAACTTCTGGAAAAAATGTTTAAACCATTGAGCAGCCAACGAAGTAAAACCCTCGATAACAGTTTTAATCAAGAATCTAACGATATCAATAGTGTTCAGAAATTATACATATAATAAATAAAAAGCTGAAAAATAGAAAAGTGCCTGGGTTTAAGTTAATAATCGTAAAAGTGCTAAATGAACTCTCAAAAACAGCAACTATTGAGCTCACTAAATTAATAAATGCACCATTAAAACTGGCTCAAATTATGGAAGATGAAAGAGTGTGTTCTAAATCACCAATTTCGATTCAAAAGTAAGCTCTTCACTATCGATCAGGTGTATAGATTATTTAAAAAGCAGTCGAAAAAAACAGGTCTGCTTCACAGAATTCCTTGATATCGCACAAGCTTTTGATAAAGAATGGAATGAAGGTTTGAACTATGAACTGCGGACTTTACTACCAAAACAATACAGTGATATATTAGAATCATAAATAACTGACAGATGTTTTAGAATAAAACAGCAGAACTCATATTCTAAACTAAAAACAATAATCGGGGTTCCTCAAGGGAGGGTTTTGGGGCGCTTTTGCACTTATTGTTTACTTATGATATACCAAAACCAATGGAAGAAGGTAACATACTTTCCACGTTTGTTAATGATCGCTATCATGTCATAGAAAATAATATTGAAGATGCTACACTTATGCTACAAGCAAGCATAGACAAAGTTCATCTCTGGACTATGGCGAATTCAATTAAATGAAAGTAAATCTAAACATGTAGAATTTACTTACAAAAAAGTAGATCATAAGCTAGTATTTATTAATATGAAACAAATTCCATATACTTATACAGCCAAGTACTTATATAGGTATGACACTACAAGAAGACATTTTAAGAGCTACATCTGAAACTCCATAAAATGGATTGGCGGACACTCCCAAATGTCTTCTAGTAATAAACTATTGCTTTATAAGCAAATTTTAAAAACCGTGTAAACCTTGGGAATATAGCATTGGGGAGGCTCCAAATATAGCAATATTAGTACAATGCAAAATAAAGTTTTACAAACGAAGATTGAATCAGTTGCAGAGGAAATACAAAATTGGGCAAGAAGACATTAAAAGAGACTACAAATGCATTCTAATGTAGAGCCTTTAGAATTTTTAAACAATTCGAACATTGTCAAAAGGCTTAAACGAACTACCTTTCCAATTAATTAAGTAAACTGTAATATAAGCTAGATTAAAATTACTCATTAGTCTTCATTAAAGACTAGATTGTAATAGGCTGCGTACCATACTCAAGATAAATCGTAAAATTCGGTAAATTATAATTTTAGTACAATATATGAATTGGTTATATTGTAATAATTCTTCTAATACAAATAAATAAAAACAAAAAAAAAATATTGTTGAAATTTAAGTTAAAGAATCAGATCAGTAGTGATCGCTGACGTTAAAGTTCTTTGATTTTCTTTTTGTTTAGATTCTATAGTATGATCCAATTTATTTCCACGGTTTTCCTGCCTTCGCCGCCTCCTTTCTTCTTTTTCATTATTTCTTCATCTTTCTTATCTATTTTATTTTTTGTATACAAAATCCATTGCTTGAAGAGACCATTGCTGGTAATTATTGCCTTCTATTTGAAATTGCTTCTAGCTTAGTAGTTGGCCAATTTAAATTCTGTTTGAAAGAGGTTGGTTAATCATTAATAAATTTGATCTCGTCAGATTTTTTTGGAGTTTGGTTGTCACTTTCAACTGTGACTGAGCCATCAAATAATACATTTAAGGTTACAGTCAATTTTATTCTTCTGTCTTATTTTATTGTCTAGAAATGTGTGTTTTGTTAGATCAAAATTATCATTTCTATGTTGGCTGTTATTATGTGCGAGTTTTTTGTGTTCCGACGTGAGAGTTTTCTATGTTTTCTACGAGTTTTTTAATCTGTTCCCTATGTTGTTCCCCATTTAGTAGTTTTTGTTACAGTAATCCTCCATTCTTGCTTAAATGGTAATATGTAATAAACCAAATTTTCAAATTTGTATAACTTATAGATTTAAAAAAATCATTTAACACCAAAACCAAATGAAATAACGATACACTGACAATATGCATTACCATTGTGCTCGTACTAATGTACTATGGTGATGTTTCCAAGTGTTTTTAAGAATTCAGTAAAAGGCAAATATTATATTAAAAAAATTCAGTTTAGCAGCAACTGCGCGTTGCTGAACGGTAAAAAATTAATTTAAGTCGTGCAGCCGCAAGCAGTTTTAGAAGTCGTTCTATGTTAATTCTGTTTGTCATATGTGGTATGCAGTTGATCATATTAAAATGCTGTGAACAACTGGTAGCTGACAGCATTTCGATTTTTATCGACTGAAATAGCAGTACTAGATCGCTGAATTGAAAGCACCGTACGAGTATGACAGCGAATAGGTTAAGAAAAGTATGTTCATAATTATTTTTAATCATAAACAAGAGAAACTGCTCAAGAAGATCAAAATCATTTTTTTTATTTACTTTACCTTGGTTTTAAATTTCTACTATGCGTTGTCGTCGTCCGATTAGCATCAACCTCTTTCAAGTTCGGTTCGATGCTCTGAATTTATAATTTGTCGTTTGTTTTTGTATACACCGTTTAAAATTTGTTTTGTTTTCCGTTTTCTGCCAATTTTTACTTTTATTTGTTTATTATATCATTTACTACAGTCTACAACTCCACACTGGTTTTTAGTTGTAAACTAAAAGTTGATCGATAGAGCAGTAGTTTTAAAAAATTTTGCAATATAAAATAAAAAAAGTGCAGCATCATATACATATGTACACATCTGCTTATTTATCGTAAAGTGCAAGTGTTTTTATGTGTGACTAATTACAGACAACTCTTCTATAAACAAAAACTATTATTGTAGTGATATAAACGTAACAAAAAAAAAAAAAAAAAAAACAATAACGCGTTGTAATCCAGTTTTGTTTTCGTCAAACGTCTGCGATTTTGTTTATTTTAATTACTAATTAATAAAAAATTTGTAATTTTCCATAACGTATTAATTAGCAAGTGGCAAACTTTTTTTTTTGTGTACGGTAGTGAATTAGTGATTATTATTTAACAGCGACCACGAAAGGTAAAAGTAGAGTACATTTGTTTTAACATTATTTTGTTGTTTTTTCATATTCTTTGTGTCATAATTCTGACATGAATTGACACATCAAGACAGTTGATTGGAAATCTAAGCGCGTATTTAAAGTGGTTTTATTTTATTTACACATATTTATTGCAAACATGTTTTGTTGCGTTGATATAAATATCTGTTTCAAATTAATAGTTTGCAAATAATATTTTAACATTTGTTGATCGAGTTGGTGTTTGTTATCGATCGAACGTAAGTGTATATTTTGTAGAAAGAACGAGCGCTCGTACTTACAAATTTACAATACTTATTAATGTTTAATTAATTTTATATTATAACTGTTTAACTTGCAACCGGCAGATTTTGTAGATTACTCTGTGTTTATGGTATGACCTGCTACCATCAAGTGTCTTAAACCAGGCGCCTTGCTCTTTTTGTGTTCTTGTTAACTTTCATTCATTAAATTCCCATCCATGTTAATGGAACATAATGCGATGTGATCAATTGCCCTATATGTACGGCATATATTATGTGGAATGAATAAAAATAAGTAAATACTGATAAAAATTCTGTTCAATTATTCTATAATTTTAAAGTATACAGATAAATAATAGATATAATAATATAATACATACCTTTGTCTTTACTGTTTGTCGATTCTAGACTTCTTTCTTTCCTTAAGAATTGAAGATGTTTTTACTATATTGAAATAATGGAATAATTTGTAGGAATACATTAAATCGATTTGTATGTGCTCTAGAAAACTAAAAACATATTCGCTTAAAATTATAATACTTCTAAAAATTATAAAACATAGAAAAGTTGCTAGTTTCATCAAAAATTGCGTATGGAATTACGTGGTGGGTTTAAAGTAGGGTTTAACAGATAATTTAGAGTTAAGAATGCATACCCTAAAGTAGTATTGAAGTAATAAACTCAACCGTATACTTTATGAGTTAAATATTTAGGATTCACCTCTTTATTATAAAATAAATTAGATCAAAAGCATCTGCAGTCTGCACTGTGTAGTATTGACATAGACAAAAGAATTTACTATAGATTTATCATTTTTGCATTTACAATTAAAAAAATTCAAATTCTGACATTTCTAATCTCATCGTTGTATTTGTGATTTTACATTATTCGATAGTATAAAATAAAGGAAAGTAAAAATACACTATAGAGAAATGCTTGTATAGCTGTAAAATAAAGAAAACAAAAAATAAATAAATAAATCCAAAAATTACGATTATATCAAATGAGAAATCTATAGTAATTTCTTTTTCTATGGTATTAAGTGGCGTAATGCTTAAAAGTAGTCTGCAGGCAGTGGGTTAGTTGTTGAGGGGAATTCAAATATTATAGTAATAAGTTCGAAAAAGTTTTAACACTAAACGAGAGGATGTGGAAATCCCTCCCGGTGCCATTTTACATAGGGCGTCTACGTGATTGAACCATCTAACCCTGTTGGGCGCTATTGATTAATTTCCGCCCAAGATTCCCCGTATTTCTGCTAGCATAGTTCTTTTCCATGTTATATAGGTAGTCGTTCAACTTTCCTCTTTCCTTGCGGATTCCACTCCAGAGCATTTCTTATGACATGATTCGGTGGTTTTCTTAGCGTGTGGCCAATCCATCTCCATTTGAGTTTCTTAATTTTGGTCTCAATGACTGTTTGAGTTGTTTGTTTCAGCAGCTCAACATTTGTAATTTTGTTAGGCCAGAAGTATCTTCTAAACCCTCCTAAGATATTTGTTTACAAATATCTGTAGCTTGTTATTTTCTTTTGCGGATGCTTCCAGGTTTCACAGCAACACCGATTCCACACATGAATTGAACATTCTTAGCTTGGTGTTGCGGGATGGAACAGATAAGTTCGATACTTTATGTAACGTGTTGTCGGTTGTTCGGACATTGTTTATCCGTTTCTTTATGTCTTCATCCGTTTAGCTTTATCGTCTTTTTGTTGGATGTCGGCGTGTTTGTGTGGTAGCAGCCATCCGTCCTCGGCATAATCCAGATCATTGAGTTTTGCCGTTAAACCCCGTTTTGATAAGATCAGTGCAACTTCGTCTTGGTCTGGAGCCAGCTTGCGCTTTACTAAGTTTCGAGTTAATTGTCGGTGAAATTCTGTCGAGAATGATCATTGCCAATGAATGTGGCCATCCAGAATGGCCATCTTTCTTGGGGACCGTTAAGGTCAAGTCTTTTTTCCATTTTTGCGGTATTTTACCGGAATTCCATACTTCTGTTTTTATTGGTGTTAAAGCACTTGCAGATGTTGATATGTCCCCTTTGAATATTTCAGCTGGTATATTGTCCGTTCCAGAGGCCATGTTATTATTCATTTTAGTGATGACACCGATAACTTCCCGCTTCGTTGGTGAGTATTGCTACATTTCGCGCATGTTCCAGGTTGCTGCAGCCTCTGCTGCTATATTCTGTAATACTGTTCTGGAGTTTCAGTAGCAATATCACTCCAATGAATTTGTTTTCTGGCACGACGAGGAATGCGAATATATAAGAAACCTTATACCTTTAATGGTAACTGCTTGTGTTATCTTTGCTCATTTAAGTAATTTAAGAACAATCTTTTGGTTGTCCAAAATGGGGAATTTTGTTGTGAACTGACGAAAACATTTCTCTGTAATCACGATTTCCTTGGCGTGTATTTTGTTGTGAATTATTTGTGCCTAAGGCTTGTGGTTTTGTCTTCATAATAAGTTCACTGATATTCAACATACTTCTTTTATGGGTAATTTCGTGCTACTGAATTTGTTCTGATTTTTCGGCTCTTTTCACAGATTAAGTATTTTTACAATAGTATAAACTAAAGAGCCAATATAGTGGTCGGAATTTAACAACCTTATTACAGTTTTGCCGGATCTTTTTTTGCCTGGGTTCTAAGATATTTCATCATCTAATTATTAGATTTTATAATTTTGGTGGGGATATTCGAAATTTATAAAATTAAAAATAATGCGATTATTTATTTACCTAGCAAGGTCATTTATTTAAATGAAGAAGTCAACACAAGTTTTTGCATTAAATCTAAATTATTTAAAAATAGACCTTGGTTTGTCAAAAAAAGTTATTGCTATGATTTGAACGATCGTCTGTCGCATGAATGAAATAATTTGAATAAGTTAATAATTTCAGATGCCAATATATAATCTACTATTTATATTTACAAAATTTTAGTATGTAAATAATAGATAGTTTATTGGCCTCGGGGTTGCCGAGTCAACAAATTATTTACTGCCGATTTTATTAAAATCGATTTAATATTCAATATTTTTTCAATAGCGTGTTGTTTTGACAAGTCGTAAAATTATTTATTTTAGATCTATTTTTATAGTTTCTGATTATGATCTAATACTTCAGCAAATTTAGCAGATAATTCAAAATTAAATTCAAAGTAATGTAAATATTTGCTTAGTATCAAAACTTACTCTTTTGTAGTTACTTTTTAACGTCCTATTTTACACTACGGTCAGTCAAAACAATAATACGCCGAAACAGAATCGCTTGTATTTACCATATGTTGTGCCATCTTTAGCTTTAGTCCCTCTCTAATGACTTGAAAGATGGTTCGACTAATGGGTTCATATATATTCCAAATAAAGGCTATTGGAATTCGAAAATTGTACCTCCCGAATTATGTGCTTTAATTACAATGTCAATTGAGTAAATTATTCGGTATTTCCTTAGACTTTTACTTTAATTTGTCTATAACTGAGTGATTCTTCACAACACTTTTCAGAGTATTGCTGCGATTAGATTATCAAATTAAAAGTGCCAAGTAGTCGTACAAACTCAACCAAACTCGAATTTCGGTGTGTGAGATTTTCAGATTGGTTATATATAGTGATGAATATGATTGGAGTTTTTAAAAAGCTTTCTTTGCATTGTTTATGTCGAACAATTATTTGCTAACTATTTACTGTAGATCTGGGAAAGATTTCTGCATTTCACTATTTGTAAGCTTTTAAAATATGTGCATCTAATTTAGCGGCATCTATTTATGACTAATTTGCTTTTTATGTCTAATAATTTCTATTGATACAATTATTCGATGATATCGTGAAAGTTTGTTATTTTGTTTTGTATATTGCTTCTGCGCTATTTTGAAGTGCCTCATTCTATCTGATAAATTCATTTTCATTAAGTATTACGGACCGCCGATTATACCTTTTCTTAATTTTTGAAATCTAGCCAAAGTCTTTTAGGTATGAATTTGGCGACATAATTTGAAGCATTTACGAAATTTTATGTATTATATGCATTTTATACAGTTCCTCAACTTGGCACTTGCTATTGAATTTCTATCAAAGTCTTAAAATATTCGAAACCCAGTGTAAACAATTATAGTTTCATTCAAAAGAGAATTGGTCCAAGGCAAACAAATTAAGATTACTTTCAAATAAATTACCAAATGAAAACAATAAAAGAGCTATTGCCGGAATTTAATTGCCAAGCAAAAGTACTTACATTAGGCTTAAATCAGGTACATAAAGATAGTAAGAACTTGTCAGCTTGTTGGTATCCATTCAAAAGATATCGATTTAAGGTTCTTCCATTTGGTATAAATACAGCGGCAAAATTGTATTAACAAAGCCACTACGGAATTGTAAAAAGTTTAAATCGAGCGGAAACTATAGCAGATGATATATTGATATATGTAAAAGGAGACACCTACAATGAAAGGCTATGAGACCATAATATAAATTTAGAATAGTAAGTGCAAAACTCATCAAAGAAAAAATGAAGTTAGTGTTCAAAAATTTCGTAGAACTACGAACTATTTAAACAATTTCATACCGAATCAATCCAACCTAACGGAACCACTACGAGAGATTGCCAAGTAAAAAACTTTCGTGTGTATTGAACAAGACAGCAATTCGTTTGAGAACACCAAGAAAATCCTAGCTAGTGTACCAGTTCTCCAATAATATGGCTGTAACGAAAAGGTCGTAATACAAACATATGGTTCAGTAATGATACAAAACAAGGAACCAATAATGTTTACCACAACACTTAGCAACAGAAAAATTATTCTCATTGTGAAATTTTTAGTTGTTATCGATTGTACGCTTGTTTGAGATTTTATCAGTACATAAGTGTAGAGGCAAATATCTAGTATTATTTTTAATGAAAGTGATAGTAGAAGTATGTAATGATTGGGAGAGTAATTTAAACGACAGAATATATTAGTTAGTAAAAAAAGATCTTATAGTTAAATCTGGTATTTTGCTAAAAAGTTACCGGTTAGTAATAAATTTCCATAGACATTTTACCTTTTTGCCCTACTACATCCATGCTTAGAAAAATTGCATACAAGTTGCATTGGATAATTTAGATTTACAATTTTCGAAAGCTTGTATTAAAGATTATGTCCATGTAATTGGAATTTTGCTATTTTTTGTAACCTTTTAGAAAATCGTTTAATGAAATTTGATCGAAAGTTGCGTGGGGAATAAACCGCCGGTAAAAATGTATCATGCCTAAAAATCGTTTTAATTGTTTTACGGTATGCAGATGTTCGAAATTTTGATAATCTTTCAAACAATTTTGATGCAATTAAAATGTCACCTAAATAGATGAAACAGAATGATAAACCGAATAAAACAGAATGCATCAATCGTTGAAATGGTTGGGCTGCATTGCGGAGGCCAAAAGTCATTTTACAGAATTCAAATAATCCGAAAGGTGTTGAAATGGCTGTTTTAGGTATATCTGAAGGATTAATAGGAATTTGATGATACGCTCTAATTAAATCCAAAGTAGAGATAATTGGATACCGATCAGGTACTGTGACGTTATTTAAGGCTCTGTAATCCCCACAGGCTCGCCAAGTTCCATCTTTTTTCTTAACGAGATACAATGGACTTGACCACGCACTGTTACTGGGTCTACAGACTCCTTGTGTCATCATTTTTTGAAATACAATTTTAGCGTCCTCCAATTTTGGAGGACGCTGGTGGCAATCTACGCGTTTTGCAAGATAATGGTGGTCCACGAGTCTCTAATCCGATGAATTTCGATGAATTTTGAAAGTAAATTTGTAATCTCTGGGGCCAAATTGGATTTATTAATGTTGGATAAAGAATAAAGTTCTAATTTTGAAATAGACCCGACCGAAAATTGCAAAGCAACCAGTTTTTTTTAAATCTGCACCAATTACAGCCAAAATTTAACTTTAGGCCAAAATTTAACTTTAAATCGCAAGTTCCAAAAGCATTTAGCCGAGTTTGTTAGCTGCGGATAAACTGAATTTTGAATCGATCACTAAATTATTATACCAATTTTGCGGTACAACCGAAACATCGGCTCCGGTATCAATTAAAAACATGTGTTTTGTACAAATGTCCATGGTTAGAAGACGACTCGAACCTGCTTCATCACTGTTAGTCGTCTCTTTAAGATGAGCATTTAGTTTTTTGTATTTACCGATTTTTGCATAAATTTAGCGTGCCTTTTGCAAGACGATACACATTTTAACGCCTTGTCTCCGAATCGCTGATGGTAAAAACAAATTTCTGAGAATTTGTTTTCAAAACAGCCGAAATTTCAGAGAATAATTCTGTTTTCATCTGTAAAAATTTTGCATTTTAATCCGTTTCCGAAAACGATGCCGAATGATTTGTTGTAGAAGGAACGAAAATAGGATTGACATTTTGCGGCTGAATATTTTCTGAATTTTTAATCGAATGGATCTGCAGATTAGATATTGTTTCTAAAACTGAATCAGCACATTCTGCCAGATCTGCTAATGCTAAATAATTTTCGAATGGTGTCAAAATTAATTGGACTTGATGGAGTAATCTTTTCAACCAAAGTTGCTTAATAGAACCTTCATTAAAATTAGTACCGGTATTTAACTGTAATCGAGCCAAAAGTAGGGAAGGTTTCTGGTCTCCAAAAGTTAAGCCATGTAATAATTTATTTAATTTAAATTTCTCCGAATCTCCCATCCATCTAATTACCTCATTATTAAATGTAGTGTATGGAAGTGCTCCTTTGTCTTTCGTTATTAAGTCTGCGAAGGTGTCCTTTTACCTTGCGTCTAAAGCACCAACAGCATGTGAACACTTGGAGGCTTCGGCTCTTACGTTTGACACTCCGAATTGCTCTTCCAAAATTAAAAACCAAACGGTAGGATTCTGCTAGTATAGTGGTTGTGGAGCTTTGCAAGACACTGGTGCTATATGGTTACGATGTGTTTCTACAGGTTTTGTAGAAGTTGCACCTCTGTTATTTGAATTAACCTGAAGCGAGTTAGCAGCCAAAATACCTTGATCAATTAATATTTTTAATTGCGATTGTGTAATTGTGACATGGTCCGGAACAATAGTTTCAGGCTGGCACTGTTGACTTCTAAATCTGTTGTTTATGATGGTTTTGTTCATCTATAGCCGTCATATCCGCCGGTGGTGATCCAATGAATTCGAGAAATAGCTGTGATGATTCTTTAAAAAAAAAAAAAAAAAAGAAATCGACGACCTGATCACGTTGGGGTCACCAATTTGTGGGATTATGTGCGCGTTCTTTAAGGTAGACCACAAATACAAATTACTTCAAAGTCATCGACTTCCAATTTATCACATTCGTGAATATCAATACTTTTGTAGAACTCTGTCATTTGACTCGAAATTTTGACAATATCAATCAACTCGATTGCCTTTATGATATAACTCTGTTTCGCGACCACAACGGCTCCAATTAGAAGTTAAAACTCAATTTAAATACTTGGATTTAAATTCTTGGATTTAAATTCTTTATTTACAATATCCAAACTTCACACTACAAGGAATATCTTTATCTTTACGTTAGTTTTCTTTTAAGAGATTTTCTCGTAACTAGCAAACTTTCTTATGAAAATTTTTCTTTTTATAATTTTGTGTTTGTTTTTCCGGCTTACTTTTTATACCACCTAATTTTTATTTTTGAAGAAAATACTTCTTAATTCCAAAAAATAAATTAAAAAGTCAATTCTGAAAAATAAATTAAAAAATTTGGGCTAATGACATGAAACGCCACAAAACCGCTTATTATTGCTTAAAGAGAGTTTAACTTAGGCTTTTTGTAACTCACTTGAGTATAAATTAATAACACTATTCTATTTTCCAGTCATTTTCGAGATGTTGATCAAAAATGTGTTACGAACTTAATATTTAGGTCAATCTATTCACCAAACAAGTTGTAAACCGTAAAGCCTGCATATCAGTATATGACTCACTAAGGTAACTTTTTACTGTGATCTTGATCTAAAACGATTTTAACGCTTTTTATCTATATCGTGATGCGAATTTAATGCTTTGCTTTTATAAAACTGAATACAAATTTAAAGTGTATGCGTCACGATTGTTTTTGTTTACAGTAAGCTTCTTACGTAATCAAATGCTCGACAATAGGCGAAAGAGGATCATAAAATACACATAAAAATATTCCAAATTGTGAAAAATTTGGTAACTCTTTGATATGAATGCGTAATTATATCAAATTTAACTCATTGTTAGTGCATTTGAACTTAGTTACTTTAGTTTTATAAATTTATCAAGAATTCGTCGGGTTATTTTGTAAATTATTAATAAGAAAACGATAAATTTTAATTTATTATGTAAGGTAGACAATTTTTTTTTTCGTACAATTGACGTAGCAACAATTATTAATGCGAAATCCGTCTTAAGGTATTTAGTCGATCAATCATCTTTGATTATTATCTCTGAATATATAAACACATATTTTTTTTTCTTAACTTTAAAATTTAAATTGAAAGTTGTGTGTATTAAAAACTTCGACGGGAAGTTAAATTCCACAAATGGTGCTAATTATTTGAGAAAATATGTGTAAAAGACTTTTGATCGTTCAATAATTATTCATTATCGCGGTATTAGATAAAATATGCGATCTTTAAAGCTGTTTTACAATCATTAATTAACATTTATTTGATGTTATAATTTATGAAGCTAGTTAGTTCTGGTTTATCGGTTTTGTAAAGAATACGGCGGGTGAGATTTTAAATTTTATCTCAGATTGTATAGCGATGTTTTTAATATTTGTTTACCGTGTCTCACTAACCTAATGAAAGTCATAGGACGTACCTGTTTGAGTTTAGATAGGTTGAGTTATATCTTTATTATGAATTATGAACCCATAAAAAGGCTACGATAATTGCTGGGTTAATACAAATTTTGTTAGGAAATCGACCTTCCATCTTTTGCGCTTTCACAGTTTCAATTTCCTATAACCACAAAGTCGTGAAAATATGTTCCAATGCAATAATATGTTGCTGTATAGTGGATTTGATCTGTAGGGATTCCATTATCGATAAACCGATAAATTTACAAAAAAGGCAAAAAAATAACTATCGGTATAATTTCGAGTTAATTCACACTAAAATTAAACTTGCAATAGAAATAATAACTTCATGTAAAATGCAATTGGTCTCGATTTGCTTTCAGATAATTCTTACCATAGCAACAATTTATCGTTTTATTTTAATTATTTGCCCATTTGTATTACCATTTTATGATTAAGTGTTGTTTAAATCTTAGAATTAAAGCCTGGAGAGTAATGCGTAGAAATTGTAAAAAAGCAGTTAGATGAATTTAACATATCTGTCAAGCATATTGTTACTATAACGACAAGGTGTGGCAGTAATGGTCAAGGTTGGAAAACTCCTTGATCTTAATCAACAATAGAGGAGTCAAATGATTTTATCAGTACAAAAATTTAAATTTCGATCTAAAAATTAATGGATTTGTTGCTATATTTTGACGATCACCAACTCAAAATGATGAGTCACTTCAAAAGTAAGTTCTTAAAAAAATAAGTGGGAAGCTGTCCCTTATAAAGGGTGTTTTTATAGAATTACTCAAGTTTAAATAATAATAAAACAAAAAAATATATTTTCAATATCAATGAAACGGGCTTTATTCGATAGAAAATTTTATGACATTAATGTTTAAATATGATTTCGGCCAAGTGGCCGCCACATCTAGCACGTATAAGGCGCAATCTGGAACATCAATTTTCGCAAACTTTTCTCAGCATTTGGGCCGTATTTCGCCAATAACTCTTCGAATGTTGATTTCTAGGTGTTCAATTGTCTCTGGTTTATCGACGTAGACAAGTGACTTTACATAACCCCAAAAGAAATAATCCAATGGGGTAAAATCACACGATCTTGGTGGCCAATTAATTGGACCATTACGCGAAATTATTCTTTCATCAAAAGTTTCTTTGAGTAAATCAATTGTAGCTCGCGCTGTGTGGCATGTGGCTCCGTCCTGTTGGAACCACATATCAGCAAGATTAATGCCAGCTAATCGGGGTACGAAAAAATTTCTAATCATGTCCCTATACCGCTCACCATTGACAGTAACATTCTGACCATCATCGTTTTTGAAGACATATGGACCAATGACCCCGCCAGCCCATAGAGCACACCAAATAGTAATTTCCTGTAGATGTAATGGTGTTTCGACAAAAGCTTGTGGATTATCCTCACTCCAAATCCGACAGTTCTGCTTATTTACGTACCCATTCAACCAAAAATGGGCTTCATCGGAGAACAAAATTTTGAATGGAAATTCAACATCAATATCAATTTGTGCCGCAGCCCATTCGCCGAATTGGCGGCGCATACGATGGTCGTTTGGCTTTAATTCCTGCACAAGTGGAATCTTGAAATCTTTTAAGCCAAGATCCTTTCGTAAAATTTTTCATAAAGTGGAAGAACACAACCCCAGTTGCTGGGAACGGCGACGAATTGATTAATTTGGATCTTCTTCAATGCTTTTCTGTACAGCGGCTATAGCTTCTTCAGTGCGTACTGTTCGGCATCTTACGGAATGCACATTATCATTAAGAGTAAACGTGGTCCGAATACGATCTCTTGTTATTAGAATTAGCCGCTCTGAAGGACGATTATATACGCCATAAAATGAACGCAGTGCACGATAAGACGAACAGAACCAATATTGTGATAAAAAATTTCAACAATTTGCATCGTTGCTCTGATGTAAGTCTATCCATAATGAAATGTCAAACCAAACTTAACAAAAATAAAGCAGTGTTGCCAATTCAAAGTTGTGAACCTATAAAAAAGACCCTTTATATTATATTTACCAACGAAATAGAACAGTTTGGTATAGATATGCTAGAACGATTCAATAAAATCTATAATCCTATCAGAAAAAGGTAATAGTAATAAAAAGTGATATTCACTTTTCCAATGTTGATTTCAATTTTCTGTCCAATGTAATATCTGCAATCTAGCTATATTTACAAATGTATATAAAGACCTAATTACCACAAAGTTTTCTAGTGCCGAATCGCAACGAGCGTTTTCAGTCAAAATAATTTTGACGATAAATTGGAATTTCTTCTTGGCTATCTTATTGTTTAATTTCTTTTATGACAACAGATTTCGTCATTTTCAGTCAGAAGTAAGATCCTATATACCAGCTCCGACACTGAAGTAAAAACATATTACAGGTCATACTCCGGTATCGATCCCAATAGTTTGGATATCGCATGCTAGAGCTGGTCAAAATCAAACCTCCTCATCTGAAAATACCGTCCCTAACTGATTGATGGCAAAAAAAAATTAGCCATTGTAAATTATGAAATGATGAAATGTGCACATTCTTTCTTCATACAAATTACCTTTTAGAAATATAGACATATCCACTTAAAGTGTTCTGAAGTCAAATTAAATATAATTTAATTTTAAAAACGTAGCCTCGGGTTGTCACCCATGTTAGAACTCTCCGGTCAGCACATTAGAACCTTGACGGCTTGACATTGTGTGAAACAAGCACATAATATAATATCGTGCTGCTGACAAAAATGACAACAAACTTCACACCTATATACCTGTGAAAGGAATTATGACAGAGCGAATACAATTATGTGAAGAAGCATTTGCGTCTAAGTTAAAATAAAAATAATAAAATCCTAACATGGAATTCAAACGCTTCAAGTTCAAATTGTTGAGAACTTTTGCGTTGTGTACCATTTCTCAGTACAACGGTCCTGGGAGTGTTGCCAGGCGCAAAAGAAGTGGTCGTAATCCAACAGCAACATCAAAAGAAATTTTTTCAAAGGTGAAAGCTCGAATTAAACGTATAATATCCGTGGCACTAGTAAAATATTGACTTCTAAGCTGAATCTATCCAGATAAAGGAAGCAATATATATTATAAAAAATTAGCTTGAATTGAAGCCTTTAAAGTTCCATAAGCCACATGGTTTTATGCCTAAACAGAAAAAATATATAAACTTGATAGAGGAAAGGAATTGCATCGTTTGCACGCAAGTGGCCTACGTTGCCGAATATCGTCTTCTCTGATGAGGATTTATTCCACATCATTTCGGCTGCAGACCCTAGACATTCCAACAGGATTCTAAACTATCTCATTAAGCTCAATTCAACCAAGAATGGTTGAAAAACAACGTTCCGTATTTAATTTCTTCACCACAATGGCTGGAAAATTCTCCAAATGCAAATCCGTTGGACTTCTTTATATCTAGGCCATTTCAAAGAGACTGACTAAATGTCATAGTTAAGGCTAAAGGTGGCCATATCGAACAAAAATGGATTGTTTCTAAAATTTTAATGTGCTTAGCGTTTACTACAATTTTGACTTACCATCAATAAAATTAAACCATAATACAGAATTTTACTTTGCTGAAATTTTTGCAGCAGCCATGTATAGTAAATAAATACTTTCACTTTACCAATGATTGTTCATGAGCCGAACTATAATCCAAACCAGTACAAAATAACTAAATATGTAGATGGACAGTAAAAACTAACTTGTAGTCGTGGGTCATCGATTTCATCGGCGACGGCATAAACCATAACGTTAAACAAATAACCGCGAAACAGCTGGAAGAGCTTCGGAAAGCGATGTTTAACGAAATTTAACGATGTTAAAAAACTGCGGAATCTGTAAAATAAGCAATTTCCTTTGTAGGCTCGAAAATTAATGAATCTTAAAGAAATTATGTTATATGTTCACAGTTTTAGAGACCAAAACGCAATGAATCTCCATCATGGTGACCTCTATAGTTGTTAGTTGCTAGATTATTTCTAGGAGTATCGACTTATTTTTTTCATAAGTTTATTTTATTAAAGCCTGAAAATCATAAAAGACACTAATCACAACATGAACTTATTACCTGTGAACTTAGAAGAAATCTAACACCAAGGTTTGAGATCAACAAGCTCTATAAAATACGTGGCTCTAACTGAATCATTTACTCACTTCCTAAGGCAAAAACAGATAAAAACGTTTCCCGGTAACAGATTTGTATTATGAATCACAAACAATTTTAATTTTATTTTAAAGGGTGTCCCAGATGGAACACAGTATTTAATTTAAAAAAATGTTGAATTATTTAATCGCCTACACTAAGGCTGAAGAATTTTTTTCTTCTGATAAACCTACCATTTATGTTTAACTTGGCAAATTGTTTTTGACATATATGTAAAATTTAACTACCAAAGATTTGGACAATCTACTTAGATCTCCCAACCAAAATAAAACAAAAATTTAAATTCGATGTTCAATCTGGGATACTCTTTTCTCGACCACGTCTTAGGTGTTGTTTACGGTTTTTGTAGCCAATAATATTATTGCAAAACATGCTTTATACGCGGTGTGTTAACAATCAATTATCTTTAATTATATTTTTAACTGAAAGTGTATTGGAAACTCGACGGGAAGTTCAATTCTAAATACTATGGTGCTAATTATTAAACAAAATATTTGTGAAAGACTTTTGTCGGCTAAAAATCATTCATATCAAAGTGTTGGCTGAGCAGGTATTTTGTGACGTTTCACTGATTAGTTCTGATTAACGTATTTGTAATATTTTGAATTTTAAAAACTTGTAAAATTTAAATTGAGGTTTTACAATTTTTATGAATTGGAATAATCGATTACATAGTGGACACAAGTATTCCATACTTTAATAGTACTCCATAAATTGGTTTGTTTTGTTATCAAACGGAAATGAAACTTATGTTTTTTATAAGCAAACATTTTATTTTTAGTTGATATGCGGCTACCTTGCTAATTTTTGATTTGAATATCTCTATAAAAACTTGTTTAATATAACATGTACGCAAAATTTGAAGCGAGCGAACTACTTCAATAATAGTGATAATTGGATATGTAAATATGTGCCATTACGATAAACAAGTCAGTGTTTTGAAAATAAGTTGATCTTAATGGATTCATTAAACTATGATAATCTGTACATATACTACTAATGACATATTCTTGTATAGCATATTTCTTATTTGTTATGAAAACAAAGTGCGACACGCATTTTGTCATTTATTATCATATTGATCAATTTGCGATATCAGTGAATTTCAATAGCGATGATGAAATTATATATACTTAGCAATTAAACTTTGAAATTTTGGAATCTAAATCGACAAAAATGTAATATCAGTACTGATAAACATAGGTTCTGTTTTTGTATATACACGTCAATTAAATCACTTGTCGAATCAATTGGAGATGAAGGATTGTTTGGTTTTAACGTTTTATTATGGTTTATGTTGGGTAGTAACTAAGCGGATTAAGGTATGTAGGTACACTACAAAAATAGGAAAACTTTGTCGTACAATTATGATGACACAAATTAGGTGGGGAGCAAAATCGAAAGAACGAAAAATTCTAAAAACTATGATCTGGGGATTTTTTGGTTTTTGAAATAAACATGAGCACTCTGCAAATTATTCCTTAAATGAAGTTGCTCAGCATCCTGCAACTTTAATAAAAGTTCTAAATAGTGCCATGATATTTCATGACCATTTCCCTATCAAAAGATCTTTTTCAGTTAATATATTACGTATTAATTTTAGCATACGGCATGGTTCGGCAAAATGGCTAACTTTTCGAAATCAGGCTTAGCTTGAATACTAAACTTTGTGTTTAAATTCCAAGCAAATTCCCTACAGAAAAGTTTACTGGTCAACCATCGAACGTTACACCAATTATTTTGACTCCGTATTAAATAACTTATGAAAGCACATATTTACTAAATTATGTTTCTGTTCCCTATTTAAGGACGCAATAGAAAAATAACCTAAAGGTAACTTACGTCTTTTGTTAAGACCTACAGCCATCATTATCATCTCCATTTCCTAAAACACCCTACCGATTGTGGATCATTCCATGCCACTTGAATGCGAATATTTATTTCATCAAACACTAAGTTACAAAATACATTTTGATGTTTATTTATAAGCAGTGAAAGTGTGCGGAAGGATTAGGCAGTATATCCTGGTCTCGCTTCAAGATCTGTTGAAGCGTATTTATTTTGCGGGGTTAATTAAGCCGATTTTACTCGTGGAGATAATTTTGAATTCAATTTATAAATATCAACTGCAATATAAATTTTAACATAACAATTTGACATATACTAGATGTTTGACTACTGGAATATGTCATTGCATATATTTTTTATCGCTATTTGCTCGATGATAAAATAAATTTGGAATACAACAACTAAATTCAATGCCATAATTTTGAAAAATGGAGAAATTTTAATTTTGCGAGTCGTTTAGCAAATCCGCCGAGTTGTAGAATCAACGTATAAACATTACCAATCGGACGTTTATTAATAATTGATTTTTAAAAACTTTTTTAAAATTTTATTAAAATATTTTTTTTTTTGTTTTCTTGAATATAGCATACAAATTTAGAACTTGATAATGCATCCGAGGTGTTAAAACTGGTAATTTATTATAAGAGTTCAATTAAGCCTTTTTACCTTTTTTTTACTATATCCTTTGCACGATACATGATCATTAATTAGTTTTTCACATTTTCACTATTAATAGGTTGGTTATTTATTAAATTGAGCACAATTTTAAATGCTTATATAAGGCACATAATTTTAATTTTCATTGACCCGCACGCACGTATTAAAAAATATCAAGTTTGGAAGTAGAATGTCCATTAAGTAGAAATCCGATTCGTTACAGTTCAGCTTTCATGGAAGTACAAAATTTGGTGAAATACGTAATTGATCAACCATTGCCATCGTTGTTATTTTGCCATTTTTATTTTATTTTAATTTATTTCCACACAATTATTTTATTTTATAAAAAATAAAATAATTTTCTCGTATATTTTATTTTTTATTTTGTTTTATTTTTTTATACAAGTCGTGCGTAAAAAAAAGAAAAGGATGAAAATATGCGATTCTATATGTGCATCTATTTTTAATTTGATTAGATTTCGTTTGCATTAATTTGCATAGTATGAATTTATTTGTGTAAATTTGACCCATATAAGATGTACATCTGGTATAATTATCAGTGATTTAAGCTTAAAAGAAGTTAGAATAAAAATTAGTAGGTGCGCAACTAAGTACCAGCTGTTTTTTTTTTAAATGAAAATGCAACTTAATTTTAAAAAAATGTTTACAAATGAATCATTCAAAATATTGCCCATCGCTAGCGACAACTTATTCCCAGCTTTCTGGCAGAGCTCGAATACCGTCACGGTAGAAGTGTTCGTTTTTTGAGGCTATCCACGAATCAAGCCATTTTGAGATGTCTTCATATGAGCTGAACTGCTGATTAGCCAGACCATGAACGGAAAACTCCATCGAACGGAATAATTAATAATCGGACGGTGCAATATCTGGGGAATATGGCGGGTGGGTTAGGACTTCCCATTTGAGCGTTTCTAAGTAGGTTTTAACGGGTTTGGCAACGTGAGGCCGAGCGTTGTCCTGCTGTAGAATCACTTTTCGTGCCTCTGCTCGTATTGTGGTCGATTTTCGCGAAAATCTTCGCAGCGTTAATATTCGGCCGAGCCGACGACGTAGAAGCATGACCGAGCAGTCCCCATGATTTTGTTCTCTTTGAGTTGCTGTATGAATCCATTTTTCATCACCCGTAACGATGCGATGAAGAAAAACCTTCCTTTTTTGCCGCTGGAGCAGTTGTCCACAGGCGAAAAAACGACGCTCAACGTCTCTTGGCTACAAATCATTCCTTATAATCATTCCCAACGCATGCAATCGCTGGAACTTGGGAATGATTACAAATCATTCCCAAGTTCCTTGTTTTTGAATCATTCCCAACGCATGCAATCGCTTGAAAGTGACTTGGCAGGTAAGTCCTAATGCTGAAGCAATTTTTTTTGCGTTTGGCATGGATCCTCATCGAGCAATGCCTCCAACTAAACGTCTTCGAAGGTTGAACTTAGTTGTGCCCCTAATACATTTGTATTATTTTCGTCTTCTCGAAAACTAAAAGCGAAGTGTGCTAAGAGACTGTTTGTTGATTTGCAGAGTGCAGAGACTGCTGTTCCAATTTATAATGTAGCAATAGGTTATGGCCAAGGATATTGTATTTCATAATTAAGATTGAATGCAACAATAAGATTAGTTTTGATACAAAGTATCAAATTCAACGGCTAAATTTTGGAATTTTCTTCACCATTGGTGTTTTACGATGTCATTTAAGAGAGAAGGAGCATAGAGAACAATTGCGTTGTGCATATAAGATGGCCAAATTATAGTGCGAGTTTTGCGTGGAATAATAAGACAACATGCTACAGAGGAATTAAATGTGGTGGCTCATGTCAAACACAAGAACGAATTTTTTGTGACGGATTGTGATAAAGCGAAGCATGCTTCTGGTGATGCGAACGCATTGAAGGTGTCAAATCATGATGGTTCACATAAAACAAAAAGTGTCGTCAGCTGTTTCTTTTGTAAAAAGACGGGCAATTTTCGGAGTAATTGCGATGAATTTGTAAAATGAAAAGCAAAGAAAAAGGAAAGTTGAAAATCAAAAGCTACTATTATCGAGCAACACGAGCCTGATCAATTCTTGTTCATTTTTGATAATTGTGCGACCGTCGATTCTAAGGCAACATGTCATATCTCCAGTTTGCGCGTAGATGGGATGAAGTTGACAGACTGGAATGTGATGTTTGTATCAAAGGTAAATTAACTTCCTTGTCATTTCCGAAAGTATGAAAGTCGCTCGTCCTATTGGTTTTGATTCACAGTGTGCGGTCTAAATGCAAACATCCACAAATGCTGGTATTCTATATGTTTTAACGTTTATTAATGATTTTTTACGACAAAAATATATTTGTAAATTTGGAAAAAAAATTAAATGCTTTCGAACAGATCGCAGTGGAGAATATTTAGACAAAGAGTTTGTGCAATATTTAAACACCAATCTAACTAAAATTGATCGTTCCGTACCTTATTTAATTATATTTTAATTTAAATGACCAGCTAGATGCTGGAACACCGGTTTTGGATACAGCAGTTGTATAATGGGGAATTATTTACAAAATTTATTACCGTGGAAAGCAATTAGTCGAACTTCTTTTGAATTTAAGTTGGTTTGGAGCAAATTATTTCGCTCGTGTTCTAGATCTGCACTATAGAAATTGAATTCGAAATAAGTAGAGGCAATTTGGTTAGGTTTTCATGCTATAGATTGTCTTAATTTGAATGTTGTTGTTTTTCGAAAATATGAATCCGAAGGAGTAGTATTATGTGTTAATTGGAGATATTAGGATTTTTCTCAAAAAGATTTTCGAACACTGCAAATAGTTTTAGTTTGACAATGTGTTACCACTAATTTAAATAGCTGCTAGACGCTTTCGACTGTTTCTCTGCCAAACACAAATCAGTCAAAATTTAGACGGAACTCAACAGAAACTCCCGCAGTTAGTTGTTATTTTACCTGCAAAGAATATATTCAGTAAGTCACAAAAACTAAAAATCGAATTGTATAATTCACTTTCTGCTTTCATATGTCACAGAAGATCAACAATGATATTAGCAAATTATAGAGGATGTGAAGTAGCTAATAAACTACTAAAAATAAGAAACAAAGCGCTACAACAAACCCATAGAATACCTGTTGAAAGGAAGCTTACTATAAATTTATTGAAAAGTAAATCTCAAACAAACACGCGATTTAGTGGAAAATAAAGACGGTACTGATACCCAATTCTTGAAAAGATTTTAAAATTCATAGAAACCTTAAACATTCGGCTTGTGAAACAAAAAGCATAGAAGCTCTAAATAGGCGCCTAAATAATCAAGGTACAGTGAATGAAATCACTTCCAGGATTTATCAAAATATGGGAATGAATCAAATACTTAAAATATTCATCTTAAATAAACTGCTTCTGTATAGGCAAAATCTAAAACCAATATGGACCTACGGTATTCAGCTTTGGGAATGCATCAAGAAGACCAATGTGAAAATAATACATTCAAAACAAAGTTTTACGTGGTTTTGTAAATGCACCATGGTACGTAAGCAATGCTAATTTCCATAAGGACTTAAAAATAGAATACGTCAACGAAGTATTCAGGAAGCATGGGACACATACATCGTCTCGATCAATATGAAACTGTCGCGATTCGCCGTATAATGGATACAGCAAATTCAGTTAGACGTCTCTTAAGAATGAGGCTCATAGAACTAGGAAACTTAGATTAAGATAAACTAAATCGGGACAAACCAATGGGACATATTCACCAATTACTAGATGATTTATCCAATTGTAATAAAACTATAATAAAAAAAATGATATAGAAAAATGATCTATATCATTGCTGTTACTCTTCACTTTTTATCCAATAGCATTGCAGTACAAAATAAAATTTCTTTTGAAAAAATACCGGATCAAAAAGTTGTACTGTCTTATATTATTTTAGTTTTATGACATAATTAATGACTGACATTTTATAAAGTTTAAGTACTTGAAAATCCCTCATTGTTTTACTGAAGCAGAGATATTAAATGATACAACCATTAAATTATTATTTAGTTATGCTTCTTGAAATCTCTTCTAAATATTGAAAAATGAATCATTTCTCCGTCTGAACGTGCTTACTTGTTGAATTATTCAAATATACTCGTACATTAATCAAATTATTGGAGTCACACGTATCTCGGTACGAAATTTTATCAGGTACGTCATAGATACAATTCAAACAGTTCATTACACAAAGAGATAAAAAATGTTTTCCTAGAATTTCTCAATTAATTTTTACGTAAATTTAACAGTTTAGTAGTCAAATTTAGATTGTGTACACCGGTTTATTGGTTTCTGTGATTAAAATATCAAATAATAATTTAAAAAAATTGTAGTTTTTTTAAAATACCGTGACAGTAAGTAAAAAAAAAGAGTAACGTTTTTTCCAGTTTTCTCACAAAAACTAAAATATAAAACTAGGGGTTGGCATTTTTAAATGGTCAACTAACACTTTTCGATTACACAGTTATTTAGTTTACAATTACAAATGTGTTCCTACTTAGTTTTGCCCTATATATTTTTTTTAATTAAATTAACTTTGTTAAAACTATTCAGATGAATTGTTATCGCTATAATTATAGTTAAGTGGCGTTCGAATTCTAAACCATGATTATATCATGGAAACATTTATAATACGTATTATTGGCTACAATAACTTGTTGATGTCAAATTTGATTCATCAAAAGGTTTACTGCCAACAAGTGCAAAAATAGCACCCATTATAAACAAAACTAACATTGATTTAAAAAAAAGTTTAACAAATTCCATTTTAATGTAGACTGATTGCGTAAGACCACACATTGCATCAAATTCCAGCCAATTTTTTAAATTCGTTTAGATTTAATTTTAACCAAAGATTGTTGAATTTATTTTGTGCTTAAAATTTGAAATTATTTTTTTATGTAACTGTCTTTAATTGGTGTGAAACTGTGTTATTTTTTGTGTTTATTCTATGTCATCTGTTCTGAGACCGAAGCTTTCCCAACTCTTTCGCGGTTAACTTAACTTGGAACGAATCCAGGTTTACTTTTAAACATCCATCTGTACCGATCGTAATCAAGTGACGAAAAATCCCTTTTCCAACCATCCCCGTTGGGATTCTAACCCGGTACCTTCCGTTCCAAACGAAACTGTGTTGAGTTCGATCAAGAGTTTATATTATAAATGCGGTATAATGTGCTATAATTCTGTTTTTAGGCACTTTTACTAGTTTTACATCCGCTCATTTAAACAACAATCGTTTGACACTTTATTTCATATTTAACCTAGTAAATCACTGTCAAGTACCAGAAGTGTATTAACAAAACGTAAAACTGTCTACCAAAGCAGTAGTAAAATCAGGTAATTAAATTTGAAATTTATTAATACTTTGCATAATTTCGTACTTAATTTCACCAAGTTGTAGTTTGCCATTGAAAGAGTATTTTGCCAACGCGTTTATTACGAAATGTTGTCTAGATTAGAAATTTACCCATAAATTGCAAACTAGTAATTTATTCTACTAATAAATTATTATACTATTTAAATAATGTTTGTTTATTGTACGAGTACGTTACGGTACAAAATATAGTAGTAGTTAGATAAATAAAGAAATAAGTAAACAACATAAAAAAATTCGCAATGTCTTACAAACGTTTTAAGTATACACTATGGATGCACGATATATAGATGGTGACATTGATTCACGATTTTTTTTTATAGATTTTTTTCAAGAGTATTCAATGCCAAGGACAGATGTTTTTTTTTTTAGTTTGTTATGAAATACTATTACACTACATGTTTACATTTCAGTTTCGTTTATTTACTGTAGGAGTTTCCAACGTTTTTCAATCGTCACCATTATTCACTTTACATACGACAATGGCAACAGTTTAAGCGTGCTCTTCGAAGCCAGACAACTTTTAATCGGTCCTAGTACTTTATCTGTTTTTAGTATATCAAACGTTTGGTAAATTATGTTTAGTGTATACCAACTTGGCCGTACTATTTATACAACACACTAGTTTTTCCTATATTATAACATTTTGTTATCAACGCTTCTCTTTGTTTTTTAATTTTCAGTGCAATTTATCTATGTTTTGTTGATTTACTCTGAAGTTAAAGCAACCAAACTTTTCACTTTCATTTTCTACCTTCACAATACTGAAATATTGTGCCCTGTAAGATTGACATAATCCAAAACGAACTGCAGAAAACGTTATCCAGATCGGATCTGTTATCATGTTGAACAAGTTGTGGTGTTTTCAGTTTTTTTAAATAACTATTGCCTGTATGATGACAGATGAGATGATGTCCGATCTGAAGTTTTCTTTATTTTGAGGTACCGAAAGCTAACATATCTTATTTTGAAATAATTTAACTTATAAAAATGAAAGTGAGTTTTTCCGTTTGGCGAGCTATACATATATTTTTGTGGTGATTTATAATAGGTATAAAATGTCTGCTGGTCTGCTGCTAGTCACAGAAAATACTAATTTGTACTAGCGCATCAACTGCACTCTTCCTGATGCACTGCTTCGGTGTTAACACTAATAGTTATATTTAAAAAAAAATTAGGTTTACAATCCAAAAACTTTAATAGTTTGTATCCCTGCAGTATTCTAAACAAAATTTGGGTTCTCTCTTGGTCTCTCCGTTTAACTGAATTACGAATTTAGGTAACTTACAAAACAGAGGGTTTTGTGTTCGCCAATACACAAGAAAAAATTTCACATTTAAAACCGCCTTCATAAACAAACATCAGAAAAACTCAAAGTAAGTACTTTGAAATTTTGAGTAAGCACAAACTGTTTTTTTAGAATTTTAATTTAGGTTCCGATTCGAAGCACAGCTTTTAATTCAGTTAATAGAAATCAAATATTTAATAGGACCAATCTACTTTTAAATCCGATATAGAATTATTTTCTGGTCTTTTAGACCATCGTTTAACAAAGGTTGTATTTTCGAAGTAGCGCGCTGAGCGATATTTGAGCGAGTTACAGGCTTTCGCGAAAGCTTAAATATCGCTCAAAGTTTATTCAAATATAAGCAAGCAAAAGTTTATGTGTGTATTTTGAAGTTTGAGGTTTAAGAGGAGAAATTCATTTTGTGTGGCAAATTTTCTAATTTTGCGATTTATTCCGTATTATTCCGGCACAATCCTTTAAGTTTCATTCAAAACCTACATAGCAAAGAAATAAACGGGTAAAGTTTTTTTTACTTTTTTCTATATTGATAAATATTTTGAGAGCTTTAAACACATTTCCGATATTTTAAAAACGATAATTTATTATATCAATTTACCTCTAAGACACGACTCTGAAAAAGTACATCTGCCAGAAATATCTTTCCTGTAATAAAAGGGCTGCTTTGAAAGCAGATAACACGGTATTTTACTATACAAAGAAATTAAAAATTATTCCAGCAATTTTAGAAATTTTAGCAAACTCATTTTATAACTCGTTAATAAATTAGGGAGCAGTATGTTTTATTTTGTAATGGATAAAGAAGGCAACTTAGTAATATAAAATTCCGGAAATCATCTAAGTTCTCTTCCACTTTACGAGAGATAAGAACTTGATGATGAGACAGATTAAATTGAGTCAAATCTATCCTACGTTTAAATTTTATAATGGGTATGATGATATTGATGATACTATATCTTCTGCTCCATTAAAAATTTTTATTCCAGGTTTGCCATTTTATTTACATGAACAATTTAATTTCTGCGCACTGAACTTTTAAAATGACAAATGTGCTCTTACTTTATTATACACAAGAGACATTGTGAATAAAAATTTGGAAATATTTAGGCAAAATAAAAAGTTTCCGAAATATTAAAAAACTCATGATGGCTATAGCCTATCAAAATTAGAAAATATTAAGACAAATTATAATCTTCCCAAAATTCTCAAAAGCTCATGATGGTTAGCCCTACAAAATTGGGAAATATTTAGGCAAATTAAAAAGTTTTCAAAATTTTCACAAACTCATAATGGTTAGCCTATCAAAATTGAGAAATATTTGGGCAAATTAAAAAAATTCGAAAATTCTCAGAAACTCATAATAGTTAGCCTATCAAAATTGGGAAATATTTAGACAAACTAAAAAAATTCGAAAATTCTCAGAAACTCGACTATCAAAATTGGGAGATTCTCAGAACCTCATGATGATTAGCCTATAAAATTTGGCAAAAATTTAGGCAAATTAAAAAAATTCAATTATTTTCAGAAACTCGATGGCTAGCCTATCAAAATTGGAAAATACTGAAGCAAACTAAAAAGTTTTGGAATTTTTTAAAACTCATGATATGGGTAGCCCATCAAAATTGGGAGATATTTAGGCAAATTAAAAAGTTTCCAAAATTCTCAGAAACCCATGATGGCTAGCTAGCCTATCGAAATTGGAAAATATATAGGCAAATTAAAAAGTTTCCGGAATTTTCAAAAACTCATGATGGCTAGCCTATCAAAATTGGGGAGTATTTAGGCAAATTAAAAAAATTCGAAAATTCTCAGAAACTCATGATGGTTAGCCTATTAAAATTGGAAAATATTTAGACAAATTAAAAGTTTCGAAAATTCTCAAAAACTCATGATGGCTAGAAGTCTCAGTTTCTGAGAATTTGAAAATTCTCAGAAACTCGATGACTAGCTTTTCAAAATTGGGAAATATTTAGAGTCAAATTAGAAATTTTCAAAAACACATGATCAAAATTGCCTATCAAAATTGTGAAAAATTTTATACAAACTAAAATTTTCCGAAATCTTCAAGAACTCATGACCTATCAAAATTGGCATATATTTAGACAAACTAAAAAGTTCCCAAAAACATTTTTCAAAAACTCATGATGGTTAGCCTATGAAAATTGGGAAATATTTAGGCATAATTTTTTAAAACTCATGATGGTTAGATCAAAATTGGCAAATATTTAGGCAAATATAATTAAAAAGTTTCCAAGTTCTCAAGAACTATCAAAATTGGTAATATTTAGGCAAATTCAAAATTTTCAAAATTCTCAATTACTAATGATTGTTAGCCTAACAAAATTGGGAAATCGACAGGCAAATTAAAAAGATTAAAATATTCACAAAGATTAAAAAGGCTCTTGTAATATCGATTGAGGATAACTCAGAAAATCGAATGTTCACAAAAATACCTTTAAGGAGAAACAATAAGATTTTATAAACAGATGAATGAAATGGAACTGCAAACATCAGGCCAGAATAAAAATTAATTTGACTTTTTCAGTACAGGTTGCGGATGACAGGCTTCCTACAAAGACAAGGGCTTCTTAACATTAAAATTAAAGGTGAAGTAGCATCTACTGGTGAGCTGCCAGCTAAAAAATTATCCGCCAAACTTGGTAAAATAACTTATGGCACTCCGGATGAAGTATGAAATGCAGATGAAACATGCCTTTCTGGGAAATAATGCCTAGTCTAAGATATATAACCGAAACCTTGGAGTTATTATGCTCCAATGCTTCTGAAAATTCAGATGTTAAAACCATTACTTGTAAATTAAGCTCTTAAAATACGGTGAATGAAAGGCATAATTATTGCCTTTTTACCCTAAAAAGGCAGCTAATAATGACCTGAATAACAACTGATCTCTTTACCAAATAGTTTCCTTAATATTTTGTACCAAAATTTTGCGCTATATGATCGAGAAAGGACTTTAAAATTCTTTTGATGATAGTCAACGCTCCAGGTGATCTACATATGTCCAATTTGGTTTTCTATCTCCAAATACATTATAACAGCCAGATCATGAAGTAGGCGGAGAATCTATTATACTTTAATCACCTTATTCTAGCTGATATTTTAAACGTAGAATAAATCCCCTAACTTTAATGTATACTCTATCTTTTTAACACGAATTTCTGCGAAACAAATCTATCACGGATAAACCTACCAGAATTAGGTGTTAATTATTAATTATTTTGCCTTACAGCTTAATCCTGCTAATATTAACACTTTGCAGCTTTTTAAATAACTTGAACTATAAATATTTTAAATTTTATTAAATTAAATACTTATAATGTTTTTTTAATTTTATTTCAGGTGAGTTCAAATTTTTGATGACCCTATATTTATTGTTAAAAATTACGTGAGTAAGTATATGCATATTTTAAAAATGCTATAGTATAATGCATAAACATGTCGCACATAAATTAAGAACTACAACAATTTTTTTTATTTTAGTTTTTAATAAATGAGTGTCTGACGTTGTAGTAGTAAATGATGTTCAGGATTAGTAAATATTCCGGCGGATAGAATATAACTTCTCAGCCCATTCTCTTTAAATTTTAATTTTTAATTTTTTAGCTTACCATTGCTTACTTTGAGCATGGTAATGTCTAATCCGATTTTAGAACAATTTGCTGTGCTGGATTAGTGTGCCTGTTTAGGTCTAAACTTTTTTAAATTACTTTGTTTGTTCAGTTATTTAGCAATTAGTCGGCAATCTTTACAATAAAAGTAAATTAAGGAATACCAGTTTTTATGTAATAGACATTTTGAGTCGACCAAATGACCTATTTATGTTTACTAAATATTAAGTTTACATATTATTGGCCCATGTTGTCGGGGAGTAATCAAGTAATCATATGAAAACAATACTGTAAAGTATAAAAGAACTAGACAACAGTAACTTTATTTTTTCTTTGAAGAATCTGAATGGCGGTTTTAAAGTACATAGTTAATCAAAGATTTTATAGTTAAGCTCGTCGATACAATAATTTCAATGTATAAGTTCTGACTCTAGATCGTAGATATGGTCCGTGCCAGCAATGGCCTCGTTTTTATTTTTAATTATAGTTAATAGTGACATATTTTAAATAAATTTGGTGCTACTGTACTTTGTAATTATGAAAATAGTTAAATGCTTCAAGCGATATCACAACTCTTGATGCGTCAATAATAATAATTATTTTTTTCTTGAAATGATAAACATTTGTCGTTTCTTGTTCATCTTAATTTTGTAGTGATGTTTGAATTATCATGACTTAAATATTAAGGTTATACATTTATTAATATAATTAATGCTCTCGTACAGTCAAATCGAATAAAAAGTATCAGGCTAAATTGTCATTAAACAATAGTTGTGAACGTGACTTAAAAGTAGAAAAAGCTCAGTTAAAGTTAAATAAAAAAAAAAAATATTTCTTAAACTTATTCTTAAAATTAAAACATTAAAATGCGCATTGTTATCGATGAAGAGGTAAGTGCAAATTTTAAATATTGTGATTAAAAATTGATATGATCAATAATTCCGAATTTCTCAACAACGGAAAGTTTGATATTAATCATATAAGTGTCCGAATTGTTGTGGAACTTATATTTTAAATTAGTTTTATGGTCTTATCTTTTATTGTTTAATTGTAAATATTTTTCAATTTTACTATAAATGCGTAAAAAAAGTGACAGATCAGATAATAACCTAAACCTTAATGTGTTCTTATCAATTTATGGTTGTTGTGTTAAATATAACTTTGGCGTACGTTCATTATATAAGTACTGATTGAGACTATAAACTAGTGTTATCTTTCCTTAATGAATTTGTATTTTAATTAAGGCGACATGCTTATTGTAAATTACAAAATTTTAATCTAAATCAATAAACTGTTTTTAACTCTTATATATGTTGTTAAGTTTTGAATGGAATTTTTTTATTGTTATCAGTATTTTGTGGAATTTTGCGTAAACATATATGACAAATATTATTTCCAAGAACTATTCGAACATGCCAACGGGGGAGGGTTGCAAAAGGGAGTTTTCATCACCTGATTACGATCGGTGATGACGATGAACACAACTATGGCCCCCTGTTGTAGTACAGAATACATGGGCCGAACTATCGTCCATGTCAGTACAGGCTGGCATGGAGCAAAGCATTGCGCAGATGGATATTCAAAAATCGCGATCCTGTATTCGTCCGTCCTCGATTTGGCCCTCGTTTGCGTAAAGTAGGGTTAAAATAACCGCGAAAGAGTTGGGTGAGCGTCGGCCCCAGGAAAGATTGTAGGGATTCAAAATAAAAAAAACAAAGTATTAGAACAACTTTAATCAAGTTTTATAAGGGGGGCTTAATATACAAAGTATATAAAGTATTCTTGAATTTAAAAGGTCAAAGAAACGTCAAAAGACGAAAATACTTACTTTTTAGTGATCTACGGGGTGTCCGCCAGGAAGGTATACTACTTTGTTTGTTTATAATTTTTGATTAAATGAAAGAGAATGGATCTTATATTGATAAATGTTTTATTTAATGTCGGCAATTATGTATGGAATACAATATCAGATAAATGTCCGCCTCTGTTAGCCTCACAAATGAGCACATTTTTCATTACATTCTCACACATTTCACGCGGTATTTCATTAATTTCATCACGAATATTTTGTTTGAGTTGCTCAAGGATTTCTGGTTTGGTTGCATAAGCCTTGCTTTTTAGATATCCCCACAAAAACAAGTCCGGAGCAGTCTAATCAGGCAAATCAATAATGTAGCACCGTCTTGTTGATACCACATGTTAAGCATGCAGTTGTGGCGTTAAAAAGTTTTCAATCATATAACGATATCGCTTCCCATTCACAGTTACCGTTACGCCGTTTTGATTTTCAAAGAAGTAAGGTCCAATGATTCCTCCTGACCAAATTGCACACCAGACTGTCACTTTTAATGGATGTAAAGGTGACTGATGAATAATTTGAGGGTTTTCCATTGCCCAGAAATCATAATGAGTCATTCATTATGATTTTTTCATGAAAATCGGGGTTGTCATGGGCGAGCTGTAATAATCCTATTGGCATATGTACGACGGCGTAAATGGTCTTGTGGAAGAAGCTCTTGTGTCAACTGAATCTTAAATGGAAAAAAATGTAAATCCTTGTGCAAAGTTGTGGCCAAACTTGTTCTTTGAAGACCAAGCACCTGAGCACGGCGTCGAATTGAGGTTGATGGATTGTTTTGAACACTTTCTTGAGCAGCAGTAATGTTTTCAGCCGATCTTGTAGTACGTTGTGGCCCATACTTGAGCCTATCACTTACAGATCCTCTTTCTTCGATATCATTCACTACACGATAAATAGTTTTGTTGGCACGTTGTTTCTCCAAAAAATTTCACGTAACTTTCTCATCGTCACAGTAATCGATGATTGATTTTGATAAAATGTTTTAACGATTAAAACACGTTGGTTTATCGAATATTTTTCCATAATCAATTTGCCACGTGTCTACTTCACGACTGCCAAATATGAACTGTCAATACTAACATTTACCAAAATGGCGACAAAACAAAGTAGTATACCTTCCCGGCGGACACCCTGTACTTTCTCATTTTGTTCGGCTCTCGACGCAATTAGGCAAATTTTAAAAATATCAAATTTAAAAGTTCTGAGAACTGTAAAATTTTTAATGGAAACTAAAATTTCCAAAATCCAGCAAATTAATGATGGTTAGCTCCATGAACACTTTAGTAAATTTATGAATGAAATTAAAAGATTCCAATTTCAGAAAATTGATGTCTATAAAAAAAAATGTAAAATTTTGAATGAAATAAAAAATTATCAAAATTCAAAAAATGTGTGATGGTTAGCACATAAAAATTGTAACATTTATGAATGTGAATGTAAAATTTGCAAAATGCAGAAAATGAGATTTATGGATGAAATAAAAAAATTCGAAAATCTAGAAAATACATGATGGTTAAACGCCCATGAAAACTTAAATTTATAAACGGAATCTAAAATTTAATGAAATGCATGAATATTTTCACTAATGAAAACCAAAATTTTGAATGGAATCTAAAATTTGCATAGTCTTGAAAAAGCAGGACAGTTAGTCTATAAAAACTTAAATTTTCAACGAAACCTAAAATTTCCAAAATCTAGAAAATGCATGATCATAAGCCCAGGAAAACTGTAAAATTTATTGATAAAATCAAAAATCTCTAAAATCCAAAAAATCCATGATGCGGTATAAAAATTGTAGAATTTTGGATGAAATCAAAAATTTCCAAACTCCAGAAAATGCGAAAACTGTTAAATTTGTGGATGAACTCAAAAAATTCCAAAATCTAGTAAATGCATGATGGTTAGCTCATGAAAACTGTGAAATTTGGAATTGTACATAAAATTTCAATAATCCAGAAAATGCATGATAGTACGCCCATGAAATCCGTAAAATTTAGAAATAGAATCTAAAATTTTCAAAATCCAAAAAATCCATGATCATGAATCCTGTAAAATTAAAGGATGAAATCAAAAATTGAAAATTAATCCAGAAAATCCATGAAGGTATGTTTATCAGTTTTAAACCAAATATAAGACCATTAACCACCCATTAAAAAATATTGATGTGTTTCCAGTTCAAGGAAGTAATTCTGTAATCCTAGAAGAGGGTGCTGTCGCTGCCGTTAATGTTTGCTCATTGGCTTATGAAGAGCTTACTGTCTTCTGTTTTTAAGAACATTTTTTAGATGTTTTTCCTACAATTCACAAGGCTAAAATCAAAACCCACATATAAGCTATTTACCACTAGGTGACGTGTGATTTATTGGCCACCCATACTATTTTAGTCATTCCGTATTTATTTTAAGTAGACGTCGTGCTTATTGTAATTGCGATAACAATATCAACTGAGCGATAAGCTAAATCAATAATTCTTTGAGTGGAATATTTTTGTTATAAAATTTAACTCTTGTTGTGGAAAATCCCAATCAGTATTTACTATAATATGATTGCGATTTATACATTGTATAAAAGATTTAATTTTAAAGCGGCAATAAAATGTCGCGTTCAAATGACCTTGCTTATATTTTTATAAACATCTTTATATGTTCTTAATTTATGATCTTAAAATTTCGAACTTTCCGATTCTAAGAAAACGATGATGATCTTATTGTTTGGATAAACCCAAGTAATAACACGGTTATTTTAATCATATAGGAATATACGCATTAGCTTTAAAATTTACCGAACTCAAAAATTTTACAGTTTTATATTATTGATACATGTCATGGTTTCTTCATTTACAAATATCGCAATTACTGCGACATATTACCGCGGTTTTTAAATTATTTAAATATGAGCAGGATTACAATTTAATTTAATATGTTAATTTATAACTTTACATCTGTTACCTCAATTGGCACCGCAAAGGTTAAATTTGCAACGGTTGGAAAATTAATCGTTTATCACTTTAATTATCACTTTAATTATTTACCACTTTAATTAACGATAGTGCGGAATAATTAAATTATAGTACGTTTATAAAGTGATAGCAATAAAAAAAATATATAGTTTAGCAATAAAAAAAATATATAGTTTTTACAGGCTGTTAGGTTTTTCTGGCCCGTGCTGTATCAACAATCTAAATTCGTCCGTTTTGATCCCGAGCTTGCTTTTCAGTATTGTAATAAAATCTTAATAAGTTCTTGTAAGTGTCGTCATCGTCGCAGTTGAGTACATTTATATCTGGACATGACTCTTCTCGAATGTCATAAGTCATCTTGTACACTCATTCGTCATGGTTCAAGTCTCACACCCATATATGAAAATTGGTCTGATCAACACCTTGTACAATTACACATTTATTATCTGCATATGCCAGAACCTGGTAACACTGACGGTACAAGATGTTGTCCTGAGGTGTTTCGCTTTTACTAAAGATGGATTCTAACGTGAGAGTAAAGAATATTGGGGAGGAAGATTCTTGTTGCAGTACACCATAATTGCTTACTGAAAATCAATGTACACCTTATGTACATCACGAGATGTTTCGATAAATTTAAAAAGAATCATCCTTAGCAAAAATACTTGATCAGTGACTGAGTGAAATCTTCCTTGGTAATCAATAACAATTTCCTCCGCCAGAGGAGTGATTCTCTCCAATATTATGTAAGACAATAATTTGTATGATGTGCAAAGGAGAGTTATGCCGCGATAGCTTTCACATTTTGAGTCACTCCTTTATTAAAGATAGGGCATAAAGCAGCTACACTTTCCATTCATCGGGCATAACTTTGCTTTATCCTGCAATATTATGAGTTCAGAATTAATGCAAAACGAACGATTAGAATGGGCCCTCTATACACACCACTCCATAGTCATATGGCAACTTTCTAATACAGCATTTGACACTTGTTGAAAATTGAGTAAATCAGAGAAATGCTCCATCCATAAGTAATGTTTCCATTGATATTTACATATAGTGCTTAGTGTAAGCAGGTTAAAGTGTATATACGTCATCAATTGTTCGAATAGTTGGCAAAATGTATTCAATCATCATTATTTGTTTTCATTGGGCAATGAAAATGGACCTAACCTTTGGTTAGGAACCAAAATCTCGAATTACAAAAATTTGTATTTTCAAAATATTTCAACATTTTTTAAATCAGAATAGGACTAAACTGTTTGATTAGTTGTTTTAGTGCTTTAAATAGTTCGACTTCGAAGTAAGCTATTTTTATTCAGTTATCCAATAAAATTTCTAGATTTGAATGAGATACAAAAAATGATTCCAAAAAAGTTTCCACTTTTTAATATAAAATAATTTTAATCAGGCCCAGCAGATTTATAGCTTAAATATTTCTTTCATCCGACAATTTATACACACATGTCCATATATAGCCATATGCTAGTACAGGGTTTTCCAATAAGAGATTTCATTTTAATATTAAAAAAAACTAGTATTTTTAAGAGAATTCAATGAATGTTTATTTCATTGTAAAGAGGAAGGTATGCCATTAACATTTGAAAACGATATCATCCAAATGGCCGCCACGGTTACGCTTGCAGCACCATATCCTTTTCATGAAATTTTCCATGATCAATTCTCACATTTGCGGCTGTATGCTCTCGATAACTTCACGAATTCCATCTTTAAGTTCTTGAATCGATTGAGGAGCATTGGCATAGACCTTATCTTTCACGTGGCCTAAAGAAAAAATTCTAAATGTGTTAAATCACAAGATCTTGGTAGCCAATTGTGATCACCTCTTCGAGAAATTACACGGTTAGGAAACTTTTCTTACATAATTGCGATTGTTTCGTTAGATGTGTGGCACGTAGCGCCGTCTTGCTGAAAATAAACGTCGTTCACATCAATATCTTCCAATTCCGGCCATAAAAAATCATTAATCATAGCTCGGTAGCGCAATCCATTCACCGTAACAGTTGCACCAGCCTCATTTTCGAAAAAGTAAGGTGCAATTACACCACTAGCCCCAATACCGCACCAAACAGTGACACGATTCTGCTTAATACGACGATTCTGCTTATTAACGTAGCGTCTGAGGTAAAAATGGGCCTCATCACTGAAGATGATTTTTCGATGAAAATCCGGATCATTCTGATGCACCCAATCAGCGAAGATACGACGTTTATGGTGATTGACCGGCTTGAGTTCTTGTGTTAACTATACTTCAAAAGCCTTAAGACCTAAGTCTTTATGCGGTGTAATGTCGTTTGTGGAATGTCTACTTCCAAAGATCGACGAGGAATCGACAAACCTGGGTTTTCTTGCAATCCAAAACGAGGTCCCAGTACGATTCTTGTCATTAGCAAAAAATTTATAAATAGAAATTAATTAATAACATCTTGCACCGATGACCGAATTGTTGGTAAAAAAAAGTTCGTTCGGCTGACAACCTACAACGTTCACCAATTCCTAATAATTTTTTCAAAAGGTCTCTTTTACTGGTTCTATTTTAAATATCCATTTGTAAGCTAAACTGCTCCACTATTCTGAACTGGCGTGTTCCAACCCATGGATTCTGTACTTGCAACAGCGAGGCATAGTTGTGCTCATCGTAACCGTCAATCGAGTAAGAAACAATCCATATATACATCCATATCGCGGTGGATACCGAACCCGGTACAATTTTTCGGTATTTATCAGTATCGAAATTACTGAGACAGACAGTCAAATTTACTATAAAGGGTCATCTGAAATTGATGTAACATTTCTCAACAATCGTGCATTTTTCTTCTAAATCTTCTTAGATTTATTTCTAAATTAAACTTTAATTAGTCTATGCAGCTTTTTCTTGTCGTATACGGATAATGACTTCAGAGTCAACGCTTTTATAAAAAATCATATATCGACGCAAAAACTACATTCAAATTACCATAAATTCAAGTAAATATTTTACGAAAAATAAGCTTAACTCTACTTGTTGACATAGACTAGTAATTGTGGATCAAACTTGTGTAATCAAAAATTTTCAAAATGTTTAAAATATGTGGAATTAAATGTATACTCTTGGTCAGCTTAGCCATAAAATAGAAAATTTGGCGCATTTTGCTTGAAACCTTTCGAATACTTAACTGGTAAATTGATTAAAAGCCGCACTTTGTCAAAAGCATTATAAATAGCCACACATTTTGCATCCTTCTATGGCAAAATTATAATTTTAGCTGAAATCTTTAATCGCGAAAATTACCCCAACGAAATAATTTCGTACTATTGCTTTCGACCACTATCAAAAATTTAGAACTATTGTTGTCAATGTGTACCATTATTATAAAAATTTTCAAACAAAAACCTCTTAGGAAATGTTCGCTTTAAAAATGGTACCTTAATAAATTTATCAAATGGCAAATTCGGGGTACCCAAATCCAGCAGTCAAAAATCTTAAGTCTCTGATGTCAACTTTTGGGCTTAGCATGATATTAAAAGAATCTACTATTTTTGTAGGTAATTTTGCTACTGTTTTGTTCCTCCATTAATCAAACACGATATCAGAAACTTATTAAACTTTATTTATTACATCAATTTAATATTGATGTGTACCGAACCAGCTGAACACCGAAAATGGTCGATTATAAAAATGTAGAAGATATAATTTTTTTTTTTTTTTTTTTTTTAATAGTGCCAATGGCTTTATTCTTGAATCTTTCTAAAGAAGAAACTAACAAGAAGTATTCAAATCTTATAAGCTAAAATTATTATAGTTTTTAAAGTCTTAACCAGTGTTAATACTAAATATTAGACCTCATATATTCTTTATTTATGTGTTAACCTTAACTATTTCAATTACATAATTAAATTAAATTAAATTAAATTGTTGCAAGTCCAAGTGGATCTACTCTTCTAAGTCGTCGATACCTTGGTTGTTTTAATATATCCCTGGCTAATTTGTTGGGATGCACTTGTAATTTTGAGTAATATTTCGTACTGAACTCTCTGATGATTTCTTTAACGGTTTTAATACCAAGGTCGTCGTGTATGTTACTGTTTCGAATGTACCACGGAGCGATTGTAAAAGTTCGAAGTATTTTTGCTTGCATTCGTTGCAGGAGTTCTCGATTAGATGCGCTGGTAGATCCCCACAACTGAATTCCATAGGTCCAAATGGGCATAATTATCGCTTTGTATAGCAAAACTTTGTTGCGCAAAGATAATTTTGATTTTTTGCCTATCAGCCAGTACATTTTCGAGAAAGTTATTTTCATTTGGTTGCGCTTCGCTTCGATATGATTTTTCCAAGTTAGCCTTCGGTCTAGGTGTAAACCTAAGTATCTAACTTTGGTTTGTTGAGGAATATTTACACCGTTTAATTTGACTGGTGGGCAAGTGTTTTTGTTTAGGGTGAACGTGATGTGAGCTGATTTTTGTTCATTCACATTTATTCGCCATCTTTTTAACCATTCCTCAATTTTGCCCAGATGGTTTTGTAATTCTTTTGAGGCAGTGTGGAAGTTTTTGTGTGACATCAGGATTGCTGTATCATCAGCAAATGTTGATATTACTACTTTTTCAGTGCTAGGAAGATCGGCTGTGTATAACAAGTACAAGAGTGGTCCAAGGACGCTGCCTTGCGGAACACCTGCCCTAATATCATGTAAGCCAGTGGTTGATTCATTTTGTTTAACCATATATTGTCTTTGAAGAAGATAGTTCGTCAGAACTAAGTGAAACTGGTTTGGCAGTAGCTTTTTAATTTTATAAATTAACCCGTCATGCCACACTTTGTCAAATGCTTGAGCAACATCCAGAAAGACCGCAGAACAGTACTTCTTTTCCTCAAATGATTGTTTGATGATATTTACAATCCTGTGCACTTGCTCTATTGTTCCATGTTGATTGCGGAATCCAAACTGATGGTCTGGAATAACTTGACGCTCTTCCAATACTGGTTTAAGTTTCGTTAGTATCATTTTTTCGAATAGTTTTGATACTGTAGAAAGCATGCTTATTGGTCGATATGATGTTATTTCTGTTTCTTTTTTCCCAGGCTTAGGTATCATTGTGATAAGGGAAATTTTCCATTTTTGAGGTATATAACCAGTTCGCATGATTGCGTTGAAGATGAATGTTAACAGTTTTACGCATTTATCGGGTAGTTCTCTTATCATTTTCCCCGTAATAAGATCATATCCCGGTGCCTTTTTCGGGCTTATATGATCTTTTATTGCATTCCTTACATTTTTCCACTTAAACTTAATTGGCTTAAAGGGCAAACCTTTATTCGTTTGTTCGGGTAACTTAAATTTAGTAGTATCTTGATGAGGTGAAAATACTTCCTTTAGATGAGTAGCGAAAGCTAATGCTTTTTCTTCGTCGCTTCTTGCCCATTTTCCACATGTCAGTCTTATTGGTGAATTTGAATTAATTGGCCTTTTTAGATTCTTCGTTGCCTTCCATAAAGAGTAATTGGTCTTTTCGGTTGCCGAGAGTTCACTTAAATAGTTCTCTAATCTCTGGTTGTGCTCTTCCTTTAACGCAATTTTAAGAGTCTTAATAGCGCGGTTTAATTTCCACTTCAACAAAGGAGATTTAGATTGTTGCCATTGCCTCCTTATTCTTCGCTTTTCTTGAATAAGGTTTTGGATGTCACGGGGCAGTTTGTTTACTTTCTCAGTAATATTGACAGCGGGTGTTGACATTTTTGCTGCTCTCTCCAAAACATCTTTTAACATCTCAGCAGCCTCATCAATGTCAGATGGTGTACTAAGTGGAATATCTAGGGAAGTATATTGTTCGACTAGCGACCTGTATTGGTCCCATTTAGTTTGCTTATTTGTGAGACGATATGACATTTCTGCCTTTATGACATCAGTACTTAACATTACTATTACAGGTGAATGGTCCGAGGACAGATCGTAGCAGTTGGTTGCTTTAACATTTGTGCGTGCAATACCCTTCGTTACGCAAAAGTCAATTAGATCTGGAATCTTTTTTCTATCTGTTGGCCAGTAGGTGGGTTGACCTGCTGATAAGTAATCCAAACTATGTTCCTCTATCGCTTCAAAAAGTTGTCTTCCTTTAGGAGATGTTAGTCTTGACCCCCAAAGAATATGTTTGGCATTATAGTCTCCCCCCGCAAGAAATTTTTTACCTAACTGGTTAAAATAATCCATGAACTGAGGTTTTTTTATAGCGTGTTTTGGTGGGCAGTATACTGCCGATATTACACAGTTTCCAGGCCATCCCTGCAGGCAAATGCTCGTTGATTGAATATGTTCTTGCTCGTATTTGTTAAGTTCATAGTGTTTTAACCTTCTTTTAATCAGTAAAGCTGTGCCACCATGTGCTTTGCCATCCGGATGTTTAGTGTCATAAATGGAATATCCATTAATTTTGAAATAGTTCTTATTAGTAAAGCGTGTTTCAGATATTAACATTATGTCAATATTGTGCTCGATGAGGAATGCTTGAACCTCTGTTTTGTGTTGCGCTAGGCCATTTGCATTCCATATGGCTATTTTAAGGATATTCATTTTTGATTTTTAACGACTACCTGCATCAGCATATTCATATTTTGCATCATTAGATCCATGGTTCTCTCCATCATTACCATGAAACTTTGCATCATATCAGTGAGCTTGTTTAAAGCTGAAGAGATGTTTCCTTCATCATTTTGTTGCACTTTTGGAGCAGTTCCTTTAAGAATGCTAGCGTAAGAAATTCCTTGATGTACGCTACTGTTGCTGGTTTCATTCTGCCTTTTACCTTGAATAATGTTGGACGACACTTCGGTAAACATTTTTTTCCCCTCTGATGATTGCAGTTTCAGCAACCGCTGTTCTTCACGCTGCCTAGGATTAATTCTTCGTTTCAGCTCTAGATATACTGGGCAACCTCTATAGTTTGCTGTATGATTTTCTCCGCAGTTGCTACATCTTTTCACAGAGGTGTCGGCTTTATTTTTTGTACACTCCTTTGAGTTATGTAATCCCCCACAGATAACACAGACATCGCTCAACGTACAATAAGTTTTACTGTGTCCGTATTCTTGGCACTTAATACACTGTATTGGCCCAAATCTTTTTCTGGGTTCCTCAACAGTGATTCTTCTATGCAAAAGGTATTTCAAGCTATAAATTTCATGCTTTCCTTTTGATAGTTTACCATCTAGTTCCAATTCCACGCGGAATAATGGTTGGGGCACTTTTTCTCTGCTAATGATGTTAGTTATATTTTTAGCGTGAAAACCTTTATCACCTAGGGCGGTGTGTATTTCGCTAGGGTCTACGAAGCTCTCGATCCCTTTGATTATCACAACTAGTCCTTTCTGGCTCTTTAGTTGGTAGGTATAGTAACGCTTACCAATTTTATCAAAATAGCTTATCAGTGATCTGTAAGCATCAATGTTGAGTGACTGGATTTTTGTTTCTTTAATGTTTCCTTTTTTCACTCCCGAAATGTAAAAATTACCATCTGTAATTTTATTGATTAAGATGGTAAGATTTTTTGAGGATTCTTCCCTCAAATAAATTGGTGGCGGTTTCTCCTTTTTTGGAATAATTTCCTCGGGTTGCTCTTCGGTTTCTACTAAACTTGAAAACCGATTTCCATTCACTAATTCGACGCTAGCTAGTCTAGTGAATTTATTCATGCTAACATTTGCCGCCGATTTAGGACTTCGTTTTCTTTTTGGTTGCACGGTTATGTATCGGTCAATACCTGTTTGCACTAAACACTGACCTACTTCACTTGAATTTTTATTGTCGATTGACGACGATGCACTTATTTTATTTTCCATTAAATGTGGAATTGTTGCACTTTGTTCTTTTAATAAAATGTTTAAAACGTTTTTTGCAGGCGAAGCAATTTTTTCCACATTCACTTGTTTTTTTTGTGGACTATGTTGCACGTTTTTTTTTGATTCCATAGGGTTATGAGAGTTCATTACCAAATCACTCGTGGACAACGATCTCTGCGGATTTGGCCAAGCTATTTTACTTGCAGGTGGAGATTTAAACATGGTGAACCATATTTCCACGACACAATATTTTATAATTGCTATAAATTATAAATGATGACACTGGTTTTAAATTTTTTTTTAAATTTTTTAAATAAAATTATTTCAAAGTAAGAATGTTTGCTTGCCAAAAGCGAATTCACAATTGATGACAATAAAACTAAAATAGTTTATGCACAACTTTACAAAAAAAAAAAATAATAATAAATCTGTTAAATTCCCAAGATATGGGAATAATGATCACGCAATCGATGATAGTTTTTTACCCCGCGTGTATATACATTAAACGAAAAGAAAAGAAGATATAATGACATATATAATGTAAATTGGGTAACGTTACTTTTAGGCGGTACGAATAGTTATGTTCTAGATGTCGGGTCGATGGAATATCGTCTATATTTAGAATAAATATATGACATTTAGGCTATTATACTTATAAAAATATTTTGATTATTTTAAAATGATACCAACAGTGACATCTAGTAAGTGAATGTGCTAACATACCATGGTAGTACTATGTGTATTTATACTATGTACTATATGTATTTTGGAAAAACTATAAAACATACTTATATACATCCATCAGTTGTTGAGCTCAAACATTATATCAGTCCTAGAGAGTTTAATGAGCACTTTGGTTCAGTATTTGTTGAAATAGCTGTATTTCTTGACGAAATGTGATCCAATTAATTCTTAGATCACGAATTACATAGTAAGCCAAGAAGCAAATTGAACCAATTTTGGATCACAAAGGTGTTTTAGATCTAGAATTGGTTTTGTGTCGTTTCTTGTAACATCAGATCAATTGTCAAGAAATACAGCTTATAATAAGCATTTAATCGAAGCACACTAAAGTTTGGCACTAATCACAATGCATTTTATTTTCTAATGTTTCGGTAGATGAGGTATGCATTTAACTAGCTAATATTAAATCTAATGCTGTTAGACCTGACGGAATACCTTTAAGCTTTATATTAAACACCTATATTGCCAGTCTTACTACTTCAAATTACATATGCTTTCAACTCCGCTTTTACTATATCTGTGTTTCCAGCTTCATGGAAAATTGGCTTGGTCACACCAATATTCAAATTACGCCATTCAGGCGTTAATAATTTTCGGCCGATTAGCTGTATTACCAGTTTTTACAAAAATTTTGGAGATAATTATGAAATTTAAAAATAATACATTTGTTTCTTAGCATAATTTACTAAACAAGCATCAGTCAGGGGTTCGTACTAATAATTATGTTACAACTGCGCTGCTGAAGGTGGCAGATGATATTACTTCTAATGTTGAGGATGGAAGAATTGGTGAAAAATCTATTAGATTTTTCAAAGGCGTTTGATATGGTGGTTTATTTTCTAGTGGCATCGATGTTGTGTTATAATTTTAATTTCTCTAACAGTGCTTGGCAACTAATATTCTCGTATATTTACACTTATACAACAACAATCGATTAAAAATTATAAAAACATAAGAAGTTCAATAGAAGTAGTCCAATATAAGGGCCTATTTTGTTTTCACTAATCAAGTTTGTCAATCTATTGAGCAAATTAAAAATATGTACTATCACCTTTCCGCCGATGACCTACAGCTTTATTCTGTTAGTCAACTAGATGCTGTGTATGACGTTATAACTTAAATGTCGCTTTATGTATTAGACTGGACAGTAGCACATAAACTTCCAATCAACTCTTCTAAATCTCAGGCCGTTATCCTAACTAATAGTAAACGTACAATTGAACCCACCAATCATATTGTAATTGATAACCATGTCATAGATTATTATGAATGTGCGGCCAAGCATTAAGCAAGATCTCCCGAAGTTAGCCGGCCCCACCGTACACCCGTTTGTACATAAGGTAGAATACTACCTTATAAGGTAGAATACTAGTTAAATTATTTAGATCGACCCGATTCCAGACACCTCGGTGGCCAGTAAAATTTTTTGTAGGGTAGGGAAAAAAAAGGTATGTCAGTAATGGCAGAATTGGTCCGGATTCTCGAAAGCCAATCTTCAAACTACTGTTAGCATAAGACAATCACTATGATAATGAACTACTCTGCTTTCTGTCATCTTTTCTCAGCATATCCAGTGTGCCACCATTCAATAATAATCTGCAATGTATTTCTGAATAAAAAAAAATCTATTAATGGGCTAATTCCTGCAAGCCCTAGGCTGTAATAAATTGGATTAGTTTTTGCCTGAAATTTACAATTAATTAATTTTTTACATTAAAAATATAAAATTATAAAAATTATAATGTAAATTAGATACAAATCAAATGAATTTACCTTTTTTGACAAATTCGTCCTTAAAAGTTTAGTTCTTTTACTTTTAGTTCTTTTATTGATAGTAAATTGAACTGGACGGCTCATGTAAATAGTCTATGCAGTAACATTTATGGTAACTTAAGTGGGCTGTGGCGTACTGAGAAATTTATTACAAATAATGTTAAATGCCATATTATCCGTAGATTAATTAGGCCATTGCTCGCAATCTCAAGAATTGATGATTCTATATTATTATTGGCTAATACTGTATTATGCTTAATTTGATTACGAAGAAAAGTCCAGAGTATCTTTAAAAAATGTAAGTTTATTTTTTTTAAAACTTTTTTATTATTAGGCTTGGCTCCAAGATAAATAGCCATATAGCCAGAATTTATCTATTACAATTTTATTTATACATATTTATTTATCTTAACGGAAACGGACACCCGCTATTCACATTATTTATTTTATATCAAATTATTATACCACTCATTCTAACAAAATCATATATTTCCTTGTAAACCAAACCTCCCTTATTCATTTCTATTTTTAAACTACTTGCATTCCGAAGGATGTTGAAATTACCTCTTTAATATTTATATGTTGGGCAGTCCAATATGAGATGTTCAACATCTTCCACACTTTCACACAACTCACAATTCTTGTCCTCACTCAATCGACGTTTCCACAAGCATTCCTTCCAATTCCCATGGTTCAGTCTGATTCGATTGTTCTTAACATTCCTATATCCTCTTTGAGTTCCTTATAAAAAGGGGTTCTCAAAGAGCCACAGCATAGCTCTCTGTACTTCAATCCTTTTACTAGACTTTTCTCATTATATTCACTCATCCACTTTCTCCAAAGATTCACTTGAAACATCCGAAGTGCATCTCTTGCATCCTTTATTTCATACCACTGAACCACCTAATTCAATGCACCCTTTTTCGCTAACATATCGGATCTTTCATTCCGTTCGATCTGCTTATGTGACGGGACCCATTGTATGGTAACCTTACATTGACAGACACGACTATATTGGAAAATCATATCCACATTCACATTTCCTTGACTTTCACCTCCACAGTAACCCTCTCATGGAATCGGAAAATACTTCTATCTTCCTATTCCCATTCACAGCCAGTTTAATACCTTCAAATATTCCAAGAAGTTCGGCGTTCATTATACAGTTGCTTTCATCTACTCTCAAATACTTTTCTACATTCGTACTAGGCATAAAAATATCAACACCTATTCCATTGCCACTGATATTAGCATCTGTATAAACGATGTCATGATAAAAATACCGCCGACTCATTTTCCCAAACATAATTTTAGCAATAACTTCATACATTTCCTTATTGATTTCCTCCATATGCAAGCATACAGTAAAGTTGTTAGGGATGAGTTGCGGACCAGCACTACCTATACTCAAATATATATTCATATTTTCGAATGCAATGCTAGCCTTATATGTTGGTTTATACACAGTCCTACTTTGAAGCCTTACAACTATTTCATTCCACAACTCAATTTTCCGTGTGATCATTCGCATTGTCGTTCTCACTGTGATCCACTCTCTTTTATACTCAAGAGGTGAATTATCCATTTCAGACCACAGAGTATGTATCGGAGTTAAATTAATCGCCCTCAAAACTACTCTGGCACACGCATTCTCCACTTTCATCTATTGGCTAAAAGCCCCTTTCAAACCATTCCCATAGACACCAATACCATATCCAATTTTGGAAGAAATAAGGGCTTTTCTCAACATATCAGACACACTTGGATGAGCGCCCCACTTAGGTTTGCCCACCCTTTTAATAACATTTAAACGTTCTTTGCAGTTATCTGGCAAAATTTTCATGTGCTTTCCAAAATTCATGCGCCTATCAATCCATATACCTAAATACTTGTACGTCCTAAATATTCAATTCTATTACATAACTTCATTTACCTTTTGCGCATTTTGATCTACTGCATCAATCCTTCTCCCTTTTCCAATTATCTTCTTCTTTCAGTCATAAAATTTTTTATCCACGTACATATTTTCTGTGAAAATACAAAATTCGAAAGAGTTTGTTGTAATTTCCAGGGAACCACATAATCATAAGCCAATACCTTCAAAATAAATACCAATAAAAGTAATGTCAGTTAGAATCTAGTTAGATCAGACTGAAAATCTGTTACATCTTTGCCGGCAAAAAAGTTTAAGTAGAACAGAACACTAATAATTATATCTGTAATTTTTAACGTTACACCGAGATCCTGATTAAAAAAGGTCTGGAATAAAACCTTCAACGATTATTTTACTGCAAAGGATAATAATGGAATTAGCAATAGCAGTCAAGTTTGTCTAATGTCAATATTTCGGGCAACACATCGTCCGTCTTAAATCGAAACAAAACCAATTTAGGTTCTAACAATACAAAGTAATCTGCAAATAAGTTTGTTTGAAGTACCAATAATAGTCTATTCTTTAATTCTTAGATGTGCTTTTTTCAATTTAAATCACTGTCATTGGGTCACCTAAGTATCGAAATTCCTTAACTAAATTTAGTATACAACAATTTTCCGTGACGCGTGGTGTATTTTTACTACATGGCATCAGTATCTCGAAAGTGCAACAAGCACTTTGAGAGTCATATAATTACTGTTAAAATATTCCATTTGCATAAATTAAAAATAATAAAAGCCCCAAAAACCATGTGGTACCTCCACATTAATTGGCAACTCATTACTTGGGTGCTGGTTTACCTGTACTATTTGGCCTCGTTCAGTCAAATACGACTGCAACCATTTATGTGTAATACCTCCGAGTACGCAGCAAAATAGTTTTTTAAGCAAAAGCTTTGGCTAGGTCGATAAACAGAGCTGGTACTTTTACCCTTTTATCAATAAGTCCAGGTACCTATTCCAAAAATTCCAGTAATGCTTGTTCCGTATTTCTGTTTTTCCTGAATCCATATTGTATTGTACCACACAACAGTAATGGAAAATGAATTTTTTGAATTGTACTGAAAACTGAAACGATATTGTACTTTATTAAGTTAAATTGTACTTATTTTTTTAAAACTTTTTTATTTAAAAATAAGCCTGCAAAAATAAAGCGTTCAGTTAAAATTTATATGTTTAAAATAATCATTAAAGTGTAGAAATAAAAGTTAAAGTAGAAATAGTTAAAGTATAGATAGATATATACAAAATATACTTGTAGCAGGGTTTAGAACCGAACCATAACCTGTTCTGGTTCAGTGATTTTTTCATAATTTTTTTAACCCGAATCTGAACCTAAACCAAATGAAAATTGGAGTTCGAGTTCAAGTTCATTTGTCTTTTCAAAAACAAAAACAACAATAAATATAAATCATTACAAATTATGTTTCTAGAAAATTCTCCAGTTCCAAATTAATAGTTTGATCACAGCTAAAGAAAGCGGATAAAATGATAATGCCAACTGTATATTAAATTTTTCCCAGGGTTCCAAAGGAAAAAAATGTGTTGGAGTTCTGGAAAAACCATAAATTGAATATCCCATTATTATACAAAGTATAATCTATATTCAGATTGTGCTTGCTGTTCCAGCAACACAGATCAGTGTGAAGCAGGCTAATTCTGCCCTAAGATTAATTCTAGCGTCACAACATGTCCAATTGAATGAACATTTCTTAAAAAACATTTTATTCGCATTTTTAATTCTTTTATAATAATAAATAAAAAAAAATTTTTTTTTCAACCCAAACTCGAACACGAACCTGATCCCAAACCCAATATTTTCTTGTGCAAAAACCTGAATCCGAGCGCGAAATTGGTTTGAGACCCTGATTTGTAGATATATGTATTATGCATAAACAATTTATTTTATCTAACTTCATAAATAAATATGTAAAAATACATAAATTATACAAAAATAAATATTTCAGGCCAAGGGCCTGGAATAATTATTAAAAGGTACAAATAAACTCATAAAATTGTAATTCAATATTTCACATAATAGAAAATAAATCAATATAACATTTGTTAAGTATTTATCACAACTATTCTAACAGTTCAGTCGGGTTCGTAGGGCACTCTGTAAATTTGTTTTACTTTCATTGTAAGTATTTTTAAAAAGAAAAGTTACCAAAATAACCTACTATTTGTTCAGCAATCAAATTCAGCTAAAAATTAATAAGGAAAATTGTTTAATGTTTAAAAGGATGAAGTAAAAAAGAAATACTTATACAGTTTTTGCACTCCAAATTCAACCCTTTACAAATCAAATTCAGTCTTCCCCAAATCAAATTCAACCGTACACGATATAAAATCAAAAATTTTCAAAATTCCGAACTTTATCAATAACAAATGCTTGGTTGGTGTTTGATAATGCAATAATTCATCAGCTTGTGGATCAGTCACGCTATCATTTAGTTTTTCTCTCACCCTACATGCCCATGCTCAATCCGATCGAAAAAACATTTTCAAAAACTCAACTTATCGCACGAAATTTTACATAATTCAATTTTTCAATCAAATGTAATATTTGGCCTGCGGCCGACAACGATAATTTCATCGACTTATCCAAGTAGTAACTGTTCCAGTCGGTGAATGTTATGGTTTCAATGGGTTGCTGAATAATATTCCATAATTTACCATTATTTTGCTCGGAAAACAAATTTCGATTGCTAAGTTTAGTTTTTGAAAACATCCTTTCGAATGTATTGATCATGATGGGTGAGTAAGGCTAGAGAAAATCTAAGTGGAAAAAATATGAACATTTATATTGTTTATATGTCGGTTTAATTGGTGTTATATCGTCCACGGTTGAATCCGATCTGCAAATGGATGAATCAAATTTGCAAAAGGTTGAATTTGGAGTGCAAAACCTATAAAATTTGTCAGATTGTACTAAATTCCGTTGTAATGTACTATTGTACTTTTGAAAATCAATTGTACCGAAAAAAGTACAATTGTACCTTAAATCCCATCACTGCCACACAATCCTATTTTTTATTATTTCTTTAAACTACTTCAAAAAGATAGAAAGTAGTGATATTGGGCGATAATTGTTAAGATTAGTTCTATCATTTTTTCAAAGATTAGAACAACTAAAGCACCCCTTAGACATACAGGAAAAACTCCGGTTTCTAAACTTAGATTAAAAATAAAAGTTAAGATATCTACTATAAAGGCTGCCATTTTTTACTGTTTTTAAGAGAATGAATAATGTAGTTTAACTCTATAGACGAGATCTCCGACAAGGCCAAGCTATCCATCGAATCGTAGTACTGAGAGATTATATTTATTTTGTCAGCTGGATCCATCTGAATAGAATTGATAGAAATAATCGTTAAATTTATTTGAAATTTTTGCTGATCATTAATTAATGGTCTAGTTTGATCAATGATTGCTCTAATTTCAGATGTCTCGATTTCCAATTATTTTTTCATTAACCGTTAAATAAAATATGGTTTCAATAGCTATACTGTTTAATTCTATTATTGTTTACTTGCTTATTGGCAAGGTGCACAAGTTTCAATAAATTATTAGTCGTTGATGGCTTCATCTTCCTTGACTGTTTACCACAAGGCTAAGTAGGAGCGCACTAATTTATATATGGCTTTCGAAAATGTCAATAAAATTATTAAATGCCTCAGAAGCATCTTGCAACTGATAAATTTCGGTCAAACCCTCACATAAGAGTATTTCCAATACACTGTGAAAAACTCGCAGAAAGAACCTCTGATCAAATCTATACAGGACGTCGTCAAAACAGGAAGCGGTTGAATTAGTAATTCGGGTTGTTTCAGAGATATTATTCAAACCAAATTCTTAAAGTGAAAGCAGAAGTCTTTCCAGAATTGAACTAGGTTTCACAAAATCTGTGTTAAAATCACCAATAGTAAAAAGGTGTGAATAGGGTAAATCTTCCAAAAGCAGAGTGTATTCGTTTATAAAGCTAGTAATACTAGTGTAACCTAGCCGATAGATACATACAACACAAATCAATTTGTAGCGTGTAGCAAAGGTTAAATGTTTGAAAATGTATGCTTAATTGCAATTTTAACTGTTACTGAACGTCAAGTATTTTAAAATATCAAGAAAGTTATCACATGACGGTGTTATTGACCTTTTTAAGACTGTGTCCGAAACCCATGATAAATTTTGTGAATAGAATTTTTGACATTTATTTGAAAAATATTCCCCTACATTTATCACGCTGTCCGAAAAGTATAAAAATTGTTTGTAATAATTCCCCGTCTTATATGTTTTTAAACGCACTTATTGAGATTTCATATTGAGGTATAAAAACTATGAAGAAAAATTACATTTGATTGTGTGCGTTGTTTATTGAAACTGTCATAGCAACGAAAAAGTTCAAATTTTCCTTAGATGGTTTTTGAACGGTTCTATTACAAAACCAAGTAGTGAATTTCATATGTTTTATTGAATATATCCGAGTATGCTACGCATGATGATTTTGTTTTTTATCATACAAAATTTTGGTATTTGTCAAAAAATTATCATAGCAACTGACCGTAATAATTTGGGTATCTTCGTTTTTATAAAATAAATGTAAAAAATTTGTATTCACAAATATTTATCATGGTTTTCGGACACAGTCTAAGAGATCTATTCGAAATATTATATGATGCTTTCTGTAAGGGAAAAACCCCTGTTTGGGTTTTTTACAAATTTACAACTAATTTTGCAACAAACAAAATTCAATTTAATCGTTTTTGGTTTTAAAGCAAATACATCGGCCATGAGTTAGACAAATTTCCTTTTTTTTATATGGTTCATGTTTTGTATTAGAAATAATAAATATTTGTTTTGCACAAACAAATTTCGAATCTGATTGCATCTATCGATTCTTTGTTCGATGCATTTACCTTTTTTACATGAACATCAACGCTTAATAAAACTTCCTACGTTAAGTCAAATTAAGCATGTAGGCTTCTATATCGAACGACATTGTTGTATCTAAGCACCACGTATATTTTAATCGACATTTGACATGAAAAATTTCTCATGTGTATAGTCATACGTGGAAGTGAACTGTAAAATTATATATACAAGTTTGTAAACATTCTTCAGCGTAATATATACAATTATAAAAATTATTGATGAGTTGTTTACAATTTATTCATATATCCTAGGTAAACATAATCATCCAACAATGTCATATTTAATAATTACACTATTTACGTACAGTAGACATATGTAATTTGACATAATTAATGTGAAATTAATTAACCGAAAAATTATTTAACGCTAGTGCTGATGCGTCCTTTCCTTTTTCAGTTTTTTTTTTAACCAAATCGTATCGAAGTATCAAACTTGTTCACACCAAACTCATTCATATATATATGAAATTATAATTTCAATCATTAGTTTTAAATTGTTGTTTTATGTATTATTTGTTGTAATGTAAAACTATAATTATATATTTGTGTAAATTAATTATTTGTTTTATAATAATATTTTAAATGGTTTTTTGTTGTTGTTGCTAGTGCTTGTGTATCTCGTATAAATCAGATTCATCACACATGGTTTGAAATGAGTCGTAAATCAAACGTTGTACTGTGCGGTCAATCGAATTTAATTAGTTATTGAAAAAATTATTGTGAATTTGAAAGTTGATGAATTGGCAAAATTTTATTTAATTTTTTTTACAATGGATTATCAAGCAGCAGTTTTGTACTTACGTAAAAATAGTGTTAGTGCATGTTTTAATTTTATGTTGGTTAATTTATTTAAAAAAAAATAAATATAAAAGTGTTCTTGGTTATTTATCGATTGGATAAAGCTTAATCCAATTTTAGTGTTGGTTTAATGTAAAAACTTGTTCGGTTTTTCTGTTTTCTAAATAATTTGTTGGTACTCATATATTAATAATTATATTGGTAATATTACACGACTGTGTATTCTGTAAAACAACCTTGAAAAATGTGTTATTACTCTATAGTTTTGAAACGAGTTATTGCAACTCTAAATTTGTAATGAAGTTGACCCACACCATATATTAACTAAAATTCTCCTTCGGTTGAGATTAAAAACAACATTTTCGTATTGTCGTCAAATTAATACGTGGGCATATTGGCTATAAATCGTCATATGTGTATGTCCATATTCTTAGTAAATATTTATGTAAAATATAATCGATCATCAATATAAAGGTTGGGCCATATAAAAGTTGGTTTTAAAGACAATAGAAAATAAGTATTATATGCATCAATATTTTTAGGATTCTTTTTTTATTCTAAAGGTTCTTATTCTTCGTTTTATAGTTTGTATTCTCCGATTCAAGAATGCGAAACAATTTCGTTTATGTGGCTCTCTGTGCTGTTCTTACAGTAAGCCATTCTATGAGTTCAGTTTTAAAAAACTTTTTTTCGCTGATTCCGGCGCACATCTCACGAATAATAGTCACAATGTTATCCGCATAATATATATCCTTAACGAAGCGCTATAGAAAAACCCCAAAGGCGTCAAATCGCAGCTCTACGCAGGCCAAATGACACCTGCAAAACGGCTGATTATTCGGTTGCCAAATTTGGTGCTCAAGAGACCTATTGTTTGTCAGTTTGTATGGCATGTGGTGCCATCTTGTTGAAACGAAAGGTCGTCCACATTCATATAGCGTCAATTTAATGCCATAAAAAGTTGGTTATCGTGTCTCTGTAGCGAGCGCCATTGATGGTTATGACGTTCCCATCAACGCTTTCGAAGAAAAATTAGCTACCACACCAAACTGTTTTCTTGGTGGATGTATTGGCTTTTCTACGATTACGTGTGGCTGTTCTGACCCCTAAATGCAATGGATGTCCATTTGCTTTCAACGTAGTTTTGCCAATAATGAAGTTTCGCACAAATCAAGCCTTGGGAGGGTTATTTTAATTGATTGATGCTACTGTTTTTCCTAATATTAAAAACCCAGTAGTTTTTCCAGATTTTGTAACTTTGTAATAAACAGCCGATACGTACCCTAACTCTGATGCATCGCAAAACCCATGAAGCTTTAAATCCTGGTTTTAATGTTCTGTCCTTATCCAACGTGGAGTTTTTATTTTATGCAGCTCGTAGAATATTGATTTGTGTTTGACTCATCTTCTTTTGGGAATTCCTCTTATCCATAATTCGTTGAAACACAAGCTTACCAAGAATTATAGTAATAGAACCCTAAACTAATGGATCAAACATTTTTGCTATTTCGGATATTACGTATCGTTTCGTTGGTGGTCGTATATTAGTGCCTAAATGTTGACTTAGATATCGAATTCGTCATTTTCTAGATTCCACATAAGGCCTAACGTATTCATGTTCCTTACTTATGATGGTTGTTTTGGTTTACCTTTGCTAGCCCGGTATACCTTCCATAACAGCGCTATTATTAGATCCCATTTTCTCAGTTTAAGACCACTAGAATCTAGCATACTTCATAATTATTGTTGACATTTTATTGCATATTCTATGGTATCGGTACCAGAAAGAACATCATCAACATAAAAGTCCTTCGGAAGAATTTTTGAAGCAATTCGGCATATTTGTTGTTCATCTAAAGCGAGCTTCTAAGGGTTCTTATGGCCGGGTATGGCGCAGAAGCTATGCTCCGTATGTTATTATTCGTACCTTATACTCTTTGCGATTGTGAATCAGTTCTCCAAACACTTTTTTGGAGGTTTTGTTGTCTTTCAGTTACAAGGGTCTATCTGTACATCTTTTTGATGTCTGCAATTAACACATATTTGTATTTCCGCCACTTTGTTTTGATCGAAAATAGATTTTGTTGCAGTGTTGGCCCAACTAATTGGATGATTTTGACGTTAAGTCCATTTGATGTTTTTATCGATGCATCAAATACTACCCTAAACTTTGTTGTTGTACTGGATTGCTTAACCACTGCATGGTACGGTAGATAGCATATGTTGTTGACATCGTCTGGATTTATTGGAACCATATGTCTTGGAACCATATATTTATTAGAACCATAAGTTTTGTTTTAATTGCGGCTTCTTTTCTAATCTCTGCTGCACTTGTAGCAATCTTGCTAGGAATTGGCTCCTTCTATCTCTTAAACTAAAATCTTCTTATATTGGTATGGTGACTTCATATACCTTCCTTCTCCTTTCCTCCTCAACAACAGTTGTCTTTATATGATATTTCACACAATTCTTCGTCTTTTGAGTATTGTTTAATTTTACTTACTTCTTCAATTTCCCAGAATTTTCGCGGTTCTAACTCAATATTATTTCTTTAGAATCATGTCGATAGATACAGGTATCTCGAAGTTTGGGTTTGCCAATATTAGCTCCTTTTACGTGTTGTTTAGTCAATTTTGAGAAAATGGACGCTTCTACCACTTTCTTGAAATTTGATGAGTAATGTGGTGATATTGTAATCAAGACCTTATAAATTAAATTGCTGGTCGTCATTCCACTAATTCCACTGACTTGCAAATTTACACGACATTTTGGTAAATTTAGCAACCCAGCTGCCGCTTGAACGATGATTGTGACCATAGATATATTAAAGAGCGTGGTTGCATTGCATATCCAATACGAGTATCTGCCCTTTTTTAGAGCTATAACTAATAAAGATACTCCATGATTTATTGCAATAGCGTTCTTGACAGTGTGGAGTGAAGTTGTTACTTCCTTCATGTGTAGTAACGTATTATGATTTTCCATACAAACCAAGCAGGTTTCTTTGCTGATATTTGCTATTCGTAGCGATTAAACAATTTCTGCATGGGAATTTTGCGTGCGAAAGTGGCATTATTTTGTTGCAATCCACTTGCTGGGATGTTGGTTGCTTCTAGAGATTGGAAGTTACTTTCAAGAAACTTAAGGAATCCACTTAAAGGTTGAATACCCCGAGGGTTCTCAAAATTAACTTGATGATCAAGGCATACAGATTTTCTACCATATCGTGTCATAAAGATTTTTTACTGCAGTTGCGGACTCCGAGCTAATATTTGGCAGATTCAGCAGTATATCCTCATGACATCGAAATATTTTTATGGGTGACAATTTTATTTCTGGTTGACCAATTTTATTATTGATGATGCCGCTTCCTTTTGCTGATTGTTGTTGTGTTGCAACAACAATCAGCAAAAGGAAGCGGCATCTCTTGAAGCCTGGCTGTCATCTCATTTACTTTCACACTAATTATATCAAATTGGTGTTCCTCTGGAATTTCCAGAAGTAGTTCTTCGAGCAGTTGATCTATAATATTCCTGTTGTTCTCTAGTTGTTGTAATTCTTGCGACAACTGCCAACTAGACCGTTTCTCATTTACGCATAGTTGAGCTTGTTGCAGCAACCTTCAGATGTGGTTCATTTTTATGTCTGCCTTTTTTATGAGTCTCCTTATTTCCATTGATATTTCATCCGAAATATGGTGTAACAGGGGTATGACTTGCTTCTTATTTTCAGGGAAACTGAAATTTGTAGACGCCTGAAAGTATGTTTTTTTCGTAGGCGTTAGTTGGAGCTCCATTGTTGTCTCATCTCAGTAAGGAGCGCGCCGTATGTTGCTGATATTTTTTTTCGTTCAATGAAGTACCTATGTGAAGGCTCTAATGTAGCTTCTGTTTGTGTTTGTTCATGGATTTAACGTTTGGATCTTTATTTCAAGATATTTTTTAGCTTTTCTTTCTGATCCAACCTTTTCGTAGTTTTTCTGCCGAGATTCTAGCTTTATGCCAATTTCCTGTTGCTTTTCTAATAGTGAATCCATTATGAGTGGTTGGATTTTCGGTTTTCGAAGCTTCGGTTGTTGTTATTGTACTTAGGTCGTAAATCTAAATGTAATTAATCTTTGTTGTTGTTGACTGACATTAATTCGTTGCTGTATACTAGCAATACCAAATGTTAGTTCTTGTTACTGTCATTTTTTTACAATCTGTTGTTGTGGACTGGTATTTTGGTTTAGGTGTTTTTTCTTAGTGACTCGAAGGACCAAATGTTAGGTTGTAATTAGTTTGGGTTATCACGGGTGAGGCCCAAACTAATTTGTAAACCAACTCAATTATAATTGTTGAAATATGCTGATGCATTATTATTGTCAACAAAACATTGAAATACTTAAAATGCGTTGATGTATCAAAATTGTCGGTCGCTGATCAATGTATATATAAAATAAACACATACAGGGTGTCCCATTGGGACGAGTCCAAACGAATAGGGCGTGTAGCTGGATCAATATCATGAAACAAATTCCACTACGCATATGCCCGGAAATGAACCGTTACCTACTTGAATTGCATTTCAAAATGTTTAGCACGGAACAATACCTTGAATCATCTAAATGCCAATAACTCTACTAAAAATTAAAATAACTCAATTATTATTTCTATAATTTTAAAGGCACTGAGTGCTTCTTACTTTTCTGGAAGTAAAAATATCATGCATTGCGTTTTCCATAAAGAAAACGTAGGTGGAATCAAAAAAGTTGTACGATAAATAACAAAAAAATTCATTTAACTCATTTTTTCTCGAAAAAATCACTTAATATTTTTTTTTTATTTCAAATTTAGATTTAATAAGCGATTTACTGAAAAAATTAACTAAATGATTTTTATCTAATCACGCATAGTTTTCGAGATATTAACATTTCAATGTAGTACTTGCTCAAGTAAAAAATTTATTGTATTGTACAACTCTTTTTAAATAAAGCAGCAATCGTTTTAAAGAAAAACAAACATTTAGTAATTGAATGTTGCATTTGTTAAATCTTTTTAATCGTTAGTAAACGTATTGCTAAAATCGTCGTTAACCTTTTTAAAATAATTTGTTTGCGAGTTTCTAATCAGAAATAAAAACAATGCCACACTATACATTCGAAGAACTCGCTGATATCCATTTTATTTATGGTTTATGTAACGGAAATGGACGAGCGGAGCGTGAATATGCAAACCGTTACCCAGGTAGGTCGGTGCCAGACCATAGAATGTTTGAAAGAGTTCACAGAAGATTACGAGAACGAGAAACATTGTTTTCTTATGAATACGAAAATGTTAGTCAAATTCAATACGAAGTCAATACCGACGAACAAATTTTGAATTCTGTACAAAGGGATCCCACCATTACCACGAGACGACTTTCGATACAACTTGGTATTAGCAAAAATAAACTCTGGAGCATAATTAAAATAAACAATTTAAACCCCTTCCACTATACTCTAGTGCAAGAATTATTACCGGTCGATTTAGCAAAAAGAGCAAATTTCTGTCGTTTATTGTTAAACAACGAGGAACATAATTTTTCATATTTATCATCCATTTTATGGACAGATTAATCGACATTTACGAGGGATGGAATAATAAATTTTCACAATCTTCATGAGTGGCAACCAGAAAACCCACACGATAAACGAGAATCATCATTCCAAAGACGTTTTAGTGTTAATGTATGGTGTGGTATAATTGGAAATAATTTTATCGGGCCAATTTTACTACCTGAAAGATTGAACTCGGAAAACTATTCCACTCATGATGAGAAATACTTTCTTGTATCAACAAGATAGAGCTCCTATCTTGATAGAGCACACCATGGAAGACAAGTTCTATATTGGTTTGATACAAATTATCCAAGACGATGGATTGGTCGCGGTGGACCTATACCTTAGCCGGCTAGATCTCCAGATTTAACACCATTAGACTTTCATGTATGGGGATATTTGAAAGGAGAAGTTTACAAACTAAACATTCAGACTAGGGAGCAGTTGGTTACTTGAATCAATAATACCGGCAACAAACTAAAAGAAAATTTCAACATGGTTGCTGCCATTAAAAGACGACTCCAACTATGCTTGTTACAAAATTGAAATCATTTTGAAAATTGTTTGTTAAGTTAAAAACTTAGAGATCATATACAAAATTGTTTACATGAACAAGTACTAAATTGAAATGTTAATATCTCGAAAACTATGCGTGATTAGATAAAAATCATTTAGATAATTTTTTTAGTAAATCGCTTATTAAATCTTAATTTGAAATAAAAAAAAATATTAAGTGATTTTTTCGAGAAAAAATGAGTTAAATGAATTTTTTTGATTCCACCAACGTTTTCTTTATGGAAAACGCAATGCATGATATTTTTACTTCCAGAAAAGTAAGAAGAACTCTGTGCCTTTAAAATTATAGAAAAAATAATTGAGTTATTTTAAATTTTAGTACAGTTATTGGCATTTAAATGATTCAAGGTATTGTGCCGTGCTAAACATTTTGAAATGCAATTCAAGTAGGTAACGGTTCATTTCCGGGCATATGCGTAGTGGAATTGTTTTTATGATATTGATCCAGCTACACGCCTTATTCGTTTGGACTCATCCCAATGGGACACCCTGTTTATCTTTTATATCATTTGATTATATCATATTAACTTATAATAATTTATGTTGCATCAACGAGGACTAAAAATTTACAAAGTTGCTGGTCGAAAATTGACCACCAAACAAAAATGGGTATCAAAAACAGCAACGATTTTATTATCGTTGCTTCAATGCTAGTCCTAAATCTTGATCTAAATGTATGTTACAGTTTGCACGCTACATCTTCTACTTAAGTAGAAAGATATGCCCTGTTTATAAGAAAAGGTATTGGAAAAATGATAGTGGAGGAAGTTGTAAAAAGGCGAATTTCATCTAAATTGGAATGTCACTGAACAAACATTTGTCAGATGGGATAATCATAAGTTCCGTCTTCGCTAGTCAGTAATTTAAAGTTCAAAGTAAAAAAGTAACAACCAAATCCTGGCGAAACCTGGATCAAGCCGGGTTTGATAGCTTTGGTTCCATTAGTTGTGTCTCTTAAATCGAATAACCTTGCAAATACCGAGAACCTTAAATTGCAAGGTGTTTAGTATATACAAATTGGCTTTCTCTAGTTGTCTAGAACTATAGAAAGAAACTAGAACTATATGTAGAGAAGGGTGTATATACAGGATGTAAAATGATTATAAGTACATAATTTTAATCGTGATTTTTAATCATTTTGACCGACTTTCAATTATTAAACGAAGTACGCTTAGTTAAATCATAAAACGCAAAAAAAATGTATTACACTATTATATAAACATATAGTTACGTGATAGAAAGCAATTGAAGACTCGAGAAATGATAAGAAACTCGAAGTAATTAAAAAAAATAGTTTAATTGCTTACCCGAGCCAAAATAAACACTTACGCGCAGAAGTGCGTATATTGTCTAACCGAAAGTACTCGAATTTGTTTATGATAATTCAGGGTTATAGAATTTTATCTTAAACCATAAGTTATATCCGATTACCTGATATGCGGTGAGTGATACTAATTAAGCACAATGATATTATTGTAATTTGATGAATTCCAAAGCAGTAAAATTAAAATATTCGGTCGAAATTGGATAATAAATTCTATAGTTAAATCCAAAATGTAAATTTACTACATGTATATGTTGGTTTGCTTATAGTGATAACATTCTAGTTTTGGCCAGATACAGAAAGAATTTCTTCGATAAGGCGTGCGTATACGAGTTCTATATACATATGTACTAAGATAATTTCTAAGAGGTTAAATAATTGTCGTAGAATTATCTTACTATATAAATACAAAACTGATTAAAATACGGTTAATATGCATTTAAGTATGAGTTTTAACCAGTATGCAATTTTGGAGGTAAAATCGCCGTAATTTTTTAAAGATATTTCGAAACTAAGTGAGGATATACGTAGCAACCACCATAAAGATAATTAATTATCAATTTTTTTGTAAGTTTTAAAAATAACAAATGTGGCTTGTGACTAAAACCGATAACAGGTCAAAAAGCTATTTCGATTTTAAACTCGAAGTTTACATTAAATAATGCGCCAATTACTTGATAAAAACCACTTCAAAGTTTTTTCAAGGTCAATTAAACAGTTTTCTCTGGAATATATTATCAACCAATGCAAATTGTTTAGTTTAAGTTTTGTTTAATGATACCTGTTCTTGACCGAAACAAGACACTCAGAATTTTTGCAGTTTCCTTTGAAACTTCTGTTTAACTGTACACCGTTATTTTAGCCCGATTGACGATTTAAATAGTGGCCAATGGTTACGATGCAAAAAATGCAGCTCATATCAACAGTACGATATCAAATTTAATCCTGAACTCAAGCGAACTTGGTTTTTATTACGAGAATAAACAGAAAATAAAACAGCAGTGGGCAAAATAGCTTAATCCGCAACTTTATTATTTGTAGCAGATAACTTTACTATTAAATTTTCCATTAGCTTTCTATTACAAAGACTCTCCGATTCTTCCGATCTTCATCAAGACAAAACGAAACAAGAAATATATAAAACGACGACTAAATTCATATTGTGCCATCCATTGATGAACACAATAACTTAAACATAACAACTTAAGAAACATAGAAAAATATGTACATATAAAATTACATTATACACTATTATAACTATAGTGGTTTTTTACTTGCCATGGAATTGAATACCAAATCGGAATTCAATTTCTGGTCAAATAAAATGACCAACCAAATCCCGAGTTTTGTTTTTAAAAGTTGGTGTATTTAAAATTTTTTTTTTTATTGTTTTTTTTTTATTGTTTATTGATACTAGTCTTTTCAGACTAACCATCAATTTACATCTGAATTCTTAAAAACTAAACTATAATGAGGTCACTCTTGATCCAGCGATGTTCCAATGCCTGTTCGTTACTAGGTAGCTGCTCACATACTGACTCTAAAATATTGATTAAGAGCTCGATTGTAAATCAATATTTAGTTGTCTGTGCTTAATTTAGACCTTCGTCCAATTAGCCAGTACAATTGTCAATATTTAAGATCAACCAATAGTTAGGATTAACCAATAGTTTGTTCGTAAAGTTGACATGCGCAGATTTTAATTCATTAAGTTTGATTTTTCATCGCTTGGTCCACTGGTGAATTTCTTCACTTGCACATTGAAATTTATTCGCCGCCTCTTCGACAGTTTTAACTGCGGCCGTAGGGCAATATGTCATCCCATTTCATTTATTGCATTTTTTAGTTCGTTACCTTTGGTTGTAAGCCTAGATCCAAAGTCAACATGTTTTGCATTAAAATCACCTTCTAATATAAATCTACCATTGAAATGTTGTAGGATATTCAAGTAGTTTGATTTCTTCAGGTTGTATCTAGGTGGAAAATATACCGCTCTTATCTGAAAGCGTTGCTTGGAAGATATAATTTCTACTACGGTAAGCTGGGTGTCAGGGTGTCAGGTGATTGATGTAAGCTGGGTGTCAGGTGATTGATAATGCTGGCATTCATGGTGTTTAATATAGTTTTTTATTATAACAGCGGTTCCACCTCTTGCTTGGTTATCCGGATGAATTGCTTCGTAAAGTTGGTAACCCTGAATTTTTAAGTAAGATTGTCTTGTTGAGTGGGTCTCAGATATCAGACACACATCGATATTTAGCATTTTTAAAAGGCTTCAAGTTCATGTTTTTTATTTTTAATACCGTTAGCCTTCCATGAAGCAATTCTCAATTTTTCTTGGTACATCATTTTGGGAGAAATAATTAGAATAATAAAGCAGAATTGCTCTACTCCAATCTTTGTAGCCTTTCAGAAAGGTTGCTTATGGCATTCGAAACATTCTGCATCATTTCCATCAGAGTATTCAACACTGATCCTGAGCTGACATTTTCTGTCGCCGTCACCTGTGCATAAGATATACCACCTCTGACATGATGTCTAAAGGATTCTGGTGGTTGACTCTTTTATAAATTTATTGGTTTATTTTGATTATTTCTTCTTTTTTTAAGTTCTTTTGCTACCAGACATCCTCGGTAGCTTACAAAATGGGCCTTTGCACAGTTTGAACACTTTGCCGCGGTGGTCCTGGGTTTCTCACAAGCAATAGTTAAATGTTTCTCAGCACAGATGTGTTAAATCATCTAGGTTCATGTTGGCAGAACTTTTGAGTGTGGCCATATCGCTGACAACGTTTACATTGCGGAATTATACGATTACTTCTAACCGCCTCAACCTTTACTCCCATATGGCACATATGTTTAAATTGATTCTAATTTATTTTAATTCAAACTCAATTTTATATTAAAAAATAAAAGTTATTAAAGTTATTAAAAGCTATTAATGTTATTAAAATTTGGAATTTAACAACATTTAGAACAAAAATTATTAATTATGTGACATTTAGGAACGAACACTAAAACTAAAAAATTGTAATTGAATTTCAATAACAGCAAATCATTTGGAATTGGTTGAATTCCAAATTGGAATTGGATATATGGCATTGTTAGTATAATTTGGCAAATAAAATACCACTTATATAGATTACATTTCAAATTATCCTATAATTAAGTTACTAATAATTTTAATAATAATTGCTTAACTAATAAATCTTCAAGTAAGATTTTAACAACAATTAGGCAGCCGTTTTTACAATAAATAAAATTGATTACGAGCATTTACTGGCGATTCTACTAAATTGTCTATAATACCCTCGACTGAAGGGGTAACAATACATCTATCAAACTCATCGTTGAAACGTTAATCACGCCTAGATAATATCAACCTTTCCTAAACTCCTTATAATTAACCCGTAATTCTACAACAATTGTGTCTGATTTAAATAAAAAACCAGGATCTTCTTATTTAACCTTACATTAAAATTTACTTGTATCAATTTTGACAGGAAATGGACTTAATAAAGGTATAGTCTGGTTTAATTGGAATTTTGATCGTCCAACCTAATTAACTTTTTAAATTTTCACATTCTGTTCTCCTGAAATTCATCCAGTTACAAACCTTAATGATAGATATATCAACAAGACTAATTCAATGTTAGGTTTTTTAATTTAGGTTTTCCAACAATTTTTTTATTTTCAGCCCATGGGCCACTAATTCAGAAACGACTTTTAAAACATTCTTAAATACAATTTCCTCGTTATTAAAACGTTCCTTCATATGTACTACGTTCAAGTATTGAAGGAGTCGAATTAATTGTTCACGGTTATAGTCTTTATTTTCAATTCGTATACTGTTTCGATCTCTGGGATTTCATTATTTTTCGATCGATCTAAATTTTTTTGCTATACAAACGCGATGTTAAGCCGAATTCATGTTAAGCCGAAATAATTTTTTCGGCGAATCATATTGATTAAAAATTACGTGAAACTATGGCGACGAAAAAATTAGCCATTTTTGATCAATGTAGTAACTGGCCGATAAAATAGTTTGAATGAATGAATGCACTTCAATATTTGTCGAAAGAACATTCACGAACACGTGCTGTTTCTATATAATTTTTTTCGTATGTTTGAATACCGGGGAGTATGGTATAACTCTTCAATGCCGCACATTAGAACTGCTTTGTGCCACCAAGGTATACGAATTCGTTTACATTTTCAATTTGTTATTTGTTATGATGTGCAGCGGTGTGTTGAGTCTCATTGTATATAGGTTTACTTGACTTTATCTTGAGATAAAGCTAAATCTGGCTGTATTATACTTTTTGCTGCATGTCAGATTGTTTGTATGTGAGCAGGCATATATCATATGCGTAAGATGGTAATTAATTCCCATTGAATGCCGCTAAGGAGTGTGCTAAGTTTCGTTTGACACCTCCCTTACTCCTTGAGTGTTGTGGTAAGTTTAATTTTGTTTGTCTTTGTATTGAACTCCAGCATCTCCATACAATTCTTTATGAGTTCAATTATTTTTCTTTAAGTTGCCCATTTTACAAAATATCAGCCGTATTGCGTTCCTTTTTATCGTGTAAAATACGCATTTGAAATCAACAAATAGGAGGTATAGTGGATAATTACATTCATTTGATTGTTTAGTTATGTTTCGGATTGAGTTGATGTGATCAGACTTTTTCCTGGCCTGAAACCAGCTTGTATATTCCTTAATTTTGCATTAAGTTTAGGTGATATTCTCTCAAGGATGATCATTGCGAGTATTTTTATTGTGATGAGGAGGAATATACCTCACTAGGTCTGGCACTTTCTACGGCCACCTTTCAAAGGGAACGCAATTGTCATGTGTTCTGTTCATTTTTGTGTGATTCTGTCCGAATTCTAAACTTCTTGTGTAAATAGTGTTAATGGGCTTGCAGTTGTAGATATATTACCTTTGATTATTTCGGCGGTTATGTTGTCTGCTCCATCAGCTTTATTATATTTTTAGCTTGATGCTGTTGATGACGTTTTCGATGCTGTTGATGACGTCATATTTATATATATATATATATATATATATATATATATATATATATATATATATATATATATATACATATATATTTCTTATATGTATAATAACAGGGTGCAAGTTACGAAAACTTAATTAGTGCGAATTAATGTTATAGTCATACATTTGATATTGTAGCATTCGATAAATTGTGGTTAGACCGCAGAGTTGATATTAGTATTATGCTGTTTTGTTTTATTTAATCTGCAACGTTATTCCTATAGTAGGTTTTAGGTCATTGTTTAAACGACTAAATCAAAGTGTTTAAAATTCAGTTAAATTAATTTAATAGTTATTTATTCAAAATAAATTTATTTGTGTTTAGTTAAGTGTATAGTTAATTAAAATGCGTATTTTACCATCGAATAATGGAATAATACAAGGCACGGCGTCAGTTTGTAGAACGGTTAGAATGATTTGTGGTTAAATATATGCATGTAGTGCGACAATTCAATATTTAATAAGTAATACATAAATTATTTATGGATTATATCGATTTAGACTGAATATAAACCATTAACATGGTTAGGTGGGGAAAAAAACAATCACAAAGTTTTCCTTACAATAGAGCAGTAAACCTAACATACCACTGTTCTTACATTTTATTACAATTGGTATATTGTATTTAGACATTGATTGCAATATTAAATCGCTTATATTTTTCCTGTTTTATAATTGCAATATGCGAATTCTAAAAATCGTGCTACAATTTAAAACTCATCGCTATTAATAAAAACATCTATAAGTATAAATGTAGTTTACATCATATATACTGAATCTAAAGTGGTATCGACCTTTAAAGAAAAATATGTTGACCTTCTCTTTAAAAAAAATTAAAAAAATAGTCCCAAGTCTACTTTAAGTCACTGTAGGCCTTCGGTTCTCGGTAAAAGTAGTGCCTCTGCCCCTCCCGTTGGGCCTCCTTGCTAAGAAGAGCTATGCTGCGAAAGTCTTCTTAATTTCAACTACCTTCTTTCTTAGAAATAGAGCATAATGCAATCAATGCAATCAATTCTAAGGGAACGGTTTCTTTTTAGTGTCTACATGGCCAGTATGGATTCCTCGTATATGATGGGTCCTCTGTGCGCACCTTCGCAGTCTGTATTTGAAAACGTTCATCTACAGTATTTAACACTTGTTAAACATTGACTAAAGCAGAAAAGTGCTTCTTCCAAGTGTCAAGTACCGCATTAATGTTAACACAGCGGTTTTCATCCTGGTTCTGAATGGCAATATACCAGTATATGAAGGTGTGGTGCAATCCGATGACTCCTTTAAATAAATTACGTAAACTTCTACTATTCATTCACGTTTTTTCCGTTTACAAATTCGCTTATTGGTTATAAATTTGGTAGCTGACCGATAGTATCTCACATCTTGGATGATTCGAGATCGTCCTTTAGCAATTCACGCATATGGTCAATTTGCCTTTAATATGTAGGTGTGAAAGTATATTGTAGAACCACTTAACTCACTGAATATCTAAGATGCTCAAACGTATATTCACATATACGTTGCCCTGAGTACCTCTTCCCCTACTTATCAAAGTTAATCCACTAAGGGAACCAGAGAGTAAAAATTCTCATCTTCTCTCTCCATTCATTGCCAACTTGATTCCTTCCATAATCTCAATCAACTCAGCATTCATTATACAGCTGATGTTGTCATTTATTCTCAACATTTTCTCTTGTTTCACAAAATTCTCTCGTAACTGATAGAAAGTTCATTTACCAAATCTTTTTTCGTGTTTCCAAATTTGCAGGAAGAACAGCTGGAATCATTTTTTGGATTTTTTTATGTGTTTATACTCTCCAAATTCACACTGTGCCTTTGCGATTTTTTGAAGCCTGTTCCTGCCTGCAATCTGGCTTCATTCATTAACGCGTTACTTTCATAATCATTCGCACAGTTTCAAGCATGGTGATCCACTTTGTTTTATAATTAAGAAGTAAATCACCCTTTTCAGACCATAGAGTTTGTATTGGGGTGGAAATAATCGCTCTCAATTCCACTCTAGGACAGACATCCTCAATTTTAATTAATGCGTTAAACCCAACCTTAGAACCATTACCATAAACGCTAATTCCATATGCAATTTTAGAGTACACCAGCGTTTTTCGCATAGCATACTCGGATTAGCCCCCGATTAGTTCTTGGGGTCCTAGACTTGAGGTGCCCAAAACCCGCAAGGATTCAGCGCATTCAAATTCAACACATGCCATTCGAATTTTCTCTAGCATTATCATAGGTATTCACCTTAATTATTTAGAATATTTACCATCATTTGTAAGACCGGATTTCCATTTTCTTTCTCATCTAGTCCAGCATTTCTACCTTATGGTCTATGATCTCTAACTCTGTTAAATTTATGCCATACATCCTTGGCTGTAGTTCTATGTGTCATTTGAGACAAAGAATCCCCAACTTTTCCTTTTGGCTCTACGGATAGCCTTTTGGAACTTTCCATTCGCTCGTTCATACTAATATCTCCAATCTCTGCAAAAGCAGTTGTTGAACCGACGGAAAGCTTCTCGTTTCCTTTCATACTAATACTGGATCTCTTTGTTCCACAACCCATTCGCCTTTTTTACATTGTGCCTTCTTGCGTAGAACATGCCGTATTCACTCTCTCTATTTCACTCTCAAGTTCTTACATCATTTGTTTAATTTTCTATGAAAATCTCAGTCATTAGTCTGACCCATTTCTTACCATTTATGATAATCTTTGTTTGGTTAACAAACATTCGCTCCACCTTTATATGCTTCGATCATCAAATCCGATGGTAATTAATTTGGATCAAACAGATAGTAACTATACATCAGACCGCAAAGGGTCACTTGAAACCCTGCTTCATATGCACTTTCCGGGATGTACTGTTTGCGACACAAATACAAATACTAACCCTATATTTGGTACACATATGGGTGCAAATGTATGTCAGGTTAATAGTTTATCCTGTAAGCTTTTTACTCCGGAAAAAATGTGGACTTCGTTCAAGGCTCCAAGCGGGGATGGAATCTTCCCAGCCCTCCTTCAAAGGGGCTTGGACTTGATTACTCCTGCTCTGGTAGCCTTATTTAGAACTAGCTTCAATTTGAGCGCATGCCACAGGCTTAGAGTCAAGTCAATGATGTTTTTATTCCAAAGCTTGGCAATCGGCCAAGTAAACTCCCTAAGTCCTTTCGACCTATCAGTCTTACATCGTTTATTCTTAAAACTATGGAACGCCTGGCAGATCTTCATATCAGAGACTGATTAACTGTAACTAGACCTCTGAATCCTAATCAATCAGCTTAAAGAAAAGGCAAATCCACAGAGGGGGCGCTGCATCTACTTGTCATCCAAGGTTGAAGCGGCCTGCCGCTCGAAAGAAATTGCTCTGTGCGTTCAGTTAGTCGAAATGATATCACTATCCGATATTCCAATGAAGTTAAATGTCCGGGTGTTGTCCTAGATAAGAAACTGAATTCGAACTCTCATATTAACTCAACTTGCGAACGCGCGATTAGAGCCATGTAAGCCTGTCAACGTATGTTCAAAAGGTCTTGGGGTCTCACCTCTTAAATGATTTACTGGATGTACATAATGATAGTGATGCCAATTGTAACCCATGGTGCCATGTTTGATGACCTACAGCAAAAAGTTATTATTAACAAGCTAACCTCATTGCAGAGGCTAGCATATCTCGGTATCACTGGCGCTAAGCCCACCTATCCTACGGCGGCAATGGAAGCCCTCATCGGACTCACTTCACTTCTTATCTACGCCAAAAAGTCAGCTGCTACTTGTGCAGCTATATTACAGCTAGTGAATCAATATAGTCATGATGATCATATGGGTCACCTGGACATTTTGAAAGAACAGACTTGGATATGTTCTTTAGAGTCCTGGACGTGATGCCCAAAGAACTGTGCTTTGGCAGGAATTTCGTGGAACAGTCCTTGACAGAACATACTGGAATACTGGTAGACCTATGGAATCTAACATCCTAGTCTGGTTCTCGGATAGTTCAAAAATGGATAGTGGGGTTGGCATCGAAATCACTGGGAACGTGGGCCTTAGACAAGTCAAATCTTTGACCGGATCATTTCACCATAAGGACTTGGCGGACAATTTCAGTAAAACAAATGTCAGTAAACTAGTGAGTTTTTTTTTCAGGTCACTGTAATCTGAGATATCAATTGATTAAAATGAACCTGTCCAGTGACCATAAAGATAAAGTACCGAATCTGTTTGAAAGTGGTAGAAACCACAGAGCACATACTATGTGAGTGTGTTGCTCTATGTACGCTTGAAGAAAGGTATTTGACCCCGAAAAAATGTAAATTGGCCTCTACAAGCAGCAGTCTCGCCTTTATTAGGAAGGTGGAGAGGATCTTGGACTAATAAACCCAAAAAAAACAAAAGATCTTTTAGGTCGTAGTGCTGGCAGTTAGGCAGGGGATTAACAAAAATCTCTATCGGCTTTGACCCTAACATTCTCCATCATTGTTCCATCATTCAGGATTTCAAAATCGAAATCCATAACGATGTCAGCCAGCAAGTTTCTTTTGTCAAATTAGCCTTTATCACCTGGGGCCAAAGATAAAAACCAACACCAAGATTACCGAGTCATCTCCACTGTATTGCAACATATAGCTTCGGGATACCAGGTCTCCATTTTTTGGCCATCGAGTTTCGTGGAGAGCGACTGCACTTTCCACGTACCAATCCTAAACCACGTGTCCGTTAAAATAAATGCACCTACTCATTGAAAGTTGTGGCAGAGAAATGGTGACTTCCATTAAAGCTTTACTATTAAACTGAAGATTATTTCCTAGATTGTTTTGATTTCCACTTTTGTACGTTCAAAACGAATAAATCTTTTTACGATTTTCTCACAAAGACTTTTTAGTGCTTAAAGAAATATTTAAAAGAAAAAACTAGGAAAAAACACCCAAATAATAATAACCTGTTGATACAGATGCCTTGCCATTGAGAAAATAAACGCATGCGCAATTTAAATTCTGATGCGACACAAGAAACTGCGTCGCCAAATAACGATAAAAAAAATATTGATTACTATCCAATGTTGTTGTTTTCTTTTTGCCTTGCACTGGTTTTGACATTCCATTCGAACTTTACAGAACGTAAATCTTCTTAAACAGAAAAAAAATTGCAAAAGAAAATTAAATTAAAATCTACCTAATTAAATTATAAATTTTCTTCTATTAACAGTCGGCCAACAATATTACCGAGATGCGTGACATAGCAGCTAGGATTTGTCGTGATTATTTAACAGGAGCATGGAAAACTATAACTGCGGAAGAAATAAAATTAAAAAAAATTAGTGGTGGTTTATCAAATTTTTTATTTTATGTAAGCCTTCCGGAATTAAATGAAAATGGTAGTTCAACGCCAATGAGAACATTAACAAAACGTCCGCGAAAGGATAGTGTACAGGAAACAAATTTCGAACCAAAAGAGGTAAATATTTACAATATGTCGGAGGTGGAAAAATATTGACAAATTCTATCGTTACATTTTTAGGTATTATTACGAATTTACGGTCAAACACATGGAAGCGATGCTTTGGAAGCAATGGTTACAGAATCGGTAGTGTTCACATTATTAAGTGAACGAAAATTAGGACCAAAATTACATGGAATATTTCCGGGGGGACGAATCGAACAATACATTCCGGTAAGTTAATTTTATATTTTTGCTATGACATTGATTTTATGACATTGCGTGATGTTTTTTTTTTTGTTTATGTTGTTGTACTTAATTTTCTATATAATAATTCGTAACTGTAAAATTTCCATTCGTTCAAGGTTGCCTAAAAATATTCATTAAATTTATTAGTAACTTGTTATTTATAGTTTTGCGTGACTAAACCTTTTTCAATTTTATTATTAGAAAAAAATAATAATATATTTATTTCAATTTTGCAGGCCCGTCCATTGTGCACTTCCGAGCTAGGCGATGCAAAAATATCAATGCGCATCGCTAAAAAAATGGCAGAAATTCACAGTCTTAATATTCCAGTTTCAAAAGAGCCCGATTGGTTGTGGAACACGATGAATAAATGGTTACAAAATATCGAAACAATTCTATCCAATTATGAACCAAAAAAGAATAATTTCAATGAATCCGAACACTATAAAAAAATTTTAAGCGTTAATTTTCGCGACGAGATAAATTGGTTAAAAGCGTTGGTCGAACGTAACAATTTCACTGTTGTATTTTCGCACAATGATATGCAAGAGGGTAATATACTTTTACGCGAGGACAATACTACACTAACATCGACACCCGTAGAAAGATTTAATTCGACAATGATTGATGAGTACGAAGATTCGGCGGTCGATTCACATTTAAATTCGATAATATTGTCGCCCAAGAATAAAAATCAAAATTTAATTAATAACAATGATAATATAAATTTTTTAAATAATAGTAATGGTAATAATAATAGTTTTTCTCGTAAACGTTTGTTGACTGATGATGAATCGAACGTTGGTGATTTAGAAAATACGGTTGATTCGGTTTTAAGTGGTGATATGTTTAGTACGAATAATGATGATAGCTGTGATCCAGAATTGATGATTATCGACTTTGAATATTGTGCCTATAATTATCGTGGCTTCGATTTTGGAAATCATTTTCTTGAATGGACCTTCGACTATACTAATGAAAATTTTCCTTATTTTTATCATAAAAAAGAGCAGTATCCAACATTGGAGCAGAGGGTAATTATATTCTTGTTACTTAAAAAACTATAAGATTTAACTAAACTTTGCCACATCTCCTTTACCATTTAGGAGTCTTTTATTCGTAACTATCTTATATCGTATAATGATGACAATGAAAATTATGAACCCAGTCAAGAGGAAATTGCAGAACTCCTGGATGAAGTTAAATGTTTTACACTAGCATCACATTTATTTTGGTCATTATGGTCGGTGGTTAATGTACATCAAGAAATTCCTTTCGGTTATTGGGTAAGTAAAACTAGAATATTATTTTGTAGAATGTTAAGCAATTTCAATATGTAGAATTTTATAAAAACTAGGCCTTGGCCACCAAGCGGCCCGACCCCGGGCTTAAGTAATGCTTTGAATCTATTCAGTTCAATTTTAATCTAAATCAAAGACCCTCTTCTGTAATATAGACAAAGCTTATCCTAGCTTTTAACCCAAATGAACTCGAACATGATAAATGCAATTTAATTTCCCATATTTTAATTTTATTTTAAGGTATTAAGGGAAATCTCGTTATTCAGAAGCGTTTCGGGTATTTTGTAAATGTGTATGCCGGGGTTAAATATCGGGGTTAATTGTTGGTTTTCGCATCGTCTTCGGTCTATTGTAACCAATTCTTTATTTCCATTGTGACCGATCATACATTGGCGATTCAAGCAAACGCCACGTATAGCTTATGGTATACCCACGTACTGGCATTGATGAAAGTTGTTGTTCATTGTGTGTAAGATGAGGATTCTCGCCAGTCGTGATCTTCATATTCGCCCAGTCAAATCCTTTGTAAATATTTTTGTAATAAAATGTTACAGTAAATGCTGGCGACGTACTAACTTGATATGATCATTCTATTTTAGCAGCTAATGAAGATTGAATGGCATCACTTGACTGTTGAACATCTGCGATTATCCCTTGTCGTCACTCCGTGTGATCACTCGAAATCTACTGCTCATTGATTATTTATTCTTTTATCGCTTTATATCTTTTATATACATAAATATATATACATCCATATATACACATACATACATATATATACAGGGTGTCCGCCGGGAAAGTATACTACTTTGTTTGTTTATAATTTTTGATTAAATGAAAGAGAATGGATCTTATATTGATAAATGTTTTATTTAATGTCGGCAATTATGTATGGAATACAATATCAGATAAATGTCCGACTCTGTTAGCCTTACAAATGCAAGCCCTTTTGAGCACATTTTTCATTACATTCTCACACATTTCACGCGGTATTTCATTAATTTCATCACGAATATTTTGTTTGAGTTGCTCAAACGTTTCTAGTTTGTTTGCATAAGCCTTGCTTTTTAGATAACCCCACAAAAAGAAGTCCGAATTCAGGCGACCGTGGAGGCCAATCAATATCACCATTTTTTGAAATAACTTGTTGTGGAAAGAGGTCTCGCAGTAATTCTGGCTGTATGCGATTTGGCACCGTCTTGTTGATACCACATGTTAATCAAGCCCAAAGCAAGAAGTTGTGGCGTTAAAAAGTTTTGAATCATATCACGATATCGCTCCCCATTCACAGTTACCGTTACGCCGTTTTGATTTTCAAAGAAGTAAGGTCCAATGACTCCTCCTGACCAATTTGCACACCAGACTGTCACTTTTAATGGATGTAAAGGTGACTGATGAATAATTTGAGGGTTTTCCATTGCCCAGAACCGACTATTCTGTTTATTCACATATCCATTTAAATGAAAATGTGCCTAGTCACTCATTATGATTTTTTCATGAAAATCGGCGTTGTCATGGGCGAGCTGTAAAATCCTATTGGCATATGTACGGTGGCGTAAATAGTCTTGTGGAAGAAGCTCTTGTGTCAACTGAATCTTAAATGGAAACAAATGCAAATCCTTGTGCAAAATTGTGGCCAAACTTGTTCTTTGAAGACCGTGCTCCGTTGATGGATTGTTTTGAACACTTTCTTGAGCAGCAGTAATGTTTTCAGCCGATCTTGCAGTACGTTGTGGCCCATGCTTGGGCCTATCACTTACAGACCCTCTTTCTTCGAAATCATGCACTACACGATAAATAGTGCGTTTTGTTGGCACGTTGTTTCTGCCAAAAATTTCACGTAACTTTCTCATCGTCACAGTAATCGATGATTGATTTTGATAAAATGTTTTAACGATTAAAACACGTTGGTTTATCGAATATTTTTCCAAAATAAATTTGCCACGTGTCTACTTCACGACTGCCAAATATGAACTGTCAATACTAACGTTTACCAAAATGGCGGCAAAACAAAGTAGCATACCTTCCCGGCGGACACCCTGTACATGGATACAGTGTACTACTCGCAAGCACGATGCAGTGAATAATAACACTGTTACTGCATAACCCCCCTTTCAGTAAAACATTACTCATTGATGAAATTATAATTTGAAAGAGACTTTTTTAACTGGAGGTTTTTCTGAATAATTCTGTGATAGTGATTCGATACCATATGCTTTTTTAACCGATCAATGGATATTGTTTGGTTTTTTCCATTTTTATTAATTACGAACTGTTTTCGAAACCTTCTAACGATTTTGTACGGCCCGTCATGTGGGTTTTCCAAACTACTTTTGGTTCGATCTATTCGAATGAACACATATTTGCAATTCGACAAATCGTGTGGAACATACGTTGTGTTCTGTTTTGCTTCTCGGGGACATAGTTCAACTAATTTACTCATTTTGTTGCGTAAATTACTGACGTACTCTGAAGGCTTACAGTAAGTTTCATTACTTACAAATAGTTCTCCTGGCACTCTGAAGCTCTGCCCGTATAAAAGTTCCGCAGAACTGCAGCCCAAGTCTTTAACTGAAGTTCTCCTACCCAGTAGAATTAAGGGTAATTCATCAATCCAGTTACTATTATTACCTTTTGCGCGTAATAAGTTTTTGAGATGTCGGTGCATATTTTCGACCATTCCATTGCTTTGAGGGTGGTATGTCGAATATGGTTACTACCCAAAAGTTTATTTAGTTCTCGGAACAAAACCGATTCAAACTGAACTCCTTGGTCAGTTGTAATTGTGTTTGGGCAGCCGAAACGTGAGACATATTCTGTAATAAACGTTTTTGCTACCGTTGATGTCGTGAAATCTTTTAAAGGGTACACTTCTGGCCATATCGAAAATCAGTCAACTATGGTTAGTAGATAAATGAACTCTTGATATCTAGGCAATGGCCCCACCAAGTCCATATGTGTATGTTCGAAGCGTGCTTTTGGTAGATCAAATATTCCGATTGGGGATTTTATGTGTCGAATAACTTTTTCCATTTGACATTTTATGCAGGCTTTTGCCCATTCACCAATATTTTTATTCATCTTAGACCAAAAATAGCGTGAACAAATGAGTTTTCTCGTTGCCTTGATTCTGGGATGAGATCTATTATGAATCGTTTTAAAAATATCCTGTCTCATTTCTAGTGGAACGTACATTGTCTACAGTGTATCGTTGTTGTCTACAGGTATCAAACATAAATTTACTTTAGATGAAGCAGACTTAGGATTTTGAATCATAGTTTTCAGTTCCAAGTCGTTATCTTGTAGCTGCAATAATTTAAGTACGTCGATACCCGTATGAGAAATTATTTCGCACTCATTTAGTCGTGATAAATAGTCAGCAACGACGTTATCGCCGCCGGAAATATAGTTAATGTTAGAAGTAAATTCGGCTATAAACTCTAAATGTCTTTGTTGCCTTGGGGTTCGTTCACTCTTTGAACTAATTGCATTTACCAGTGGCTTAGGATCTGTAAAAATTGTAAAGCATCTACCCTCAATATAGTGACGAAAATGTTTTCAGCCTTATAATCTGCAAGTAGTTCTCTGTCGAAAGCAGAGTAACGTGTTTCAGCAGCTTTTAATTTTCTTGAATAACAACTATGAGGTTCCCACATTTGTTTGAGGCAATTAAATTGTTCGATTACTGCACCTACAGTGACTTCAGAGCTATCTATTGTAAGGCTCAGGTGAGCACTTGCCATTGGGTGCACCAAAAGAGTAGATTGATCAAGCGCATTTTTCGCTTTCTCAAACGCTTTTTGACTTATTATCAGGCCAAACAAATTGTTTAGCAGATTTTCGTTTATTAAACTGTCTCATATGTTTGTGAACCGTAACTAGTATATCGGCAATTCTAGGCACACATCGATGGTAGTAATTTTTCATTCCTATGAACTGTTAAACTTGTTTCACGGTTGCTGGAGGTTGAAGTTCTAAAATAGCTTCCACACGTTTCCTAGATGAAGCAATTTCATTCTCAGAAATATTATACGAAAGAAATTCAATTGACATTTTGCCGAATTCACATTTTGAGGAATTAATTTTCAAATCAAAGTCAGAAAGCCGTTTAAAAAGTATTTTAAGATGTTCTATGTGTTCCTCTTCACTCCGGCTAAATATCGTCCAAGTATGCATAGCAAAAATCAAAATTTTTTAATACGTGATTAATAAACCTTAGGAACGTTTGTGCCGCGTTCCTGAGACCAAACGGCATGCGTGTAAATTCATATAAACCAAATGGAGTGGTCAATGCTGTTTTATGCATATGATCCTTTGCTACCGGTATGTGATAATATGCCAGTAGCAAATCTATTTTTGAAAATATTTTGCTGCCGTGCAGCAGTGAAGTAAAATCACGGGAAATTGGTCCGGAACTGTGCAATTATTTAACTGCCGATAGTCTTCACAAGGTCGCCACAAGGAAGTCATTGCTATTCTTCTTTTTGACAAGATGAAGAGGTGATGAAACGTTTAAGGAGGAAGTACGACAGATACCTAGTTCGGACATATACTTAAACCCATTTTTAGCTTCTTCCAATTTCTCGCGATGTAGTCGTCGAGGTTTATTAACTGGAAGTGGACCTTTAGTATAAATGAAATGGATAATATTGTTGCATAATCTGGTGTTGCTGTCAACGTTGGAAATTTTGACAACAGCTTATGAAAATTTTCAATACTGAAACATTTTAATGATGATTGAGACACGAAACCGCAATTTGCAACAACTTCCAAATTGGTTTTAGTATCCACTAATTTTTTTTTTCAATTATCAGTAAATTAAACTTAGCTAAGAAATCAGCGCCTAATATAGGACGATTCGTAGAAGACAGTAAGAACACATGAGGAAAGTTTCGTCTTAAGCCGAGGTCAACGTTCAGAAATTTGTTACCGAATGTTTCAATGATTGTATTATTTGCTTTGTTAGAGAAATACCAGATGGAATCGTTTGTTTTCGATTGTCTTTAGTTGCAGAAATGACTAAAACATCCTGTATCGATTAAAAAACTATGTTTGGAATCCCTGCATTTAATAAATAAGCGTCGTAATGAAATTCTACTTATGTCCGCCGCTGAAACGTGTAGTTTTATTCGTTTATGTATACTGTGAATGTTGATCAGAATGGCGATCTCGGCGAAACATCATGTTCACAACCGGCATAGCATTAACTGCGCTGTGAGCTTTTTGCATTGCTTTAGCTTTTACTTCACGAAGTATATGCAGTAAGTATTGACGAGCCGCTTATAGTTTCTGGAAACGTGGCCGATTTAATCGAGGACCCTCGAAGAGCATGTCAGAAGAATGTTGCATTGAAATTTTCATAGCATGTGTGCTGACAACAACGTAAATTGGAACATACTGACCATTTACCGGTTACAGATGGCTTGTTCTAAGATAAACTTGACCATGAATCTTGAAAACATATGGTCCACCTCCATGAAAGACCAGCATTCCTGCTTCCATTGGTGCAAAGAATAAAGCTGTGTCAGCGAATATTTTCACAAAATTTTGTATAATCGTGATGCTTGAGGTTTGAATAAAGTTATCTGAAGAATTAAGGACACTCGAAGACATTTTCGCTCAAATTAATGGCATTTCTAATTTCTAGTTTGCTTTTTCAGCAGCAACTGGTACAAAAATATATAAACACCACATAATGCAACACAACTTTATGTTCATTCAATTAAGTCTCGTCAAAATGGAATGTGTCCTGACAAAAGATTTCACTTGGAATTTCTAGGTTTGCCTGACGACATCTAGAAGTGTCCACAAGTTGAGCCATTGTTTGTTCAATGTTGTCAATTGGAATGCCATGGAGCACCCCTTTTCCAAATTTTGTTCATATTTTGTTGGCTTTGGTGAGCTTGCCATCTCTGTTTTCTCTCTTCACCATTTTTCTCTCTTTGCTCTTGGTTTTTTTGCTTGGTAATTTTGTAGGACACCCCTTGTATGCTAGAAAAAGATTTATAAAATTGAACGAATATTTTGCAGCAGCATTTTCGCGAGCTTTTAATTTAAAAATGACTCATCAAAATCGGACCACATTACGTCTTTTATTGCACGATTTATGTATATTGGCCATTTTGGTAAATTAAAAGATGACAATGTCAATTTAGATGTCAATCTGCGAAGAATTAAAGGTTTTGTGGTGATTGAGATTTGTTGATCATGTACAGAACATGATCTAATTGTTGTAGAACCTTTCATTTTCGATAATTAGCTTGCCCAAACATTTAGAACCCCATTAAACTCCAAACTCATTAAGAAAAATTTTATAATTTATAAAACTGTATTTTAATTATTTAATTTCAGGAGTATGCTGTTACACGTATCAATGAGTATTTTGTCACCAAACAAGCCTATCTGAAATATATAAATTCGAGACCAGATTATAATATAAACAATACAAGGGTGTAAACTTGGATTGCGTGAAGCTGAAATTGTTTATCGACCAACATAACCAAGGAATCTATTTCTGTTTATTTTTTATTTAATACAAAATGTCCACGAATTAGTCTTAACCTTCTCTCATATCATTACGCATATTATAATATATGAATATATAACAAAACAAATAACTAATAATAAATCTACATCACAATGCACTTAGCTAAAATATTATAAATGTTGTGCCCCACCTCTTGCACCAGTAATTTCACACAAATATTTCCTTTTCTTTTTTATTCTTTAACATGTATAAAACAAATTTTTCATAAGCATCACACATTAATTATAAATGTAAAAAACAAAAAAAAAAAAAAAACTATCATTATAATTAATTATTTAGTTGTAAGTATAAAAGTGATACCTGAGATTTTATTTTATGTTATTATTCCTTAGAAATTCCAAAAAAAATAAAATTCTAATGTATTAGTTTTTTGTGTTTAATTCTATTTAATTAAGTTTAATTAACACAATCGTAATTTAATTTGTTGGTGATATTTTCGTATCTAATTTATAATAATATATGTATGTATATCCCCATCATGAAGAATTTAATTTTTATAAAAATAGAATATTATTGAATTTAATAGTTTTTAGTAAATTTATGTATCATTATGCATTATAAAAGATTTTATTTAATTAGATATAAAATTATAATTTGAAAAATCATTTTGTTTTGTGTATATTTAATTATTGCTTATGAATTTCTTGACGAAAGTGAAAGGTATTTGATTAAATTTACGAGCAAATTAATGGATAGGTACGTATTATTAAATTGTTTTGATTTAATTTAATTAAAGCAATACTATTGTGCGATATTATGATAGTTTTAATTTAAATATATGTATAACTTTAAAAGAAATAGTAAAATTTTGAATCAAATTTCACATACAATAAACTTGAGTAAAATGATTTTTCAATTTAACATAATTTCTTAAAATTAAAACTAATTTTGTTCAAATTTTATGAGACTGAAAAATGTATTATTAAAATTTGATTTAAAATTTGTGAATTTTGTGTAACACACCTAAAACTATGATATAATTTAAAAATTTAATATAATTAAAATTGTATGAACTAGAGAGCTGTGGCCTATTAAAAAATTATTAATTAATTATTAAAAATAAAATAAAAATAAATATTTGTAAATGTAACGAATTTTTATTAAATGAAAATTTATATTTTGTGTCGATTTTTAAAATTAATTTTGCTTATTATTTATCATGTAATTTCATTAATTAAATTATGAACATTATAGATTAAATAAAAATTATCGTGTATGAAATATATGAAATAAATAAAGGTTCATTATTTTAACAGCTATACTATAGTTTAATTATTTAATTATGGTGTTCGGAACGGAAGAAATCGATGCATTTGATTTACTATATAAAAAACTAACAAAAAATGTTGTAGCAGTAACAAATTCTAGTTGTAGAACACCCTGAACTAGAGCTGCACCAAACAGGAAGCAGTGCAAAATAAGATATAAAGACAATACGTCACGAAATAAGTTGGGTTTGTCGAATTTGGTGAAATAAGACTGATACTTATGAATTGTCAAATAATTTCCTCTCGGAATGTGATATATACAGTCATCAAAGTAACTTCAGCGTGAAAACATCGAAAATTATTTTTTTTTCAGTGGAAAGTGAAAGTTAAATAGTGAAAAAATAACTAAAACACAGAACAGCATCAACAAAAACAATAAGAAAAAAACATATAATATCAAAATAAATCAAATTCGGAAAAAGAAACTAAATAAACTAAAAATTAGTGAAATAAAAAAAAAAAAAATGGCGGGGCAACAAGCCGTGCTCAGACGGAAGAAAACTCAATATTGAAAGGGGGATTTAAAGGATTTGAGGAAAAAGAAATCAACAATAAAAGAAAATTTGAAAATAAGAAAGACGAAGAAGAAAGTGATAAAACAAAATATAACAAAAGAATAAATATATACAAAAACACAGAAATAAATACAAATATGGAAGTCACAAACGAAAGCAACACGTGGTCAAAAAAACTGGAGGAAACAACAAAATTCCCAATTAACAAATACATAAACACAGATAAGGGACCATTCTATGTGATGATAGAATCAAAAACAACAAAAACAATGATTTCTATCATCATAGCGAAAATGTTTAAAGACCTCAAAATAAAAGTAAAGAATATAATCGAAATAAACAAAAAAATGGCTAGAATTGAGTTTGAAACCTGGGACAAGGCTAATAAATGCGTGATAGAGGACAACTCCATACACCAAAGAATCAAAGAAAAAGAATATAGATGCTTCATACCAAAAGCATACACCCATGTGGAAGGAGTAGTCAAGGGATTACTAGGAGATTTCGAACTCAAAGAAATTTCTGAAAACATAAATTGTGAACACAAAATCACAAACATAGAAACAGTTAAAACATGGAACCGAGAAAATAAACAACTAAAAGACACAAACATCATCAAAATAGAAATTAGAGCAAATGAATTACCCAAACACGTAACATTCTACGACATAAAAGTGAAAACTGATATTTTCATACCAAAACTGAAATTTTGCGCATCATGCCTAAATTATGGACACATCAAAAAGAATTGCCACTCTAAGATCATAAGATGCAGTAAATGCGCAAAACCAAAAAACTCTGAACAACAACATGTATGCAAGGAAAAACCAGAATGCAAATTTTGTGAAGGTATCGAACACTATACAAACTCGAGAACATGCCCTGAAAAACAAAAACAGAATAAAATAAAAATTCACATGATAAAAAATAAAACTACATTTAAAGAAACAATAGATAAACTATACCCAAAACAAAACAAATTCTTCAAAGAAACCGAAACACAACATTTTCCGGCAATTTACAACACAACAGAGCCCAACACTCCAAATACATGGATCATCAGAGCAAACTCACACGAGCAAATAGTAAAAGAACAAAGAGAACAAATAGAAAAACTGGAATGTATAATAAAAAAATTCATAACACTAAGTAATAAAGCATACACGACCTCAGAATCGGATCTATTAGCAATAGACCTGAAAGAAATTGTGCAGAAGCTAAACAGAAAAACACATGAATAAAAAACTAAAAATAATTCAATCAAATATAAGAAGCCTTAAAAGCAACAAAGAACTATTACAAACACTACTAAATAAAAAAGAAATTGACATTGCCATTCTAAACGAAACGTGGACACATCAAAACAATATTCCCAAAATAAAAAACTACAAACTTATTACAAAAAATAGACAAGATGGATATGGAGGTGTGGGATTCCTAATAAAAAACAACATAGGAAGTAAAATTGAAGACCTAAACATAAACCTAACATACATTGAAGCAATACAAATACAAATAAAATACGGGAAAGAAAAATTATACATCATTGCCTTCTATAATCCATCAAATAATAATACACAAGAAAAAACAGAAGAATTTAAAAAGTTAATAAAAATAGCGGAAAAAAACCGCAATACAATAATAGCCGGGGACATCAATGCTCATAGCTGTCTTTGGGAAGAAAATAGCAAAGAAAACAAACTAGGAAGAAGCATCGCAGAAATAATAATAAAAAACAATATACAATTACTAAACAATAAAAAACCCACAAGACTAAATATGAAAAACCATACAACATCAGCTATAGATATCACGCTTTGCACGAGGGATATAGCACATAAGATATCATGGGACTGCCTGGATGATAATATCGGTTCTGACCACCTACCAATAATAATACAAATAAAAACTAATACATACTACAGCAAAGAAATAACAAAGTGGAAAAAAGTAAACCAAGAACTCGAAAACATAAATAGCTGAAACGACGAAACAGAAAACATAGAAGCCAAAATGGTAGAAATAATAATGAACAATACAAAACAAACAACCATAAATAACAATAACATTCCAAAACCGTGGTGGAATGATAAACTCCAGAGATTATGGAACATAAAACATAATAAACAAAAATGCTACAACAGATCTAAAAACCTATATACAGCAAATGAATTACTTAGATCAATAGCCATACTTAAAAAAGAAATCATAAAATCAAAAAGAACCAGCTGGGAAAGATTCATAAGCGAATTAAACCCAACAATAAATACAAAACATCTCTGGAGTAAAATAAACAAACTAAAAAACAAAAAAGAAAAAGGATTCAACCTATTAGAGGACTATGAAATGTCAAAAAAATTCATGAACGAAAACTTCCCTGAATCAACTGAAGAAACAAAAATACCACTGGAAAAAGCGAATATAATAATCAACAAATTTAATAGCAAGATAATAACAGACATAATAAAAAACAAACAAAATAGCGCACCAGGTGAAAACAAAATAGCTTACAAAACAATAAAAACATTAAGTAAAACAAACATAAATATAATGAACCATATAGTAAACTACCTCAATAAAATCTACAGAAGCCAACAATATCCAGATAATTGGAAGAAGATAAAAATAATCACAATTCTAAAACCAAATAAAGACGAATACGATACACTAAGCTACAGACCGATATGTCTTCTAAATATATTTGCTAAAATTTTCAACAAAATAATACTGGAAGAGCTATATGAGCACCTGGAAGACAAAAAAATCCTACCAAAAAACATTTACGGATTTAGAAAAGGAATAAATATAATGGATTACTTCATAAACCTATTCAACGAAATAAAAAAAGGAAAAGAAAATTGGAAATCACAAATACTAATTACAACGGATATCACGAAAGACTTCGATAACGTAAATAAAAGCATATTAATACAAAAACTAATAAATATAGATACACCAAGACACATAACAAATTGGATATACCAATTCCTGACAAATAGGATTATCATTTATGACAACGGAACAACAACGATAAAACATACAACCAACAAAGGAATACCACAAGGTAGCTGTCTAAGCCCATGCCTATTCAACATCTATACAAAAGAAATACACAATATACAAGAAGAAAACACCACCATATTCCAATTCGCAGATGATGTAACAATACTAGTCAAAGGCACAAACGAAGCAGAAACACAAACTAAAGCAAACAGAATGCTAAACAAACTAAAAGAAACACTAGAACAACATAACCTAAAAATTAACCCAAACAAAAGTTTCTATATGAGACTATACAAAAACAAACCATCAGATTTGGAAATCAAAATAGACAACATAAAACTAAAAGAAGAAAAAATAATAAAAATACTAGGAATTACACTTAACAACAAACTTGTAGCGACCGATTCAAACTTATATTACTTATTTCTAATTATTCAATTTATATTTTATAAATTATTTGAATAAGTGTATTTTGAATCGCGCTCCAATTTATTATAAATTATTATCAGTTTAGTTCTACTATACTACATCTAGTGTAGAATAGAATAAACTTTTTATATCAAATATTTTAGAACAAATGTATACAACTTATAAGTTTGTTGGGAAACAGTTTGTTTACATTTCAGTGGTTTCTATTTCTATTTTACAATCGACTTTGATTGATTGTATATGTTATACCACGTTTTCTTTTATGCTATCTTCCGGCTTTTTACCTTTTCTCGTATGATATCGTAATCGAATATCATACGAATGCTTAAATTCTATTCCCCGTTTATCAGTGTGCTTATAATACATACACGCATGATTATACGCAACACTATGATTATATTGTCAATCTTGTCTGGCAAATAGAAAATATATGAAATGTATATATTTTCCGGTGGTCAATATGCACATACATTGGAAACGTTTTTTTCACCCGATCGAACATTAAACAAAATTATTCAGAAGCTGACAAGCACCCAGTTAAGACGTGTGTTAAAAAAAATAAAATAAAAATTATTTTTGAATTTGTTTAAAATTAAAATAAAATTGTAATTTAAAACTTTAATAAAATTGAAGAAAATAAAGTTGTTAAATAAATAAAAACACTACAAGTGGTGACCCTAGACGGTCCTGTTTAGGACGTTGGAAGTGCAGAATCTGAGTGAATTAAATAGGATTCTTAGTACAATATATGTACCAAGGCACGTTTCTTTTAGATTCTCGAACACATGTGAATTAAAAGAACCGCCATTAATTTTACATTTTTATTACGCCGAGTGAATTTTATTTTCGGGAGGCATATTTCATATTACAAACAGATTAAATCACAGCCAGCATAGAAAATAAATTTCAAATATCCATACGGATAGATACATCGGATCATCAGCAATCACCATACGGACATAAAATATTACATCAAGCCACCAAATATTACATAAAATATTACATCAAGCCACCAAATATTACATAAAATATTACATCAAGCAATCACCATACGGATATAAAATATTACATTTTTATTACGCCGAGTGAATTTTATTTTGGGGAGCACATTTCATATTACAATCGGATTAAATCACAGCCAGCATAGAAAATAAATTTCAAATATTCATACGGATAGATACATCGGATCATCAGCAATCACCATACGGATATAAATATTACATCAAGCCATCAATGAACATAAATTTAATTCGTGAGGCTGAGCAGAAAAGGATTGAAGATTTCGGAATTATAGTGGACACCGTCAGTTCCAGCCAGTATTTAGGATAAGTTATATTTTTTTTGTTTTGATTACACATTAAATTTTTATAATTATTAACGTAGTGGAATTGTAAATTCAACACACTGATTTATAAGACTGGTGTGAGTTTTGTCGTGGTAATATTTCGTCATTACATCCGCTTGCAAAAGTTTTTTTTTCGTTCGATAATATTGTGTAGTAGTACATTTCCACATATACCATATTAATTATTTTGGTTATCGAATTTTCTTAGTAACATTTTTTTATACGAAGCACATTCTGGTGCAAATTCCTAATATTTTAATTGCGTTTTAAGAATCCAAAATCAAAATGGATAATAAAGATGACCAAATTACCAATGTTGGCACAGATGTTGACATGAAGAACATCGAGTCGAAGGAAACTATTAAGTTAACCCCGTTTTGGACGGCCAATCCGGGTATATGGTTTGACTCTGCCGAATTACAATTTAGGTTATTGAATATAACGTCAGACAAAAGAAAATTTCTTTATGTCCTGACTGCATTGTCGCCAGAGGTCAGCGATAAAATTTCTGATCTGACGCTAAAGAAAGTAAAAATGAAACTAAATATTGACAATCAAAGTACTATAAAACTTATTAAAAATGGGCAACTTAATCGCAGAAGCAAACATATAGATGTGAGATACCATTTTATAAGTGATATTGTCTCTGAAGGTATAATTGATTTAAACTATTGTCCAACTGAAAATCAAACAGCTGATATATTCACAAAACCATTAGATGTCGTGAAATTCAAGTATCATAAAGATACACTAGTATATAAAGTTTAATTAACGTTTTTTTATATACATATTTTGAAATTAGGAGAAAGTGTTAAGAATAATTATCTAAATGTGTATAATGCAACTACTCGTATAAAAGGGGGTTTAAATATAATAATTCAAATTAGGCAGCACTAAAATATAAATGCAAAAATAAAAAAGGGAAAAAACACACTGGCATTAAAAACTTTGAGATTGTAAGACGCCTATAAAGTAGAGAGTGATTAAAAATTCAATAAAAACTGAACTTGCGATACTTGTTTTATTTGATCGATTTACTTAACCTGAACACTGCTTTCGCTTCTAAGTTCTCCCATTGGTAAATTTCTAATCTATAAATAACTAAAGATACTGCTGTTTTTAAATGACATGGATATGTGCCTTTGTTTCTGTTAGAGAGCATAGTATAAAGAGCACATTTAAAGCGCGGAGTTCGGTTTACCATCGAGCACTCACGCTTTTGCCCTTCATCAATTTTTATTTTTATTATATTGAATAATATGGGGAATCAAAGAGCACCATTCATATTGAGTTTGAACACAACAACTTTAATTTTTATGAAAACAAATCCAGCTTTAGTCAGCCATAATATAAATATAGTCCAATAAAAATGGAGTAACTGCCATTAGCTATCTGATGAAAATCGAAAAAAAATTCATAAAATTTTCTGCAAAACATAAGACTATAATAGACTTTCTAATTTTGGATATTTTTTCGCAAAAAAACTTATAAATTGTTTTTCCATCAATTTGCCAATTTGGAGCTGTCTAAATTTCACTTTAACCAATAAAACCCACCCTCAGCCCAATATTAATGAAGTTACAGCCATTACCAGTCGGTATAAAATCGAAAAAAAAATTCAGAAAATTGTATGCAAAACATAAGGCGATAGTTAGTTAGTTAGTTTTAGGTGGCCGCCCAACAAAAGGACGAAGCATAGACTCATATGGTCCGTAGCCTTACCACATAAATTGTTTCTCCGCACTACCCTATTGTAGCCAATTTGAGCTTCTCACGAAGCAGGAGACATCTCTAACGCTCAAATTTGCTGAGATCCGTTAGATCGAACAGGAGTTGAGCTCCCAAAAACTTGAGTCTGTTTTGAGACAGACTAGGACAGGTGCATAACAAATGAAGTATTGCTTCCTCCTCTTCTTCGTCGTTACAGCTTCGACAATAATCATGAAAGAAAGCACCAAGTCTACTGGCATGCTTTCCAATAAGACAGTGTCCAGTAATGACACCCACAACCGTGCTAATATTATGCCGTTGCATAGATATTAGCTGATTAGACCTTTTTAAGTCCAAATTAGGCCAAATCTGCCTAGTAATTACACATGAGGTGCAATTTACCTATCTATTGTTCGTAATTTTACGAGCTTCTTCTTTAAGGAGTAATTTGCATGTAGCAAATGGTACTTCAATGTCCACCTTGCACGGTAAGATGAGGCAAGTAATACATTGTCGCGCGAGTTCTTAGGCTTTCATATTCCCCGTAATATTGAATTGCCCTATGGCACCCATATAAGATGGATATTGACCTGTTCAGCCATCTCGTTAAGAGATGGAAGACAACTCCGGGCTTTCGACGTGATAAAGCCTGATTGTAAAACTTTAATAGCAGCCTGACTGACCGTAAAAATTCCAATATCTTTTACAAATATTACATGATACTTCATCCAATCTATGGCTTCTTTGATTGCTATAAGCTCTGCCTGAAAAATACTGCAATGATCATGGAGAGGGATTTACATTTAGTTCTTCGCAGAAAACCCCTCCGCCGACGTTTCCATCAATTATTTTTCGAGCCATCTATAAAAAAGTTAATAAAGCCTGACTTTAAAACTGTTCCAATTACCCAGTCCTCTCTGGAAGGAATATCAGTTATAAATTAAACTTCGAGGTATGATGGCAAGATGATGTGGTCGATAGATTTAGGGATTTCTTTGTTCGTTAGAATAGTTGAGTGTCCCATAATGTTATATGACTACATAGAAATTGATTTAAGCCTTATGGCTGTACTAGCAGCCACTTGCTTAGCCAGGATATCCAAAGGGATGAGATGAAAGAGAATCTCTAGTGCTTGAGTAGGAGTGCTTCTAAATGCACCACTAATACACAAGGTAACAGTTCTTTGCACTTTCATCAGCAACTTTTGGTTCACCACTGTATTTAAAGCGGGCCATCAAACTGTAACTCCATACATTAGAACTAGTCTAACTATAGAGGTATAAAAGCAATGCACAATGTGAAGCTTAAGCCCCCAGCCTTTTCCAATGGAATTTTTACTGGAGTAGAGTGCTATCGTAGCCTTTTTTACTCTTTCCAGAATATTAGGATTCCAGCTTAGTTTACTATCCAAAATGAGACCCAAGAATTTCACTTTATCTGCGATGTTCAAAACAACTCCATTGAGAGTTCGAGGGCAAAGCGAGGGAGTTTGTACTTCATGGAAAAAAAGAACCAACTCAGTCTTCAGTGAGTTAACACTAAGACCACAACTATTGGTCCATTGAGTTAGAATGCCAAGAGCATTCTGCATAACATGTCTGAGGATACAAGGATATTTACCGAAAGCGCCAACACCAACATCACCTGCATAAGCCACCACTTTAAAGCAAGTCCCTTCCAGGTTTAGTAACAGCTTATTTATGACCAGATAATACACCACCTTGCGGTGGACCCCTACTTACAAATCTACAGATGGATGATATACCTAGATTTGCCGTTATGACCCTGCCTTTGAGCATTTGATCAATCCAGTGTCACATCCACCCCCAAATTTTAAAGTGCTTGCGTGATCGCCTCTGGTTTGACATTATTAAAGGCTCCCTCAATATCACAAAAGGTCACCAAAGATAATTCCTTATATTCGAGGGACTTCTCTATAGGACATAAGAGGGAATGGAGAGCAGTTTCCACCGATTTTCCCTTAGTATATGCATGCTGAGACGCTGACAACTTTGCAGGCTCGATTGAGCCTTTGAGGTAAGCCTCTATCTGTCTTTCCAATATTTTCAAGAAATAAGAAGATAAGCTTGGGATTGCAATGAGAACGTTTTCCCGCCTTTGGTATAAATATTACATTTACTTCAGTCCATTTCTTTGGATGTGACATAGTTCGAGGCTACTTTTGAAAATAACCTCAAGCCAGTGGTTTTCTGAATATCGGCAGGTATAATACCGTCCAGGCCTGCAGACTTGAAACTGTTTATTGCCAACAAGAACTGTTTACTCCTGTATTTTATTACAAGAAAGTCTCCGGGAATTGCTTTTGGCACTTCTTAGTTCATATTTATACGCTTTAAGGACCTCCTTATAGGAGTCCCAGTCCATGTCAGTGTTTGTTCTCTTTGCGATTTTAAAGAGCCGCTAGCATTTTAAGCGCGTTACTTGTAGTTCCTTCGACCACCATGGTGGACGAGGTTTACCCTTTGGTCTACTAATGGGACATGAACTTGAAACAGCTTCATTAAAAGCATCAGACACCCGGTCTACCATGACATCTAGCTCCTGTATTGATTCCGGAGATGTAGGAACTAGTGATGGTAGAGTGTTACTTAAAACCATTCTGAAAGTATCCTAATTAGCCTGCCTACGGTTTCTAAAAGTTGGAGTTTCGAAATATTTTATATCCAATCCGTATTGAAGATAACGATGATCAGAAAAAGAGTGTTCCTCAGATACTTTACAATTAATTAATCTATTCGACAAGAAATTCAAGACAAGAGTAATGTCTAGAACTTCCTGTCTATTACTTGTTACAAAAGTAGGCTTACAGCCTACATTACAGATTGATAGGTTAGTACTTAGAATATAATCCAGAAGTGACTCACCTCTCTCATTTGTATCACTGCTTCCCCAGATCGTATGATTTGAGTTCATAAGGCCATAGGCTTGCTAAATTTCGATATTTTTCCGCCAATTTGGCTATATAGAGTTGTCTAAACTTTACTTTGGCAAATAAAACCCACCCTTAATCCAATATTAATGAAGTTACAGCCACTAGCATTCCGTTTTAATAAAATTTAGTCAACTCTAGATAGCCAAAATGTGATATTTTTTTGCTGGAGCCACCAATACGCGTTGGGTTTACTGAAGTTTTCCAGCCCAAAACTATACACAAAGTAGGTAGGCATAGTTCATAAACTCAATTACCGTTGAGTCTAAATTTCGTAGTATTGCTTGTGTTTGGTCAAGTGGATACGTTAAAAAAAAGGGGGCTTCAAATGAGTGTTAGTCACTAGACAACGAGAACTACCTCGACTCTCGCTTTCCCTATGTAGTTTAGTTTATTTACAAGAGGCTAACTTTTCATCAAATAAAATTCAATTTAAATTTCGAGTTTTAACGATAATTCGAATATATTAAAATAACAGCATAGAGGAAGTATACTTGTTCTATATATAAAATAACGGTATAAAAATAAAATTTTCCATTAAAATTAAAATGTTTACAAACCCATAAAAAAGTGATTATATATGTAAAAACAAAATTTAAAGCTATAATTAACGTTTTCCATCCCTTCCACGTAGAGATAACCATTAAATTTATAATTTTGGTTTAAGATAATCACGAACGACAGCATCTCGCCACCAGTCGGGTCTTTCAAACACTTTCGGTGTCGTAAATAATGCGGACTGCAAATGTCTATAAACATTACCATCACTCATGCCGAGTGGTGAGTTTAGGACAAAGTCAGGTGGTGCAATTGCATCGACAAGTGAAATTGAATCATCTTTCAGGTCCGATAGTAATCTGAGCACACCATTTTCATATAATTCGGCATTAAAAGCACTGCTGAAATACCCACCTTGATAGAATAGTCCTAAATGATTTAAAATTAATTTAGCACCGTAGAGGGACAACAGTCGGATTAGCACCCGTTTTTCTGGTGAATCTGTGAATGATGTCACGTGATTATAAAAGGCATAGTAGATCATACGCTCAGCATAAACAATCGACAGGGTTCCAGCATTAAATGCTTGGGAATCGTTACGTATTTCGAATGCTGTTTTTCCTTGCGCCTTGAGTCCATCCACCTTTCGTCCAGTTTTTTCAAGCGTGTAGCACACGAGCCAATTTAGCGAGCTCAGAATTGTATCCGGATTTAATGCTTGGTCGATTGATGTTGATTGGAATTTTGTTTTGGTTATTGCATCGAAGTTACTAATAAAATCAGCTGAACCGAGCACAGAAGCTGTTTTGAACGCAGCATAGCCTTTGGAACGAACAGTTAACAACCAACTGGATGTCTGTTGAATCAGAACGTTATTTTCTCCTTCATATGTACAATTAGCGTCATTATCGTTTCGTAAATCGGGAATGGTTGAAAGTTTTAGGTAACCATGTCCACCACAGGCTTCCCGACTTTCTTGAATACCGTCTCGAGCCGACCACGAACACACCGGTTTCGCAGCTGATGATAAAGCGTGAATTTCCATTCCCATATCAGCCACATCTTCGCCCATAAGTACTTTAATTACCACTTCGCTATAACTTGCCGAGAGTTTGTAGAAGAAAATATCAATGGCATAGGCGGTGGCCAAATGTGGAAGCAGCCGATACTGTTGCGATTGATATTCAATTACAGGATATTCAATTGAATTTTTATCATCGGGCCCAAATTGTCGTCGGCTCGCCGAATATCGAACAGCAATCGATATAGCATTTTTTAAATAAGTTCCGGCAATACCACAAATCGAGACACGTCCACCAGATAATGCGCCTAGTGAGGCACCAAACCGTTTTCGTGAATCTTTATAGGGCGATATATACTTTCCCTCTGGATTGACGTCTCCAGTTTTGGCTAGTAAATTTTCTCGTGGAATGCGATACTGATTAAATAAAACAAATCCGTTGTCGATGGCATTAAGGCCGGCCTTTTCACCAAGATCACCAACAATAACGCCTGGATGTGCTTCGAGTGTTTGTGGGTTACGAATTGGAACTAAGAAGCAATTTAAACCATGATGTTCGCCATCAGATGTATACATTTGAGCATAGACCACCGCATGAGTACAACTTTTACCCAAATTTCCGACCCAACATTTGGCCGCTTCAAAATCCGGCGTATGTATAATAAATTCTTGTGTTTTTACATCATAATGGGCGGTCGTTCTCATTCCCCGCGCATTTGTTCCGTGTGATATTTCTGTTAAAGCAAATGCGCCTGTAATCTCCATTCGATCATTTTGCTCTGCATATTTTTCTAATCGTTCGGTTCCTAGTGATCGCAACACATTTGGAAACATTCCAAAACATAAAGACATTTTAACAGCGAAACCGGGTTCAAAAGCTATGGCAGTATGTACATAAACATGGCCCAACTCTGGGCGTTTTAAATAATCTTCGAAAGCAAGCAAATTAGCATCTTTCATTACGAATTGGCGTTTTGTAGCTATATGTCGTTGTTCATCGACCGTCAGTTCGCCTTTCGTCCGTTGGAACAACGGATGAGATTCCATAAATTTCCATATTTTATACTAAAATTAAAAAAATATTTTATTGGTGTTAATCGTAGCGAATTGTTATCACTAAGTCGAAAGTTCAACTCAACTTAAATAACTTATCTAAACACTGTATAGGGCTATAAAAGTCATAAGCATACCCGAAATCTTATCAATTCCTCATCACTGATGGCAATTCTCAATTTTTTGTAATCAAATGACGCTCGGTTGCGATACTCCGTCAGTGGCCCGTAGCCAAAATCAGGAAATATATATTTATCGTCGTATACCGAGCCACTATAAATTAATTAAGGTAATCTAGTAATTTAATTTATAGATACGACCTATGACCCTAACTCACCTTTGATCCTCTCTAATTAGCGTTGTCATTTTTTCGGTGTCTGAATATTAATAAATTTAACCTGATTTTTCTTTTTATTTAAAATATTATTTAGGTACCCCCAACGTACCTTTAACAAACAGTTGCTCTCAATTTTAACAGACTCAAAATTATTTCAGCACAGTGTCACTGTCACATTGAATGTGAACTACTTTTTATTTCAGCGCGTTGAATTAGCGAAAGATAAATAAAATAGGGTGATTCGTAATCTTGCACTTAGTAAAAAATTACATTTGTAGTGTTCACATATAAATCATGTACATTTTGTGTCCATAGTAGTGCTCTACGAAAATCCAAATCTGTAACGTCGATAATAGTGGTTTTTACAATAGACCAACCGCTAGTGGTTAGGTTTTAGTCTTTGCTAAGATAAATAAATGGCCCTTCGATTCATCTGAAATTACTGAATTGATATTGAGTTACTATGTATTTAGATATTTGAGTAACATTCAGATAATTGAGCTACTGAAGTGAATTTGGGTATTCGATTGACATTCTTCACTTCAGATAAATGTTAATAAATTATTCATATTTTAAATTACTAATACTTTTGTAATCTATATTTAATAACTAATTATGTATATGTAATGTTTTATTTTATTTTATTTAACATTTTTGTTAAAGTTGTTGTGTCAATTAAATAAATAATACCTAAATAAATGAAAAAAAAAATTAACACACAACAACAAAAACAACCCAACCAAAATTTAATTTTTTTTTCTAACCGAATTTACTACACGACCAAAAAATACAATCAGATTTTCAGTAGCTCAATCTTTTAAATGAAGTGAAGAAGTGCGAATCGAACAGCCAATTCACATCAGTATATTCAGTCCAATCGAATGCGCCTAATTTTAAAAGGTTATCCCAGACAAAAACCAGAATGGATACGTAAATATTTACATACAGCACACGTAGAGTCTACAAATGAGATTAGTCTACATTAAAGACTATCTCTAATGTAGACTCTATCTTTGCTCATTAAAACATATTTGGTAAGATAATCTTATCAAGCGATTCAAGACAGACCCACCTAGCGATAAAACGGTGCGTAACTGTTTCTAACTGCTCATGAAAAATAGATAAAGCAGTTACGACTCGTTCACATTTAGCTAAGTCACACACCCAAATACTTCCAAGCACTTGCGGTTAATAATGGCCCCATATGAACGATTAAAACAAAATTTTAAATTTACATAATTCAAACTGTTTTTAATTCAACATTCGAAAACTTTTCAATGAAATAATTTCGTAATTGGTCTAATGCTCGATAACGATGTGAGATTTGATTTTTCACCTCCTTTGGTAGTTCGGCATAAGTTAGGTTATATCCATCGGGCTGGAAACATGGATCCCAACCGAAGTCTCTTGGACCTCGCGGCAATACAATTTCACCTTGCGTTTTACCTGTGAATAGAACCACATCATCGTTTTCACCAGCAGCATATGCAAACGTGCACACAGCTTCGGCCGATTTATCCTCCCAGCCGTTCAACAATTGGAATAGTCCTTCTGGACCTAATTTCTCGAGGAACCATTTAATGTAAGGACCTATAATATATTGTAATTATATATACGTTAAGTCATAACATCAATTATTAACATACCGGGCAATCCATGAAGTGCATTAAAACATAGACATGTATCTTCAACAATTACCGGCCCCTTAATTTGTCGTGCTGCTTCTTTACATTTTTTAACACAAATATCACCTACTTCACCTTGTAGTTCGGGTAAATCTATTTTTTTTGGTACCAATGTTACTGGAAATGAATTCCCAAGTATTTTAATGACTTCTTCTAATTTTTTGGCATTACCCGTCACAAATGTTACCTTCGCTGCCATTATCGAATATTTTAAGGTTATGTAAGTTATGTCAAACTTTAACCGATGAAAAGCATTTAGGCGATTCCACATTGCGAAAATATGTCGTCTAATTTTAAAACACAAAATTGATTTCGACTATTTAGAAATTTTATTTAAAAATGAATTTAAAATACATTTCATAACGAATGTATTCAGTCTATGTCAACTAGTCATAAACTAATCAGCCTTCTTACTTTTAACTTTTTTATTTGTTTGCTGTTTTTGAGCCTTGTCAACGATCACCTTTTGTTTTTTGATCTTATTTTTGGTAGCCTGTTTTCGTCCATAATAAATGAGTTGGCCAACAATGATGGCATTAGCCAACGTTGATACACAGTATGTTAAAATCATCATTGAATCGCCAGTTTCTTGAATCGATGTAAATATACGAGCGATTGAGCCGGCAAATAGCATGATACACGTGGCGGCCGATAATTGTCCCGTACTTTGATTACGATAATTTGTAATGGCCTGAATCATTTTACCAGTGAATAAAATGGGTACATTAAATCCTTGGGCCATCCATAAATATTCGATTGGAGTCAGCCCGCTCATTAATATGTAAACAAATAACGAATATAAACTAGAAAAGATTGCCGACTTGGCAACTGAGCCGCCAAAATATAAAACAAGTGCCGCTATCGTAGCGGTTTGAAATGCTAAAAATGTACCATCACCCCAAGCACTAAATGGAAATCCTTTCATAAAACTATATGACATATGGCATGATATTGCGAACAAATCGAGTAGCACACTAAAAATGTTGATTCCTTCGCCACTTTTATTTGATAGAATTTTCAAAATTTGTGGCACCTTAACGAGCATAGATCCGGCAATTATACCAATGCCCAATCCTTTACTTAGCAACGCTTTAAAACACACAACTGTAATACATAATTGCACAAATAATTAATCCGAATCGCGATAACGTAAAGGTGACTTACCATCAAAAAAATTAAAGTCGATAAAATAGTTGTCGTAACATTTTTGATTCATTAAATATAACATCAGGGTTTTAGCATATTCAGCCATTTTATTAGATTGGCGTTTATTTAAGTTTTATTATTTAATTTAAAATAAAAATTTATTCGCACTCAACTACTTCGTGGTGCATTCGCATTGACTTATTTGACTACTGACGATTTGACGTTTAAAATAATGTTGACAGTTTCTCTTGAACATCTCTAGAGTCACCTGCTTTCAAAATTGAAAACAGTTTTAATATGCTTTTTATAAAGATGTCAGCACTCTTATTTTTGTTACTATTATTTTAGAATAAGATGGCAGCACATACAATTTACCTTTATTTAGCCGAGTCACATTTACAATTTTTTATCAAAATATTTCTTTTATTTATAAAGATGGCAGTACAGTCATATAATAGGTTAATATAATAAGTTTCGAAAAGATGGCAAAATACAAAATTTTTGTTTGCTGTTGTCAGGTTTTATTTATTTTTATGCACAACAAATTTCCGTACTCAATTAACTATACATTTATGGGACAAAGTTTATTTCTGTGTAGATAGATATCATATTATATCTACGATATCTCCTGTTTGATTCATTGTACATAGTTTTAAAACATTTCTGGATCAGAAGTTCTTTAAATCTTTCTGTTTTATAACCTGACAATGGATTGGCCAATATAATCCCATACATAATAACAGGTTTCATTAAGACTATGTACAACTGCAAATTATCAGCAGTCGTAAGGTATTTACATTTTAGTAGTGGATGCAACGAATATACAAAGCCCGGTAACCAAGTACCAACGGTAAGATATGCTTTTATATGTTCTCACACTTAATTATGATGGCTTGCTATAAATATTTGGTATTTGAATAGTGTTTTGGGAACTAAACCCTGTAATGCTATATTTAGCTTTATATTTAGCCATGTTTCACAACTCTCGTATAGCAGTACCGGTTTCCCAAACGACTTGAACATTCGTAACTTGGTGTTAGGTGGTAAGACTGATGAATTGAAAACTTTGAGGAGCACGTTGAATATTATTCTGGCTTTGTTTTCTCGTTTGCGGATGTCTTCGTCAGTCTCCCCTGTTTTTGCTTCTTTTCAATTCGTACTATTCGAAGGTATAGTTATTGAATGACACTGGCAAGTAGGAGCTTTAATCATCCTTGTCTTACTTCTTAGGTAGAGATGTTATATTTAACTTTGTTTGCTTTTAAATTGAACTCAGTTCTCAGCAGCCCGGTCGATTCCTATATAACAGTTCAATTGTTTTAGTCAGGATGTCCATTCCACAAAGGGTCTTGTCCTTCAGACAACAAGATCATTTACTTTTGTAGGTAGATGTTGATTCTTTTGTAGTTATTAAGGGCAATTGAATGGTAAGGTCTTTGTGAATTTGACTACGGATTATTCCTTCCAACTCTTTAACTGTGTTTAGTCTGTTATGTTAATATGCAGATAGTTATTTAAAAGGAACTTGAAGTCGTGCGTCCTCGAATTTGCTGGTGACGGCGTAAAGTAGGATGTTAAATTAACCTCAAAAGAGTTGGGAGAGTTTCGGCTCCGGAACAAATTGCAATCCATAGTTTCAATCCATAAACATAAAAAAATCTGTTTTGTTAGTTTCGCCTATTTTGATAAAGCAAATGCAATAGCTGGCGCCATGTCGCAATTTATTTCTGTTGAGTGTTCCACCAAATATGTTCCTTGCATCAGTGTCTTTTCAATCTTCTGAGCATATACCGTTAAAAATGATAGCATCATAGTATTCTTTGCTCATCGTTGGAAAAGACTAAAGTTGGATTGGACCCTCGATATCAGAGTAATGATTGGCTGAAAATATGACTGACTTACGTGGAAATAAAGCTCTATACTCTCGACACGACCTAGCAAGCGATAATACTTTACGATCGCATATACGATCTCATTGTGGCTAGCAAATTCTTCCCTCATAAAAATATCCACTTGAAACATGGACATACCGGCGTAAGACGTCCTGAAGTCAAATTGATAAAGTAATATTTTTTTAAGGAACGGTTTATCCCAAAGCATGGCAATCGGCATCGTGAACTCCCTAAGTCCTTTCGACCTATCAGTCTTACATCGTTTATTCTCAAAATTATGGAATGACTGGTAGACCTTTGAATTATAATCAATTCGCCAACAGAAAAGGAAAATCCATAGAGGGAGCGCGGCATCTACTCGTTACCAAGGTCGAAGCGGTTTACCGCTCAAAGGCATTGTTTTTTGCGCTTTTATGGTTATTGAGGGAGCTTTTGACAATACTGGATACACTGCATACACTGCAGGAACTATACTGGAGGAAGATTACATCCAAACTAGTTAATGAGTCAGTCACGATTACAGCGGTAAAGGAGTTTCCGCAAGGCCGTGTCCTGTTGCCTTTGCTGTTGTCACTCGTGATCGACGAGTTACTTGAAGAGCTACATCTAGTCGGTTAGGACACCATTGGTTACGATCTGGTTATCATAGTCTCTGGTGGGCATGCATGTACGATGTCTGCCAGCATGCAACAGGGTATTGCTTGTTATTCCAAATTAGTGCACTAAAGAAGGCCTTTCGATTAACTCTAGCAAAATAGTCCTGGTGCCCTTTGCCAAAAGGCTTAAATTGATCCTTGGTTCAGTTAGTCTAAATGATATCACTATCGGATACTCCAATGAAGTTAAATATCTGGGAGTTATCCTAAATAAGAAACTGAATTGGAACTTTCATTAATTCAACTAATGAGCGCGCGTTCAGAACCTTGTGGGCCTGGTGGCGTATGTGGTGCGGGAATTGGGACCTCACCTCAAAAATTATTTAACGGATGTATATCATGATAGTGAGGCCAATTGTAACCTATGGAGCCATAGTTTGGTGGCCTAAGGCACAGCAAAAAGTGATTATGAACAAACTAATCACATTGCAGAAGCTAGCATGTTCGGAATCACAGGCGCTATGCGCACCTGTCCTACGGCGGCAATGGAAGCCTTTATTGGACTTACTATCCATATCTACGTCAAAAGATCAACTACTACTTGTGCAGCTAGATTACAGCTCGGGAGTTAATATAATCATGATGATCATATGGCTCACCTGGACATTTTGAATGAACTTTCAGACTTTGATATGTTCTTTGGAGTCCAGTACGTGATGTCAAAAGAACTCTGCCTTGGCAGGAATTTTGTGGTAACAGTCCTTGAAAGAATAGAATAGGGTACTGATGGACCCCCTATGGAATCTAACAGCCTAGTCTGGTTCACGAATGGTTCAAAAATGAATAGTAGAATCGTAATTGGTGTCTTTGGACCCAACCACAAAATAACGAATTCACTGGGAACTTACTCCCATTGTTTTTCTAGCCGAAATTCACGCAATCGAAACGTGAGCCTCAACAATTATTACTAAAGGTTTTAAAGGCGCCTCCATCCACATTTTGTCCGATAGCCAAGCAGCATTAAAAGTACTGGCTTCTAACTGCCTGGATTTTAAATCGGTTAAAAGTTGTTATAAACTGCTATAATCTCTTTCATTCCATAACAAAATTAGGTTGTACTGGGTATCTGGTCACAAAGGCATCACGGGAAATGAGATGGCCAACGAGTTGCGCGGACAGGCTCGTCGATTCCACTCATTCCCTCTGTTGTATCCCATGGGCCTCTGCAGCCTACACAATTAGTAAATGGGGAAAATACAGCGCTAGACCTATTGGAACTGTACCATTTCACCATAAGGACTTGGCGGTCAATTTCAGTAAAGGAAATATCAGGAAACTAGTGAGTTTTTTTCAGGTCACTGTAACCTGTGATATCATTTGAATAAAATGAACCTGTCCAGTGTCCATAGAGCTGGAGTCCTGACTCTGTTTGGAAGAGACAGAAACCGCAGAGCGCATACTATGTGAGTGTGTTGCTCTGTATATACTGAGGTAGCTTCATTTTGATGAAATGTATTTGACCCCGGATAATTGTAAATTAGGTTCTGCAAGCAGCATTCTCGCCTTTATTAGGAAGGTGGAGAAGCTCAAGAGCTTCTAATAAACCCAATAGATCTTTTAAGGTGCAGTGCTGGCCGTTTGGGCAGAGGAATAAAAAAAAAATAAGGGTGCAGTGTTTGCCTACAGGTCGAAAGGGATTTTATGGACATTACATGTGCATATATGATAAAAGTAAGCGGCTATTTGCCAACATTCTCTGCAACTCCAGTTTAGTGGTAGGGCTAAACTGCAAAAGTTTGTGTTCTTTGAACCAATTCTTAAACGGTATAACTATAACGTACATTTTTCTAGAAAAAATATTTTTAACTGTTGCTTACGTTACTATCATAATATGAACGATTTTATGTAACTACCAAATGAACTAAAGTTACAAACCACAAATTAAATTTTTTAATTATTAATTTTATATAAAAAAAATACTTTCTCAAATAATCCTAATATTGCAAATTTTTTTCGATATACCGATGAAAACATTTTCATAATTTTTAATTAATTCTAAAGAATTTCGATCATTTTTGTTACAGAAACGAGCAAAAAAAAGTGTGATGTTTCACCTTGCGGTTTTGTGATGATATTTTGTAATTATTAAAATGTTGTATGCCACTATGCAAATAAAAGTGGATTGTGGTGTGAAAAATTATAAACTTATTAATAATTAGCAGAATTAAAAGCCATTGCTGGCACTAAATGTAACGATTTTGCATCTCATACCATGAGGCGAATCATATTTCAGATGATATCAAATGTTCAACAGACTTATGATTTCTTTATTGTACAGAATTTGGTAGGTACCATCGCCGGCGCTTTGTTTTTGATGTGAAAACATTTTCAAAGGTTAGAGTAACTAAAATGACGACAAAATGTAACGGAAATGAAGAAACATACGAAAATTATGAAAAGCACATTCGATCAAACCGATCACAAATTGTATGAATGTATGTGTGAGTATCGGTGCGAATAAAATTGATTGATTGATTTAGAATATCAGGTCAAGCACTAAGCAGGATCTCCCGGAGTTGGCCGGCCTCACCGTACACCCGTTTTTGTATATACTTGGAAGAATAAGGCAGGATACTTGTTAACTTAAGAGTATTTTCCACGATGAAACATATTTTATATGCACGAAAAACGTGAGATAAAAATATAAATTTAACTTTTGTACGAGTGAGACGGACAACTTTTGCTGCACGCTGCGCATACAAAATTATTTTGTATTTTTTTCGTTCTGTCGCCATAATTATGGCAGCAAAATGAAAAAATATAAAATTGGAATACTTTTTATGGTTGAAAATTGCTGCAAAACAATACATGCACATAAAAATTGTGTTTGGACGAGAAAATATTTCTCGCATACACACATAAAATTTTTGTTTATTTTTTTTATAGCTAAATTCATTTTATTTTTATTTTCAGTGTGGTAACAACTAAAATTTTGAGGTTAAAAAATTAAATAAAATTTTGATATTATTGAAATATTTTGATAAAAGTGTCGTAATAGATTTTAAAAAAATTATAAAATATTATCGGATCATTTTTTCGAATTTAAAAATAAATAATCATTAAAATAGGACAATCTCATAAAAAAAAAATACCAAAATTTATTTTGGAGATGTGCACATAAATTTGTGATTTTTTTAGGTTATATAGGGAAGGCGTCAACTTTCATAAACTATAAAATTTAGCTATAAAAAAAAACAAAAAAAAACTGTTGTCTTCGTCACTCAAGTGTAATTTAACACTATCTTTCCTGTTTTGGTTTTGCTGCAGATTTTAATGTTTGGCTGCAGAAAAAATATGTTTCATCGTGGAAAAACACCATTATTGAGATCGATCCAGACACATTGGCGGCCAATAGAAGTAAGTTTTTTGTGGGGTAGGAAAAAAAAGGTATGTCAGTAATGCTGAATTGGTCCGGTTTCTCGGTAGCGAATATTCAAACTACTGTCAGCATAAGACAATCACAATGATAATGAACTGGTCTGTATTCTGCAATCTCTTCTCAGCATCTCCAGTGTGCCACCATTTAACTGTAATCTACAATGTTTCTCTGAAAAAAAAACTCTATCAATGAGCTAATTTCTCAAAGCCGAAGGCTGTAATAAATTAGATTAGTTTTTGCATGAAATTTACAATTAATTAATTTATTACATAATTAGAAATATAAAATTATAAAAATTATAATATAAATTGGATTTTAAAATAATTGATTAAACATTACAAATCAATTGAATTAATCGTTTTATCATAGACAATTATGATGTCTATGGTTTTATGACAAATACGTCCATGAGTATCGGTGCAAATAAAATAAAATACAAAATTCAAAGTACAATTGTAAGTACCAAAACAAAACCAACATCAATTTATATTTTGATTTTGATTTTGGTTTTTACAACCCCGTACGGGTTAATAGCACGTGCGGAAAGTTTAATTGTCAGAAGCATCAAAACAAAATGTTTATTTCAACGAACCCAACAAACATTGGACACGGAAAGCGGACCACTTTTGGCTCATAAAATTCACGGTGTACTCGGAAATGCAAACTTTTAGCGCACGGAATTCCGTTTACTTGGCCGAAGAAAGGTGTCACTTTTTTCCATGTTTCCCCTTATTTTGTAAAAATTTTAAAATCATATTAGTAGTAGTGCGTGCGTATTTTCCGGACGCATTGCGTCCTCTTTCAATTCCAATTTTAGTACAGTATCTAAAACCAGTTCAGAACCCAAAATCGTGCGTTTTCACTGCAATTATGGAAGCTAATACCATACACTTTCCGTATATATTGGAGCAGAATTTTAATTGGTAAAATGGCTTTTGATTTTTTATATTTTAAACATTTAAATGTAGGTATTTCAATTAGTTATTTAATTTATAAATATTTACATATTAAAATAAGTTACCGCCAAAAAATATTCAAAAATAAAATTATTTAATTTCTTACAATATTTAACGCAGCACAGAATTATTAAAGATGGTAACAAATTAATTATGTCTTTATCGTGCTGAAATCATTTTTTTAAAAGGTTAATGATGTCTCCTTCAGATACAGATGAAAATTTCTCAGCACCAGATTACATAGGTTCTATAAACAAAGTACATATATAATTTATTTAATAAAATATATTATATACATATTTAAAACACACAAGAAAAAAACTAATCCCTTACCTTTCAGTATTTTCACAATAAACTTCAACAAATCATTTTGACAAAAATTTCGCGTCTTCAATTTTCTTCTTTTTAAAACCAATTAAATGGAAACGCATTCTGTATACTCATTTATTTCTTTTATTCCCTATACATATAATGTACATATACATCCAAATATAAGTTTCATTTTGGGTATGGAATTCCGTGCAAAAAATGCACTCCGTTGGGTACGTACCCAATAATGTTTGTTGGGAAATGTATATTAGCAAAGCCTTCTATATAAAAATTCATTTTTTTTGTGGTGTTTGAGTACCGTTCAATTATTACACAAGAAAATAATGAATTTTATGTTTTTTTTGTAAATGACCGCGTGAGCTACGCGATGAGTTTGACTTTTATAAAAACTGGGGGTTTGTTAAAAGAAATAAACAATCAAACAAATTGGTATGCGTTAGATTGATTTTTTTAAAATAGAACTTTGATAGTTACCAAAGCCTTGGAGTGACAAGAACCAGAAACAGAAACAGAAGCAGTACAGAAAATATTTTTTTCTGTAGTAAATTCTGTTACTGTTTGCATTGCTCGTGCGGCATAACACAAAACAGAAACAGAATGTGCGAAAAACAGCTGTCGTGTCGCTACTATTCTGTTAAATTTTATTTTCTTTGTATAGTGCGTGTACCGATTGCTTTGTTTTATTTATTATGATCAAAACAATAGAAATGTATAGTTTGAATATATAGTTTGTATGGTTTGAATGGAGCAAATTGTCGAAAGGTGGCGTATAATAGAGCACAGCAGAGCAGATTTTTCATGAAATCTATAATTTTTAATTATTCTCCTCTTCAAATGAAATGTTGGTGTAATTTTTTTGGTGTAATTTCTATAAAACGGTGGAGGTGGTCGATCGATGATCGTTGAAGAGATCGGACGTGTTTTGTTCGTTCTCTTAAAATTAAAAATTAATTATTTGTTTTTGTTGTGTTTTTTGTTTGTTTTTTTTTTCGTTTTTTCCGCATCAGTGTGTGTCTGTGTGGTTCTGGGATGGTGAAATGGAATATAAGCTCTGTCGTTTTCCCAGAGATCAGGTATCAATGCATCATTTTTAAGGTGCATTTTTATTTTATTTTTTAAGTACATAGGTGTAGCCAATGCCTATATACAAAACCCTCTTTACTACAAGCCGTCTTGTAACTTTCTTTGACACATATCATCATGGATTTTTAAAATGTATTAGTGAAAATATATACTTAAGATGTATTAGTAAATATCAAAACTCCATATAAAAATTTAAAAAAAAATAAAAAAAAATTTTAAACGCATGCGCATTATTTGATTTTATTGTTTATTTCTTTTACACAATATTCGCTATCATATCCCGACACGATTTTCTACTTACAATACAATCAAAGTATATATTTTTGTATAGCATGAGTATGCAAACAATACGGCTTGTAGTAAAGAGGGTTTTGCCTATATATATACAGGCCATTTAAACACTTTTATAGCTTATGTAGTAAGTGTGGAATAGAAAAACGAAATTTTAATATAAATTTTTTTTTGTTACTATGGAACGCTGTTTTAAGTTCAATATAACTTAAAAACAAAGAAAAAAACGACTATACGTCCTTCTAAGGAAATTAAATTTGATTTTTCCTGGTGAACATTGATAAATTTGTTTGCACATGTTTCATATGATTTTAATTAGAATTCGGCATTTGAAAGCATTAAGATTAATTTAAAAATTACCTTAGTATATGTAAAACAAAAAACAATTTCTTTGTCTTTTTCATTGTAATTTTGTAATCACTTTCTCACTCGTTTATTTTATTTTTTACTTCGTTTAAAAAATGTTGATAGATGCAAATGGTTTTCTGATTTTTTCATACTCGTTTTTGTTTCGTCGAGCTAACAGAAATGTACTATTTGGATTTTTTATCTTTTGTTTTGTTGATTTGGAAAATTTATTTATTTAAATGAATAGTCGAGTCGAAGCGCTCATCTAAGAAGGATCGGGGATATGTTAACAGCGCGCTTTCTAATTTTCTAAACATTTTTACGTAAATACTATTTACGTAAAATTCATGATTAATATAAATTTTTAGTAATTATTTTATTTTTCATTATTTTTTTTATTAAATAATTTAAATCATATTTAGGGATACAAAATTATATGCGAGGTTATATGAATTTTGTTACGTAAAATGTGTGTTAACTTATTAAATATCGCGTTTTGACAATACAAAATAAGACGATTTTTATAGGCTATCCAGGATAACAAATTTTTAAGGAACAAAATGCCTGCATCATCTAACGTATAGATATAGGCAATCGGTACGGCTCGCGTTTCTTTATATCTTCAACCACTGATTTGCAATTAACAATATTCCACTAACGTTTTATAATTTTAAGAAACTCTACAGTGCCTTCGACTTATTTAAGATCGCTAGTTGTTTCAAGTGCGACAATTGTAGACTCATGAAAAACATTTGCAACACACTGCACATTCTGCCGTTCAATTATACTGGAAAATACCGATTTCTTATTTATAATATACGCTTTTTTTACTAGTTGCGCTGTTCTTCATTTTTATATAGATCGCGAATATCTTTAAAACGCATGCAATTTTAATAGATTTATCTTCAAAATCCGGATAGTAAAACGAATTTTCGCCGTCTTTTTTATTGATCAAGTTGTTCCGAATGTTTTTAAAAATATGAACTGGATCATACTTAAGAAATATAAAACTACTAGGAAAATCAGGGTTAATAAATTTAAATGAGTTCGGCGCGAAAATTGAAAACATATTTTGATTGCTCCTTCTGTTACGATTGAAATTACTTCTAAATCTAATGATTGTACTAATTTTAAAATATTTAAAGTTAACTTATGAACATCATCAATAAAGGGTTATTTACTGGATGTAAGGCAACTATTTCTTTGGAATTACCCAACGAAGAACTAACTAAAAATGTAATTACCGTTTTTGCGACGTTTGAACTATTCTAGGCATAGCCAGTAATTTTTTGAGATTTAGAGGTTATTTGCGCCTTTAAATAAATTTCATCTATTTGAATTATGACTTTGCGTTGCATATGCTTTAAATATTCGGCTTGCTTAAAGAGATAACTTTTATTACCTTCAAAATTTGTAGGGCTTACGTTTTGATAGCCTGATAGTCGCTGTAGAGTACTTTTACTTGGATAAATTAAAAAATTTTGATCTCTAATTAGATGGTAAGTTACGGGTGATTGAAGATATATTGAAAACGACTTGACTAGGGTATTTTCCGAATACCGTTTTTTACCAATCATAAGGTTTAGCTGATCATTAATCATTTTAAGTGCCCCTATATATTTAAATTCAATTTCACTTGCAAAAATTAACAATTCAGCAATTTTCTAACATATTTCATTTAAAAGTTCCTCTTTACTAACAGCGGGGGACTCTTCGGAGTCGAATTTTAAAAAAGAATTGATTCGCGCGTTTAAATTGAGACCAACACTGATATTGTTGATCAGATTTTTGTATAAATACTGACTCACGATAAAAATGACAAATCTTTATTTACTCGTACATATTGTGAAATGGTAAAGTTTTTTAAGTTAATTTTATAATTAAAAGCTTCTTCAACATTGAGTTTGATTTCAACATCCAAATCGCTTACGTGGCTAGTCAAAAGAGATTTAAAGTTATCGAATGACCCGATTAAATCAGCTTTCATTTTAAAATGATCATCCTTCAATACAGTTTCATGAGATCTACCCAAAACCTCACGTTCCCTATCTGACGGACATTTTCTGGTATTCGGCTTGGATTTTGAATAATATGTCAGTAAATCTAGGAAAATGTTAGGAACTACATTTGGTATTAACTGCGGACATTTCAAAGGAATTATTAAGCTCCCGTGCTTATTTTCAAATTTAATTTCATTTACGTTAAAATGTTTCATAGATACAAATGAGAATTTTGTCGGTATACAATTTTTACGTGGAATCGCGTTTAACAAAGCCTGTCGTTTGAGTTTACACTGCGGAAAACTAAAAAAGACAAGTGCCCTTGTTCGCTTTTAGAAGAATTGGACATGCATCCCGGCACACAACAAGTTTTGGGCATCTTAAAATCTAAACACTAGCTCATTAATTATTTACACAAATTATTTAAAATATATTTGGGCAAATATAATTAACCTTAAGAATTTAATAACCGCGGTGATTTTACTAAAACTGTGAATTTATAATGAAGTAATTTTATTTTAATTAATATATATTTATGTATTATACTTATATTTACCCAACTATATTTTAATTTAAATTCATGCAACTTACCACATGTATTTACCCGCCTAAATTTGTATATGTGCCGTCACAACAAAACATTCGAATTACACGTAAAAACCTACTGAACGTAAATGTACCAATATTGTATTATTAAATCAAAAAACGGACGAATCAAACACCTCACAGCATTGTATAATTGTATATGTAAAACCAAAAGTTAAAAATTATCTTTATGGAAATTTCAATGCGCAAGAAGAGTTAAGTTATACAAAACGATAATGTACATTTGGTATAGTTTTTTAAAAATTATGAATGAAAAATCAAATTCCTCAATTTTTTTTTGAAATGCCAAATACTAATTAATTTAATATGAAACATGTACAAACAAATTTATCAATAATCAAAAACAGTTTTGGCATGTGATTTTCATAGAAGGTCGTAGGGCCGTTACGTTCCTTGTTTTAAAGTTATGTTGAAGTATAATCGGATTCATCCTAAAAATTCATATACAACCAAAATACTACTATGAACGTTTTTGTTTACTATACATTTACTAATACATAGGATCCGCCATTTTTTTCAATTTTATACGGCCTGTACTATAGTGGTATTGGTGTAGCTATATAAATACATGTACATAAAATACGTTAGTATATAAGTCGGTTTGGTTTTCCCGTTTTTGTTGTTTATTCTACATTGTGTATGTGTTTGTATTAGTATAAATCGAGCATCCGTTTATCATTCACATTATATCAAATATAATTATAAATAGAGTGAGAGAATATTATTTTACTGTTCCATTATACGATTTATAGTATGTTTATTAACAGATTCTACTTTTATTTTCGTTGTTTAAAGGGTAGTCCAGTAGGAGTGTCCTTTATTGATTTATTGATCATTGTTGGTCACTATAATTTTGTACACGTTTCGCGATTGTATTTTCAAATTTTGAATTGTGTAGTTGCATGAACGTCGTAGTAATTTGTTGTTTTTTTAAAATTTTGGTTGACTACGGTATGGCTAGTAAGATGCTATAGCTGTTGCGTTTTGTTAAAGGTGATTTAGTGCAAGGTGAGTAAATTGATAACAATGGATGTGTTGTGTGAGTGTGTATGTATGTGTGTGTTGCATAAGGGGTCTTGTTTTTGGGGACTACTTTTGATTGGTCGATGGGATTGTTGTTTTATTATTTTGTCACCGGTCGTATGGAGATGGTTGAGATATTAGTTTGGACACGCCGTGGGCTTGGGTTCTGGTGTGTATTTTAAGTTGGATGCAGGATTCAATCGCTGACCTCAGGTTCGTTTCGGTGTTTGGTTGGCCTGCATTGGCTCCGTAATGTTTTGGCATTTAAAGGGATACTGATGCCTGGTTTTGCTGTGGGTATGTTGTTTTTCCTGTCGATTGATGCTTCTAGGTTTTTTTGGAGTGTCATCTCCAATTGTCCTGTCAAATGTTTTTGGCCCTGGTATAGAGCGTAGAAATCCAGCTAAATGTCATTATCAATTTTTGGGGAACCGTGTTGATAGTTTTTGTCGGATTTTGATTTCACCTGATCTGGTTTTGGCGATTTCAGGTCTTATTACAGTTTTTTTGCCCCTGTGTCGAAAGGGATTCTTAGGATCATTTTGTTATTTGTTCGATACTTTATGGTGGGTATGCTTGAGAGGCACTAGTGAAGTGTTCTTTGTTTTTGTGGTGGTTCAAGCGAGTATCAGAACATATTGTTGATTTTCCTCAAGTTGCCCGATTCAACGGTGAAAGTTAGTGTCGGTAGTATTGGTTGAACTGGCCTTGCATATTATTATGTGTTATGTTATAGTGTTATAGTATTGTAATATTGTTGTGTTATTATATTGTTGTACTTTTCTATTTTTATATTTATATATTTTTATTTTTTTATATTTTGATATTTTTACATTTTTATGTATTTATATTTTTACATTTTTATATTTTTATGTTTTAATGTTTTAATATTTTAATAAATGTAATAAATTAATTAATTGTAAATTTCAGGTAAAAACTAATTCAATTTATTACAGCCTACGGCTAAGAGCAATTAGTTAATTAATAGATTCTGTTTTCAGGGTAAAATTGCAGATAACAGATAAATGGTGGCACACTGGAGTTGCTGACAAGATATTCTACAATGCAGATCAGTAAAATTGTGATTGTCTTATGCTAACAGTAGTTCGAATATTGGCTACCGGGAAACCGGGCCAATTCTGTCATTACTGACATACATTTCCTTTCCCTACCCCAACAAAAATTTACTAACTATTGGCCGGCCGCCATGGTGTCTGTAACCGGGTCGATCTCAATAATTTAACTAATATCCTGCCTCATCCTTCCAAGTTTATGTAAAACGGGTGTACGGTGGGCCCGGCCAAATATCCGGGAGATCCTGGTTAGTCCTTGGTCGTACATTCTAAATCAATCAAAAAAAATTTCTATAAAACGGTGGATTCGATCTTATTCAATTGTTTAAATATTTTAATAAAATTCGATTTGTAGAATTTTTGGGCAGAGCAACAAATAAATTAGGAAAATGTAGTTTGCAAACATTTTTCTAATCTATTTACAAATAAATAAAATATATTAAATAGATACAATATTTACTCTAAATTTATTAGTTTTTAAGCTAAAATTTGTAATTCTTAGGTTCTTTTAGTTTTGTTGGAGTGTAGAGTGGTTTGGTCTGTGCGTAATATTTGGGTGGTCTCGTTTAGGGTTTAAATTAAAATTTATATGTTGAAAGATCAATTTTATTTAATAAAATGAAGTTATAAAAATTATATCTGTACCAGAAAAGCTCTGAAGATTTTGTGTTAAACCCAAAAGAATATCCGTATGCTCAAATACGTGACGTTGTTGAAAGCTATTATCCCGAAGATGATGGATGCCGGCTTCTACAAATTACATGTTTTAACGAAGATCTTAAGGGCCGTGAAATAATAAGTCTTGAATCAAGTATCGCTGCTGCATTTAACTTGCGTACAATTGCCGATGTTATTTAATTAATTTCGATATCTTTATATTTTATATTTTTATATTCTGTATATTTTTATTTTAGATTTGAATTTTTTTTTTTTTTTTTTTTGTTTTTAAAATGTTCAGAGCACTTAGGATATATATATGTATGTATATCCTTTATATGAAAGTTTTAACAACAAACACACAGCACTACTGCAAAAGGTAAAAGGAAGGATTAGGAGGGAAAAAGGTAAGAAAGGAATAAAAGGAATAAAGGTTTTCAGTCTTCTAGTTGTTTACTTTTGATATTAAGTTTGAATCTCTGTAAATTGTATTCCAAGGGAAACGTCTCGTCGTTCAGTTTATTCCACATTCGCGTACTCCTAACAAAAAATGAATTTTTAAATTTATTGGTCTTCGCGAATTTAATTTCCAGATTGTATCGGTGTACCAGGCGTCTTAAGTTACGTGCAGGCTTTGACAAACCAGGCATAAATTCATAAAGTTCCGATGAACAATGACCATGAAAGTACTTGTAAAACACGCATAAGGCTCCCACATTACGCCTATGGGAAAGAGAATCAAGATCAGATAATAATTTTACGTCTTCAATCATTCGAGATGCTCGGTTTTGGACCCGATCGAGTGCAGTTAAATGAGTTTTCGGTGCTCCAGCCCAAATATGAGAATTATACTCCAACCTGGGTCTAATGTAGGTCTTATATATTGTAAGTATTTCGGATGGATTAAAGTAAAACTTACATCGTCGTAGAAATCCAAGACATTTGGCTGCACCAATCGCTGCTTTGTTTATTTGTTCAGCCCAAGACATTCTATTTGAAATAGTTAAACCGAGAATCTCAAATGTGTCAGACGTAGCCAAGCTGGATTCACCAGTCAGAAAAGACGGTGAATAACCATCAGTTCGGCCAGAAAAAACACAGGTTTGAAATTTGTTGGGATTAAATTCAACTCTGTTGGCTTCACCCCATTTAAGAATGACATTGAGATCTCGCGTAAGGCGGTCATTCATAGCCATTCTTTCTGCGAGAACATCGTTTCGCGATGAAGAAGAAGGTAAACTGTAAGAAGTGGAAAGTGAGCTGTCATCAGCATAGGAGTATATTGGATTGAGCGTTGCTGATAGAAGATCATTGATGAAAATTAGAAAAAGGGTTGGAGAAAGGACGGATCCCTGAGGAACACCAGCGTTTATAAGATGTTGATCGGAAGTCACACCATCCACCACCACTTGGATTTTGCGACAAAAAAGAAAATTCTCAATCCATAAAATTAACGAACCGTGAAGGCCAACTGCCCTCAATTTACACAGAAAACCACGATCAAATGCTTTTGAGATATCGAGAGCAATGACTTGAGATTCACCAGATTGATGAATGCTTCTGTTCCATTGTTCAGTAACAACATTAATTAAATCACCTGCTGAACGCCCTCCGCGAAATCCATACTGACGATCAGAAATTAGATGATTAGCTTCCAAATATTTCATCAGCTGGAAGTTGATTATGGTCTCAAGTACTTTAGAAAGCACCGAGACGATAGCGATTGGGCGATAATTTGAAGGGTCCGATTTACTGCCCTTTTTTGGCACAGGATGTATGTTAGCAGTCTTCCAGATGGAAGGGAAAATGCCAGAAGACATAGATCGGTGAAACAGATATGATAGTGGCTTAGACAAGGATTTACAGCAATATTTGAGGACAATTGGGGGAATACAATCCGGACCGGCTGACTTGTTGGTGTTAATGCTTGCAAGGACTTTAGCGACAACTCTAGATCTAAATATAATGCGGCGCATCGATGAACTGGCTAGAGAGATAATCGGGGGTATTAAGTTAGAATCAGGTAAATTAGAGTTTGCTGCAAATTTTCGGGCAAAGAGATTGGATTTTTCTTGAGCTGTAGAAAAGATATAATCCCCATCTTTCAGAGGTGGTATTGATGATTTCCTACTGTTCAAAAAGTTTTCCTCTACTTTGCGGGCAAAGGACCAAAAGGTCCGATTGCTATTGCCCTGGTTTAAGACCTGCCGCAACTCTTCTCGAACTTTTTTTTTGGTAATTTCTTTTAGCTTGGGACACTGTTGGAGGTGCCAGATTTCTAGCCGCCTTAAATATAGCTAAATTTTCATTTGACGGTTTTTAACATATTTGCGGTAAGAGGCTTCTTTATTGGCGGTTGTTGTTCTACAGTCATGATTATACCAAGGATTGCCAGATTTTTTTTATTTGACTTAGAGAGACTGGAAGGAATGAACTGTTCCATTCCCGTGAGAATGACAGTCGAAACCACAATGGCTGCTTTGTCAATATTACCGAAGGCAAAGCAAGGAAGGTGTTTATATTGTTATATTATTGTATGTTATATTATTTCATATCTTTGTACTGTTATATTATGGTTTATATTACCACTATTGTACGGTACTAAATTAACACCTAATTTTTAGCAAAAACGTAACGGAACGAATTTCAAGGGAAACTAATCCAATTTATTACAGCATATAGATTGCAGAATTATAATTTTATAATATTATAATTAATTAAATTATAATTTCAGATTGAAATTAATTCTATTTCTTACAGCCTATGGCTAAGAGCAATTAGTACATTAATATATTTTGTTTTCAGGAAACCTCTGCAGATTACAGATGAATGGTGGCACACCGGAGTTGCTGATAAGAGATGGCAGAATGCAGAGCAGTACAACAAAAATGTGATTGTCTTTCACTAACAGTAGTTTAAATATTGGTTACCGGGAAACCGGACCAATTATGTCATAACTAACATACATTTCCTTTCCCTAACCCACAAAAATTTACTAACTATTGGCCGCCAAGGTGTCTGTAACCGGGTCGATCTCAATAATTAACCTTGTATTCTTCCATATCCTTCCAAGTATATGTAAAAACGAGTGTACTGTGGGCCCGGCGCTTTCCGGGATATCCTGCTTAATGCTTGGCAGTACATCCAAAATCAATCAATCAATCAATCAATGACCTTGACCACTTTTTGATTGAATAACCGTTTATTTCGCACCAAAATCTGACTTAATTGGTTAACTTGCAGCTCGAAGTACACTGTGCAATTATCTTATGTGTAGCGAAGAAAAGAGGAATCTTTAGCAATAAAAAATGTAGCGACTACCAAAAAGAGTTTTTTTTCAGTTTTTCAATGATAAGATGATTCTCTTCATAATATAAATACAGGGTGTCCGCCGGGAAGGTATACTACTTTGTTTTGCCGCCATTTTGGTAAACGTTAGTATTGACAGTTCATATTTAGCAGTCGTGAAGTAGACACGTGGCAAATTTATAATGGAAAAATATTCGATAAACCAACGTGTTTTAATTGTTAATACATTTCATCAAAATCAATCATCGATTACTGTGACGATGAGAAAGTTATGTGAAAATTTTGGGAGAAACAACGTGCCAACAAAACGCACTATTTATCGTGTAGTGAATGATTTCGAATAAAGAGGGTCTGTAAGTGATAGGCCCAAGCATGTGCCACAATGTACTGCAAGATCAGCTGAAAACATTACTGCTGCTCAAGAAAATGTTCAAAATAATCCATCAACCTCAATTCGACGCTGTGCTCAGGAGCTTGGTCTTCAAAGAACAAGTTTGGCCACAATTTTGCACAAGGATTTGCATTTGTTTCCATTTAAGATTCAGTTGACACAAGCGCTTCTTCCACAAGTGCATTTACGCTGCCGTACATATGCCAGTAGGATGTTACAGCTCGCCCATGACAACCCCGATTTTCATGAAAAAATCATAATGAGTGACGAGACACATTTTCATTTAAATGGATACGTGAATAAACAGAATAGTCGGTTCTGGGCAATGGAAAACCCTCAAATTATTCATTAGTCACCTTTACACCCATTAAAAGTGACAGTCTGGTGTGCAATTTGGTCAGGCGTAACGGTAACTGTGATATGATTGAAAACGGCATAACGGTAACTGTGATATGATTGAAAACTTTTTAACGCCACAACTGCATGCTTTGGGCTTGATTAACATGTGGTATCAACAAGACGGTGCCACATCGCATACAGCCAGGATTACAATGGAATTACTACAAAATCTCTTTCCACAACAAGTTATTTAAAAAAATGGTGATGTTGATTGACCTCCACGGTCGCCTGATTTGACTGCTCCGGACTTCTTTTTGTGGGATATCTAAAAAGCAAGGCTTATGCAAACAAACCAGAAACGCTTGAGCAACTCAAACAAAATATTTGTGATGAAATTAATGAAATACCGCGTGAAATGTGTGAGAATGTAATTAAAAATGTGCTCGCATTTGTGAGGCTAACAGAGGCGGATATTTATCTGATATTGTATTCCATACATAATTGCCGGCATTAAATAAAACATTTATCAATATAAGATCCATTCTCTTTCATTTAATCAAAAATTATAAACAATCAAAGTAGTATACCTTCCCGGCGGACACCCTGTACTTATAGTACTACCGTCATAAGAAAAAAACAGTTAACACATTGTTCCAGATGTCGGGACGATAGAATATCTTCAAAATATAGAATAAATATATATGACATTTAAGCGATTATACATATAAAAATATTTTGATTTTTTTAAAACGATAGCAGTAGTGACATCTAGCATGTCAATGGGCTAGCATACCATGGTAGTAATATGTGTATTTATATTAAGTTCTCTTTTAACATTTTAAAATAGTAAAAATGTTGGGAGTACCTGTTGTGTAACCCAAGGACTCGATTGTATTCTCGTATGTAGAATTTTTGTTGTCACTGTATAGAGATACAATATCAAAGTCCTATATTCCAAAATTAATTACCGTCTGCAGGTTCTGCACAAGTTTTTCCTTTAGATCTATAGCTGCTGGTAATATGTATATATGTAATTTGATATCCAGGAAAGATGTATTTTCAAATTTCACGTGGAGCTATCGCCAATGTCACAGTTGTTTTTTATTTCATTCACAAAATAAAATTTCTCAGCAAGTATAATTTTCACAGTTTATATTTTTATTTTAAATTATACTTTTCTTTTGTTTATTTGAAAATGGATGTTCACAGTGTAAGAGTTACTAACATTCTGGTTTTTTTATTGACAATTACAAATATTTATATTGGTGTTACGGTCCCGAAGTTAAAGCGACTAATTTCGATACGATTTTGAAACAGGTTTTGTATCCGTTATTCTTGTTTGTTTGATCTTTTCTGTTTATTTTTGTTTTTATAGAAATGTCAAATTCTTCAAAATAAACAAACATTCTTGAAGAGAATGAAATTCGCAAAGGTAAACTATTTTATATAATACTAATAGCTAATTATAATAATAATAAATCCATAATCTTTTTGTTTCATATAAATAGGAAATTTGCTATATGAAATATAAAGGTAAGTTACACAAATTTCTACTTAATTAAGAACAACTAATTTCTATATATTCTATTTTCAGACGTACAATATTTATAATATGGTAGATTTCTAGTAGTACACGTATCAGCTGGTGATAAGTTTTTTAGATAAGTGTAATTTCAATTTGGTTATACGTATATGATTCTTTGTTATTTTTCCTCTTTTTATTTTAGTGATCGTCGTTGACATACTCCGCCCCGTTGACGATCTCGTCGTCAACTTATAGGTAATCTACATAATTTTGTTACTGGTCGTTGCAACGTAGACGTAGCTGTTTTTAACGTTACAGCTTTCACCATACCATCAGCTCCAGGATGAACTTGTATAATACGACCTAATGGCCATTTACATACCGGAGTATTTTCTTCCTTCATCAATATTATATCGCCAATTTTTATATTGTCTTGTATTTTTTGCCATTTTTGACGTTGTTGTAGGTTATTTAGATATTCCAAATAATATCTATTCCAAAAAATTTGTACCCTTCGCTGTATTGTTTGCCATCTGGATAACCGATTGTCTCTTGTATTGATGTCTACTTCTGGAACTGATGATGCATATGTTCCGATTAAAAAATGAACCGGAGTCAATACCTCATAATTATCATATGCTGACGATGCATACTGTTCAACATCTAAAAAAGAATTAAAACAAAATATTAAAATCTATAAAATACTGGATATACTCATCCTACAAGATTGACAGCTATCAATCTTTATTATTTGTTTACCTTCGGATAATAGTTGAACGTTGACATACTTTTAGATAAATTGTGAATATGCCGGTGTGTTTTATTTTTTTTACTTACATAAAAACATCGACTCAGATGTCGCATTAGTCAACAAAAGTATATAGAAAATAATTGTCAACCCGGAAGTTGTAAACTTTTTTTTTTCTCTAATTTTTTGTGTGCACAATTTGTTTTGCGACAATACACAATTAATTTGCAACGAGACAACAAGAATTATAAATTAATAATAAATACTTTAAATCAAATTAAATTTTTTTAATTGTAAATTCAACTTGGGAAGAAGCAATTAAAATATATTGCCCCAACACATACAGTGGCCTCGAATTTAATAGGTTTTCGATTTGACAGAGTAAGGTATACTTCAAACGTAATGTTGATGTTATGAGTAGCTTTAAGAAGATGTTTTTTAACTGATTTTACGGCCGCCTCCCACAACCCGCCAAAGTGAGGTGACATTGGTGGAAATAAATGCCATTCTATAGCATTTTGACTTAAATATTCTGCAATTATATAATTTTTATTAATATCTTTTATTAACATACACGCTTGTTCAAGAATGCGCTTTGCCCCAACAAAATTAGAACCATTATCAGTATAGATTCGTTTTGGTATTCCTCTTCTGGCAGCAAAGCGTTTAAGATATATGAATCGCCTTCACAGATAGACATACGAATATACATATGTATCCCTTAGTTAAATTGGTTCGTCCCCTCCCCTTTCTCGATATTATGTGTATTGGCCCCGCAAAGTCAATGCCACAGTTTTCAAATGGTCTAGTCGCAGTGACCCTCTCGGGCGGCAAATTGCCCATCATCTGGGTGGTTAACTTCGCAGCGTATCTCGTACATATCACACATTTTTTTAAAATCTCCTTTATTCTGCTTCGTCCGTTGATTATCCAATACTTCTGTCTTATAAAGCTCGAAGTAAGCGTTGGCCCTGCGTGCAATTTGGATAAATGGACATCCCACACAACTCTGTTTGCAAATATATGTCGCTGTTAAAGTATTATGGGATGTTTGCTGTCATAGTCACAATTTGAATTTTGTAATCTTCCGCCAACTCTTAGAATGCCCTCTCCATCAACGAAAGGAGCTAATGATAAAAGTCTCGAACCATTGCTTACCCCTTTGTTTCGCTGTATATTCTGTATATCTTTTTCGAAATCTGCTCGCTGTGCCCATATAATGCACTTCAGTTGGGCGTTTTTGATCTCAGTTGCTGTCAACTGCGTGCTTTTGCGCAGCTAAATGTTTTATTATAAGCACCTCTAGTGTTATCTTTTCGTTGTGGTCATGTAATGATCGTAATGTAACCGTTGATTTGCCTCTTGCTGTTATATTTCCTGAGGTCAATCCCGTGATATGTACGTTCGCCTTTTGACGCGTTAATTGTAACTTCTGAGCGCAGTTTTCCGACATGAATGATGATTCTGAACCGGAATCCAACAAAACTCTACATTACTGCGTTTGTCCATATTTATCTTTGATTAATACTTGTGCCGTTGGTGAAAATAGCTTGGTGTAAATTCCTGGACTGGTTTCTAGATTTCATGGTGACAAACACGTTAGATTCTGTTGCCTTTTCGTATTCCGATGTCGTTGTTTCGTTTCGCTCATCATCGTTTACCTCATCTTTGAGTCAGGGTGTAAAGTTAAATGATGCTTCCTTCTGCAAATTCGGCATACATATTTTGATCGACAAACCACAGCTTGGTGTGTTGAGGAAAGGTAATTGAAGCAAAGTTTTTTGTTCACAATGAATTTTTTGCGTTCAATATTCGACAATTTAAGATAAACATTAAAGAAATTTTGGGAGATCGAGGACGCATTTCTATATATTCTATTTTCAGACGTACAATATTTATAATATGGTAGATTTCTAGTAGTACACGTATCAGCTGGTGATAAGTTTTTTTAGATAAGTGTAATTTCAATTTGGTTATACGTTATATGATTCTTTGTTATTTTTCCTCTTTTTATTTTAGTGATCGTCGTTGACACCTGTGAATCATGCGAATTTATGTCAATTCAAACAACAATGCTTATTGTTAAAGTTGTAAGCTATCTAGAGGTTTAGGCTAGTAGTTCTGATTTACCACAAAATATGAACCCTGAAATTTAATGCTAACATTTTATGTTAGAATTGAATCTCCTCTCTTGAAAATTCTTTTTCCATCTTCGAATGGCAGCAAGTACTCTGGTTTGTTAGTGTTTTGCATATTGGATGAAAACAGATAGTGCAGAAACATATGAGAGAAGATTACGTGTGAGCATTTATCCCAAAACGTCTTCACTTCAGCACCTATACTATTTCAATATGATTTAACTCCGCACTGCGATACCTATCGTTCCAAACCAAGTAGCTTGCATCACTGCACTAATTTATCGGTCAAGCTATTGTATCATTAAACGGTATATTTGGGCCCATTAGCATTGCAATCCTTTTAGGAGCCTACAAAAAAGTAAACTAATTTTATTTTAAAAGTATTTCTTTATCAATCTGTTTTGAGACCGAAGCTTTTCCTCCTTTTTTGTAGTGAACTTTTAACTTCCTATGCTTTACATAATCACAGCAAAACCAAGGACATGGAACTACAGGCTTGCTTGTATTATCCATTTATCTTGCAACCTACAGCTATTCTGTACTGGAGTGGACAACGGTTAACTTTATAGTTCCTTTTCCAAAGGTCTCCTAACGAAATTCAAACCTTTTACTTCCCGATCCAAATGCCGCAACCTAAACAACAAGTAAAAGTTACGTTTTATGAAACAAAAAAATACCCCCAATTACAGAGGCTAAGTTTGAAATAACTCAACTTTTAACTTAACTCTTCTTAAGTAGTTATTTTAAGTTTCAACTGTTTAAAAAAGATAAACAATTACTTATTGCATGTGGCCTCTTAAATTTTCCACTTAACTATATTATAGTTGTACACAATCTACATGTATATTAGTGTACACATTATATATTGTTATGTTATATTTGTGTAAAATCAAAATGCTTCAGACTCTCAAGTGTGCAAGCAAAAAAAAAAAAGGAAAGAAAAATTGAAAAACTGAAAAACTTTAAAGTAACTAAAAGAAAAGCTCTTATATACTGTACACATATACTACACAAAGTTGTATCAAGAACATAACACACTTAATCTTTTTCTTTAAAATATCTTGGTGTTATAACAGTTTTTTTTATGTGCTTTGTCTTAAAGATGTATATGAAAAAATTATAAATAATATTTTCGTTTTAATGTTTTTTTGCTGTTAAAACATAAACTTCATTTTTAACACATAACCTCCACCATATATACAATGTACCCCTATTATAGTCGTACATATTCAAAATGTTTATACCGGGTGAATAATTTAAGTTGACACGAACGATTTTTTTAACGTATTTTGATCGTTGTTTCTTTTTAAAAAATCAACTTCTTTTTAAGGTTAACTTTACATCTCTGGTACAACGTCAAAATAAAAATTAACAGCAATCACACATGGTCGTATTGCGGCTAGCACATTCTTTCATCGATTTCTTTATGTACTTTAATAATCCTAGCAAGTCGCCATGACATCCGTTAAAGGTTATCCTTTTTCGTTATCGTTTTAATGGATTGTGCCAGAATTTTTACTCCATTTTTTACAGGTTTGTAAATCACTGAAGTTTCCTTGATTTCATCATTTCCAAATTTATTGTTTGATTTGTTGATCATATTTTCCTTTCGTAAGAAGATTTGGAGGTGTTTCTGGTAGATCAGGTTCTTTGATGTCGGTGAACGGACGACTTATCAGAAAATGTGCTGGATTAGATCTTTTAAAATTGGTGTGAGAGGTCGAGTGTGTGAAAGACCATCGATTTGAAGTATTATTGTTTCTAACTCCTCCTCTTTGAGAAGTGTCCCATTTTGAAGTTTTTTAGGTGTGCTGTTATTGACTAAATAACAGCCTCCAAAAATCGATCGAAGTTGCGTTCTCTTGGTAAAATAAACCAATTCCACGAGTACTGCTTTTGTAACGAAGCAACGTTTGTGATCAACTTTAATATTTACTGATCATGCGTAATCAACATCTGTGATTTTGAAAGCATTTGCTTTAGTAACTCGATTCCACCAGGATTATGGTGGAATTATTTGCGTGACTCCTCTGATCGTTAGTCTTCTATTAGGGATTCAAAGCTAGTTTCGAATTATAGAAATAAGTAGTTGCTGAGCAGCATGGCCATGTTGTTCATGATTATTTCAGATGAATCAGAACAATCCTAGTATAGATTTTTGCCATTCGAGAGACTTGAGAAATCTGTAATTTGGTCCAAAAATGTGAAATCATCAATGGGAGTGATCCATCCAGTCCTATATACGTATCCTAACTCAGGAATGTTCTTTTCTTGTAATTTGAAATCATTTGATCGCCATTGTGTTTTGAACTTCAGCAACTTGATTTACAAGGATTGTTGGTAGCCATATGGCTTCTTTTTTAGTCAATCCAGAACATTTGTAGAGTCTGACCAAAGTAATTTTTAGAAAATTTAGTTGCATCGATTTCGATTTGTATATATTGTTAATTTCTGGTAATTGCTGCTGATATTCTAATCACCCGTCTAGAAGATTTTGTGGAAGAAGGTCGTCGCAATCACAGAGAAGTGATATTTCAGATAACACGTATCGTTTTGTTATTTTTCGGTAGGTGCCATCTGAGGAATTTTAAATTGTAATTTTTTGGTTTCAGGTTTCCTTGCTATACCCAATGTCTTAATGGATCACATTAGATTCCTCAAATTTTACAATTGATTAATTACCATAGAACTGCGGATTGATTTAGCTCAGTATGCTTTCGTGTGCTGATTTTGTGCTAATATGATTTTGTGCGTTGCCAATGATGGGCATTGGAAGCACCATATGTTAAGTATAAGGTTGATAAACTCTAACCTAATCTTGTGTTTTCACACCAGAGAATTTTTTGAAGAAAGGTGTCAACTATAATATCAGCAACTAATATTTAGCGGAACATTTTTTTACCATCATGTTGATCTATTAACCTAACAAATAATCCATCATACAAGGGGTTCAACTGACCTTGATTTAGTACTGGCATCGAAAACGACACGGTTTTTAATGAAAGTTGATCCTTCCTGAAGACTATGGAATATAATATTCGATTTCGTTTAGTATAGCGGTAATTTCTTGCATATGACCGGCTTTTATGTAGTCTCGCATGAATGTATATTGGGATTTCAGTTTTGGATTTCGATCGAAGCGACGTTCCATGTTTTCAAGTCGTTTGAATTCGTTTTTTTGTATCGTCCAGTTTATAAATAAATTCTTGTTTAACAGGTACGTTAACTATATATATCGGCCATTTTTGTTTCGACTAAACAATCCAGAAAAATGTTCCTCGGTTAAAATTTCATTTTTTGACATCTTGGATGTACACGGAGCAAAATCCTCACTATTATACCCGTCTTGTAACTTTCGTTGACACAGCACTACATAATCATTCATACATAACAACAACAACAACTTATTCAATTAATTTATTTACCTGCTTGTGCTGTCATCTTGTGATATGGTTTCATCGAGCGGAGATACAATCGAGATTTTTCCTGGATTTAAACCGGAGTGTGATAATTATTTGTGGCAAATGCAAAAAACCTAGTACCAGTCGGGATTTATTACGTTGCCACGGAATTTGCGAAGTCAGTTTTCATCCCAATTTTATCGACTATAAGATGGACACATGGATTAAACTGTTTAAAGATTGTTCGTATGCCAAATTTGTTTGTTCGAGCTGCCACAAGGATTTTGAATACTCCACGTCGGCTGAGCTGCTGTGTTTAAAAGAACAACTCATACATCTAGCGCATGTTTTTTCAGCGCTTGCCAGCAGAATGGATGATGGTTTTCAGAAAGTCATTCTTGAACGTTTCATTCCGTCAATCACCACAGATTGCTACTGACGCTGTAGTACAGGGGCACTCTGGAAAATATGAGGTTCGTCAAGATCATGGAACTAACGTTTCATCTCAAGTGTTTTAACGTATGTAAATATCGCAGGCTGAGTGTTTTGTTGGTTCTTTCAATGATGTTAATGATTTTAATAATTAATAGCGCAGGATTATGAATTTTCATGAAACTGTTCGAAGTGATTTTGAATTTTTTCTTCCGAAAAAAATTGTAGAAAATAATTATGCTGAACCATGGTTTAATCGACGCTTAAAAAATATTGCTATCTGTAAGTCCAGTGCTTTCAAGAAATATAAGCGCTCACGGGATAGTTATGACAAGGACAAATACAGTGCGTATCTACAGTTCAAATTCCTTAACGGGTTCCTTTATAAGATGTATATCTTACAGATTGAAAGTAACATTTCTGTTAATCCGAAGCTTTCATTAATAAAAAAAGAAAATCTTAGGGCTTTCCAAGAATTATGACTGGTAATAATGCTTCATTTTCGGGCTCACTAACAAATTTGTAACGCGTTCGCTTATTTTTTGCAAACATCATTTGATAACTCCGACTCATTATACTCAAATAGTGTTTATTATAGTACCAATTATAATGTTACAATATAATTCAATGCCTCGGGAATTATAAATGGATTGGAAAATATAAACATATCTGGCGGGGCAGGTCCCTTTGATATCACACCATTAATTTTAAATACACGCGCGCCATCTTTGTGGGAACCATTACTTCTTTTGTTTAATACAAGTTTGTCGAGCGGTATATTTCCAGATTTTTGAAAAATATCTTATATTTTTCCCATATTTAAATCGGGTAGAAGAATCGATATCAAGTGCTACAATACGGTTATGACTTTTTGCAGAAAGCGTGAAAAATGCCCTTAGCGTTAGTTTTTCGTGTAATCTGAAATTCAATAAGCACATAGATTATATAATAAGTAAGAGATACACTTTGTTGGGCTTTATTAAACGGAATGGGTGATCCACCCATGTGGATTTGGTGATCCACTTACTTTAAAATCACTTTTGATTTCTTATGTTCGAGCAGTATTCGATCAGTATTGGAATTCAGTCGTATGGAATCCATTCTATCAATCGCACTCTGCAAGAATTGCATGTAACCAAAATTATGCCTCGCGGCATCTGTCTGATTTATGCCTCGCGGCATCTGTCTAACTAGACATGGTTCAATTTGGACAGATGACAAGAACTTAACATGGACTTTTTCATGGTTTTGTTCGTGAACCTTACGTAAACCGTCTATTATTATTGAACTTGCAAACTTTGGCAAATAGGCGTGAAATCACATGTGCAATGTTTGCGCGTGATATTTTATGCTCAAAGATTGATTGCCCTGATCTGCTAGAGAAGTTTTGCGTTTGTGCTCCTCAACGTATACTTAGAGGTTCAGAGGTATTACGGTTTCTGTTAATTTGTCCTGCACCAGATTGACACACAATATAAATAAATCATTTATCATTATAGTTCACAATTATTTACTATTAATTTATTTATTTTCCACCCATTTCTTAGCATCCATCCGTAGAAAAAATAAAAACGTAATGTAATGTAATGGACGATAATTTGTTTCGTCATCCATGCCAAAGCAAAAAGGTGTCATGGCAACGAATGGATGTATTCGAGTATCGAATAATAATTTGTTTATTTTAAACGTAAAATATAACTAAAATTGAGTTATCGAAATTTAACGCAGATGGCCGTAATATGAAAATAATTAATTATTATTTTCAGACTCAAACCCGTAATATTTTCGAAATTACACATATCTAATGACCGGTTCGTATCTCTGCTAACGATATAATTTGTAGTTCAAATTATATTGTGCAGAGACCAAAGTGAGTTACTAAAATAAATATATAAATCGGCCATGGTATATAAGGTGTAGAATAAATTTGAATTTTATCAGTTGATAAAATAAATTTATTCTGATTTGTTAAATTGTGGCTAGCGAACATTTTGCGCCGCCACAAGTGCTACCAATTTTACAAGAATGGAACCACTTATCAATGTTTTAAGTGCGTTTAATGATAATTACGAATTGTATAAAAGAAGATATAATGAAAGATCTCAAACGACAGGGGCTACAAATAAAAAATGCAGCAAATATTTTAAAAAGAGAGGGCGCAACAACTCCAATTACCCAGTTGAGTTGATAAGTGAAAAACGAAAAGCAAGAAAAACAAAGCAAAACCAATAAAGATACTGATTATTTTCTTTAAAAGCTTTTAAAAGAAGAAATGATCAAATACCTCCAATTAAAAGTGACGGAGAAAATTGGGTAATCAATACTAAACAGAAAGCGGAACTTTTGGCATCTTACCTATAAGAGACATTTCAACCATATGTAAGGAAATCAGGGGAAGAAAATATAATCCCAGTTTATATGGAGAATTATAGAGAAATCAAACTTGTAACACTATAGAGGTTGAAAATTAATAATAACCTAAGTATGGAAAAACAACCTGGCTATGATTTACTAACATGTGAAATAGCAAAAGCACCTTGCTGAGAAAAGAAAACTTCTTCATAAAATAAACGCATCAATTTGCCTGAAATGTGTACAGCGGCACTCAGAAATTAGTTTGCTTCCAGTACTCTTAATACAATCTTTGAGAATCTGATGCTTAAAATGATGAAGCCAATAATATTTTAAAAAAATCTTATACCTCCTCAATAAATTGGATTTTGAGACATTCATTTACATCCTGATGTGCATCGCACCCTGGTTTAGAATATAAATTACATCAAAACTGGCCAAAAGAATACTTTCGAATCCTGATAACCTATTTTTGCGTCCTGGAACCAGTTTAAATTTACTTTATACAAGCCAGTTGCTTAACACAATAGCTACTTTCGCGAATGACACTAGCAAACGGAGCTAATTTAGAAGAGGCAAACAGAAAATTGTAAAGAACTGCGCACCTTGGAAGTAACTAGACCAAAAAGTAGCGCATTAAGCTAAATGAAGAAAATTTAACAAAAATTAACTCCACTGTTCGACAAGTTAACTGGACACTAACAAAGCGTAATCCCAAAGAATTGCCATATGCAGTATTAACATTTAGATACCATCCCAACCTTGATAAATGTATGATGTCATATAACTAAAGTAATTTTATTCAAAATATTTGATCCTACCAGAACATGCAACTTTCGATATAAAAGAATTGCACTCAAAATTATCTTACTCATTATTGAGTTAACTGACCGATTTAAGTAAGAACATACACAGAACAAAATACCCGTCAGTATGCACTGACCTATAGTCCTATACGTAATACTTCCTAAGACCAATTTGACGACCATTTAAAGGTCCATTAAACGAGGCAAAGTGAACTTGGTTATGTTTGGTTTAAAATATTCTAGAGACCATCACAACAACTGTAAAGCCCAAATGACCTGATAGCTTACCAAACTCGTCAGTTACTTTACTGGCGAATATTTTTAATCAGCTGTATCAGCTTAATTAGTTTACTCGGTATACATACGTACAAATTCGTAATGTATATAAAGGAGAACAATAATGAAAATGATAAACTTTTTCACTGCTTAATTTTGTTGCTTTTTTTTTGTTGCTGCTGATGTTGGCTTATTTTCGTGTTGTTGTTTTATTTGTGTATTTTATATTATTCATGACACAACAATTAAAATAAATACAAAATTATAAAAAAAAATTAAGCAACAACACCAAACTGTAATGAAACAACAATTCTAAAGAAAGTTAGTAATATTTTTATGTTCAACCCTGTTTAAATTGTGTGGGTGTGCTTAAATTGTTTATAATAATTTTCATTTTTTTTTCTAAAATTTAATTAAAATTTTCCTTTATCATGTTAGGAATGAAATTTGGTACAGCGAAAGTCATAAACCAAAGAGGATAATATACGAAACCGTAACATAGTAAATTCGATGGAATGTGCGTTTTAATCTTGAAACCTTTCGCTCGACATCTCATCTGATTGCATCGTTTCATATATAGGGAACTAAGTTATTATACCACATTTTACGCCAGATTTTGCGGGTTCATATAGCTTGGAAATAGAGAGTCTTTTTTATCGGTAATATAATTTTCTTGAAAACGATGCCAGGAGGTTCATCTGCATGCTCTTTGTCCAAAAGACAGAGATCACAAGATGAATCTCTCTAAGGGCTGCTAAAAGATTTAAATTGCAGGTAGCTGCAGGTAGGTCTTTTAGTAAGATATTAAAAGATCTACTAGTTGTAGCGGTGGTTGATTGAGCTCAGGAGGATCATTCCGTCTAATTGGAGCAAGGAAAAAAATCTTTGGCCTCCTAGTTCCTTGATGTTATAAGAGAGAACCCTGAGGTGGCCTCTATATGGTATAGGAATGTCAAATTGACAGCCTGAGCCAATCAGAGAGATCTCTAGATATCTACAAAAAGAAGATTAGAAGCTTTGGAGAGGTTTAGCCTGGAGCCAGGATTGATGTTATTGCGTTGGAGGATGTTCCTAGTTAGGCCGAGAGCTCGGGCGAGGATTCCGGCAGAACCGAGGAATCCAAAGACTATTTTGGAATGTTGCAGACCAGTAATCCGGATTTGCCAACTACTAACTGGAAGATAGCCAGGATGGAGGAAGCTAAAGAGGACAACAGATCGGTTGTCATCATCATCAACACTCCTTCGTTGGCGGTACTAGCTAAGACAGGTGGTGTGGTAAACTAATTTTTTAACGCAGTCACTTTGAAAGTCTTTAAAAAGGATGGGGCTGGTAAGTCAGGGGCACCAGAACCAGATAAGGGTATATTTCCGCAATGCAAGAAACTTTGTCTGAGGACGTGTGCCCAATTGATATGTAGTCGTATCCTGATAGGATAGAGGAGCCGCCTTTGGACCGTGCAAAGTACGTGTGCCATCAGAAACTAAAAAAACTCAAATGTAACGATTAATAAGCGACATTTAGGGCAATGCATTTACAATAATTATAATATACTATTATATATACATATATTTTTGATGGAATTAATGCTAAGCAGAGCTGGAAATTTTAAAAGAAATACAGATGTTTCTCGACTAAATTTTAATTATGAAAAATCTTTTATTTAACTTTATGATTTTAACGTGTCACTTGATTGATGGTTTAATCAGAAGTGAAGTTAGCTACAAAAGTTAAATATAGTGGAACATATGCAATGATTCGAATGTGTTCAATGCTTATTGCCAATAATTTTTATATGAAAATAATAATTCAAAAGCTAAATGTCATTCATTCCATTTAAACCGATTATAACCGATAAGCGCCTAAATTTATGCAATGTACAAATTTATATAAAGAGTATTTTCTTTTATTAATTCTACAGAATGACGAGAATGAATAGAAAGATGATCACGTTAATTAAAGAATATTCCGAATGCTATGTAATAAAAGAACATAACAGAATAGAAAAATAAAATGAAATGGCCAGCAAAAATTATGAAATTTACATTTTTGGAAATAAAAAAATTATTTTAATAAAATGGACAAAAATAAATTAAAAATATGCATATATATATATAATATATATATATATATATATATATATATATATATATATATATATAAATATATATATATATATATATATATATATATATATATATATATATATATATATATATATATATATATATATATTTATATATATATATATATATATATATATATAAATATATATATATATATATATATATATATATATATATATATATATATATATATATATATATATATATATATATATATATATATATATATATATATACGCAATACGCATTATTGTTATATCTATACAAACCAATTTCTTTGTATGTGTCAAAGAATATTCTTTTTATATTACCTTTTGATGTAGTGAAACCAGAATACGTTCTGAATATTCTAAATAAATAGAAGAATGCAAAAAAGGAAGGAACACAAGGTTCAGAGAATGATTAAAAGAATGAAATACGTCATTTTCGGATTATTCCGTACATACAGAATGAATTAAAGAGAACACTCAAAAACTAGTGCTTACCGAGCACTTGAATTGTCCAAATTACACTTTGAGCAATAAAGTCCACAAACCCAAAATTAATAAAGCTACAGACAATTGCCCCATTTTGTTACCTGAACTTTTATTTCTGTAATAGCCTTGCTTGGTACTTGGCGCAAATAGTGACGTCCCCAAACCAGGGAATTCCATTAGTATTTTTACAGTTAGCATGTAATCCAATGAAAATTCACATCTCTGATTTGATAAAAAGGATTCCTATATGTATAATAAAAATACGATAAGCTTAACGTGAATAATTATGTGATGCTGCAGTTTAATAACCTATTGTTATATTTGTTGGTTTTCGAAGCCGTATCAAAGCAATTGTTGTTTTCAGGCAAACGGTCTTTAACAGATTATTTATGTTCCAGGACTTAGGACCGAAGTAGTGATTAATGTCTTAAATTCAATAAAGCAATAAAGAATAAATACATATATAGTTGTACCATCATACGAAAAGGAGTTTACCTATTGAAATTCGAGATGTCGGGTCAATAGAATATTGTTCAAGTTTAGGATAAATATATGACATTTAGGTGATTATACGCATAAACATATTTTGATTATTTTAAAACGATACCAGTAGCGACATTCAATACGTCGTCAACGGCTAACATACCATGGTGCAGTACTATGTGTATTTATACTAAACAAATGTAGCTAACTTTTTGATGGTAAGTTTGATTTTGACCTTTATCGTCCGCAACATTGATTTGGTTTGTATATGCAGGGCTTTGTTAGATACGACTGCTAAAACTTTCAGGATTTATAATTTTAAGGGAGTTATCTTGCTGAAAACTTACATTTTATTATTGTATATTTCATTAAAAGATCGCTGCTCATTTTACTTGTGATGTAAAATTGCAAGTTTAATGTTACATGTTATGGACAGCATGCTCATTTGAGAAACCGTTTGACATGTGCTTCTTCCGTAGTTTCCGATATCAATCCAAATTGAGGGATTCTCGGCGTGAGTATTTTAAAATAGTCTTCGATAGAATCTTTAAAACAATTTGATGGGTCCTTAATGAGCAGTGACTTCATGTTTAGAGATGGTAAGAATGAGCCCAACGTATGTCAAAGTATATGGTTATTATTCTTCTTTGGCTACTGTGGCAGGTGTTTCTAAAATAATTAAATAATATAAAATAAATATGTCATATTGGAATTTAAAGTAGCGTATATTGATAATATAATTTACAACATGTGTAACAAAAATCCATATTTACATAATGTATTACAAAGTCAATTTAATTATTATCATTATTGAAATATGAAATGATAGGTTTATGATAACTAAAGTGAGAAATATAAACTTTACTCTGCAAATTTGCTAAATTTCTTGAAAAAACCGCATCAATTGTTGTACCAAATATTGTTGTTGAATTATGTGGACATGTATTCATCTTTAAATTTAATTTTTCTTTTAAAAAATCAATCAATGGTGAAGATTCTTCTGAACGGAAATTAGCATTGAAATCTCCGGCAAGAATCATTGGTAACTCATGGTAATTACTATTTAAAAGGTTCGAACCATCAATTATAAAGTGAAGTAATTGCTGATGAATAAATGTTATAATGTTTGATAAAGTTTTATTCGGAGAAATGTAAAGAGTAACGATTATCAGTGGTTGATCTTGCGGATTGACACACTTTACTACAACAATGTCTCCTATTTGTGAAATCTCATCGGAAAGTTGCATGAGTATAGTTGACGAAATATTTTGGTTTTAGTGACTATAAACAGTCTATTGATATTAGTAACTCGTGTTAACGCTACATAAAAGCATAAAAGTTGTTAATTATGATATTTATTATATTCATAAACTATTTCGTAGAAAGTACCGCCTTGGGACTTATGTATTGTGAGTGCACAGGCAGACACAAGTGGAAAATGATCCCTTTTTGCGAATATGGATTTATTTCTATTCATTGGTATAGATGACGACCTTCGTAAAATCGGCACTGCTGTCCTACTAATGGTTAAGGTTTGAATATGATGGGCAGCTTTTTTCCTAATTTGTACCCCTATTTTACCAGGAAATTGAAGCCATAGACGGATGAGCTCATCATTGTCGTCGCATTCTGAATATACCAATTTGCCAACACAACCGTTCGCTAAGCCATCAGATGCGTAAATGTTAGTTGTAATAATGTAAAATTTTGAAGAACTAATATTAATTCATATGGCAATCCTCCTGTGTCAATAACTGGCATTTTATGAAATTGTTGATGAACGTATGTCTTTTGCTCTATGATTGACAACCTACATACATGACTGTAGCTGTAGATACTACTTTGTTCTCGGCAAAACTCAAAATAGATTGATTATATTCCATAACAGATTTATTCTCTAAGAAAAGTCTTATTCCATGTGGACATGATTCAGCAGCCTCTTGTTTTGTAACAAAACGTGACTCAATTCAAGTTCATTTTCATTTAAAATTTCACCGTTTTCAATTTTGATTAATATATTTACAAAAGTGGCATCTTTTTGGCACATAACTTGATCTAGTTCATAAAATTGTAAACTGCGCCACAAAGTGGACCCTGCAAATCCTCTTTTAAGCTGATCCTAATGCATTGAGAGTAGCTAAAACGAGGACATCATTCATTTCTCCATTTTCACGATATAATTTTAGAAATGGATCTGCTTCAGGTACACGTAATACCATTATTATCTTCAGCAGCATCATCGTTGGCTTCATCAACACGGCACAGTTCCTTACATATCTCAATTTTCTTCTGAATATTCAAAGTTGACTCAAATGTTTTTTGTTTATTCAAGATCAGTTCTTCATTGTCATCGTACGTTTTGATAAATTTCATTTCAGCGAGAATATCATTTTCTTCATCTGTTCATGTGCTTAAATGCACAGAGTACGAGACATACTCTTAATCTCATAATTTTAATCACCAAGTAAAGAAGATGTTGAGGAGTGACTGCCCTACGATCGGACCGTTTTAATTTACTCGTAGCCATCATAAATGGTGTAATACGTAGACCTTCTTTAAATTTTCGGAATTCACCGACGTATATTGTTGGAAAGGATAACTCTTTCGCATGTTCATCAAATAGTAAACTGATTGGTACATTCCTTTCACCTGGAGCAATACTTAAATATTTATCCTCACTCCTTAATAAAGTCTGTTGTTATGCTACTAGAGATTCTTCGATTGGAATATCTTCACTAATTTCATCTCGTTGTGCATCATTAATATTACTGTCTTGCTCATCGTATACATTTGATATAAAGGTGTTGTAACCAGATATTGAAGCCAAGCCTTTATATTTCTTTTGTTTATCAAGCCCTGCAGATAAATTGATGCATGAATCAATTTCTTTTTTATATGAACATTAATGCAATGATCATCATGGATATTACGTGGTAATAAACTAACCGTATTATTAACCTCAATAGGGATATTTATTATTTGTCCAAATATTCCGAACTGTCCATTTACATGACGCAATCTTCTAATTTGCATAAAACACAATCGCGGTGAAATAAGTCTTTCAGACATAATATCTAATTTAGGCAGATTGTTCGGAATAGGTGGAAAAACAAATCCATTAAATTTACACAAAGTTGAAACAACACCTGAAGTTAAAGAACTCCGACAAGAATTTCATGCCACTTGATCATTTGTGTCAATGTTCGGAAAATAATTATATAGCACTGGTTTTTGAGCGGCATTTAAATTTTTAAATCACTTTGGAACCAAAGTCGATCACACACAAAACACGCGTAGCCGCAATGGTTATTTTTGAACTGTTTTTCAAATATTTTTCGCGAATTTTTATGCAAATTGAACTGTTTGTAAAATATATAAAATAATTGTTTATTTTCTTGTAAAGTATCACTTCTTATCTCGTCAACATGTGGTCTTTGACTAGTTATAATCGAATCTTCATTATTAACTTGCCAAGATGACATATGTTTATTTGAAGTAGTTACCGAAGTACTTGCATCTTCGATTACATAAAAAAGATAGGGCAAAAAAAATTAATTCTAAAATTTTTGTAACGCTAATAAAAGACTAATTAATTTAAAAAAATTGCCTGTCAGCACAGTATCTGCATTAGTATTGAAATTGTTATTTTGAAACAACCTATATTGTATAGTAGACAATGACGAATTTTCCTTTGATTGTTGTTTTCTTAGATAATGTAATTTTGACCTTTCCGTACTTGTGAGAGCCCTTTGACCTATCATTTTTAATAATATTTTTTTAAATACTGTAGAAATATGAATATGTTGATTCATGATTATTTAGTTCAATCTACCACCTAACACTTACGTATAATTAAAGAACTTGTGCCGCTCTTTGAATCATCAAGCTTTTCTTCTCGTAGACGCTGGTGATATAATCTCATTTTTTAGTAGCCACGGTATCTTGTTTATCTATAATAAAATGTTTGGAAAATATATTTTTGGAAAATATTTTTATTAATTATTAATTATAATATAATTTTTTCAATTTTGTTAATTATAGTATAAATTAATCAATTTTATTAATTAAATTTTAAATGTTGTTGAGATAAATAATAATTTACACAATCAAAAACACGTACTCACCATCAAATATTTCCTTTTTTTTTTGGTTTTTATACAAATTGAAAGAATTGTCTTCAAGGTACAATATATAGTAACCATAATAATATCTAGTAATCATAGTAATGTATTGATTGATTGATTGATTTTGAATGTACTGCCAAGCATTAAGCAGGATATCCCGGAAAGCGCCGGGCCCACAGTACACCCGTTTTTACATTTACTTGGAAGGATGTGGAAGGATACTAGTTAAATTATTGAGATCGACCCGGTTACAGACACCTTGGCGGCCAATAGTTAGTAAATTTTTGTGGGTTAGGGAAAGGAAAAGTATGTTAGTTATGACATAATTGGTCCGATTTCCCGGTAGCCAATATTTAAACTACTGTTAGTGAAAGACAATCACATTTTTGTTGTACTGCTCTGCATTCTGCCATCTCTTATCAGCAACTCCAGTATGCCGCCAATCTTCTGTAATCTGCAATGGTACCCTGAAAACAGATCTATTAATTAACTAATTGGTCTTAGCCGTAGGCTTTAATAAATTGAATTAATTTTTAATCTGAAATTACAAATTCATTAATTCTTAATATAATAACATAATTATAAATAAAATAATATAATTCCTAATATGCTGTAATAAATTGTTAGTTTTTGCCCGAAAATTAATAATTACTCTGAAACTAATTATTAATTATTTATTAATTCATAATATAATAATATTATTTCTGCAAGCCACAGGCTGTAATAAATTGGGCTAGTTTTTGCCTGAAATTTACAATTTATTAATTTTTTTACATTTATAAAAATATGAAATTATAAAAATTATAAAATAATATAAATTAGATTTTATAAATTTGATTAAATATTACAAATCAATTGGATTAACCGCTTTACGACCAATACGTCATATAATCACTGAAAATCTAATTTATACATCTTATAAATATAAATATACCTTATTATATAATAAGAAAATAATATAATAATATAGTTATAATAATACAGGTAAAGTATAAACTGCCTCAAAAATTTGTTAATGAACCAAATTTAGAAATTTAAAATCCTAAAATGCCTAAAGGAAGGAGTCGTAAAAGAAATATAATTCCTAAGGAAGGCTACGCTTGTGCAAAGAGACCCTCTGAGTACAGGAAAATCTGTTCTAAGTGAGATAAACAGTAAGTAAGAGAAATAGAAATTAGTGTCAAAACTGTACATAGACGACTTTGTGAAGCGAATGTAAAAAGAAGACATTTATAAGCCAGAAGAATAATAAAATAAAATAAAAAATAAAAAAAAGAATAAAAAAACCGGCTAAACTTTGCTCGTACCTATTTAGCGAAGCCTGCTGAGTTCTGGCGGATAATATTATGAAACAACGAATCATTCTTTTCTTTAGATGGAAGCTACGGAAAGAAATATTTTTTATTCGAAACCTCAATAAAGAGACTTTCGTAACATAACAATGCCAACTCGGCACAGCGGAGGAGGCGAAGTAATGGTTTGGGGTGTTTTAGCTATAATGACATAGAAGATCTCACAGTGCTGCCGGAAAAAGTTACTTCAAGCACATATTTGGTGGCCCCTAATGAATATGCAATGGTTTCCGGGTGTAAATTGATAAGTTAATACATTTTTTTTCATGTAACGGCTGGTGGCTATTTGCAATTTAATATCAATTCATCAAACATTATACTCCAGCCAACAATTTTTAAACCACAAACTTCAGCCACCAATCACAATCAAAATCCTGACCTACTACTATATCGATACCTCGGGCCAACTGCCCATCCTCAAGACCCCCTAATTATCAGAAAGCAAATAAAAAACAAAAATTATACAGACCAAGATAAAAGCCCAACTTTAACATATAAAACACGAAACAAACAAAACCCACATAAAAAACTGTATATAAATACAAATAACACAAAATATAGTTATGCAGAACTAAAAAACACACTAAAAAACAAACAAATTTTTCCCATACATCACAAAAACAAACAAATATAATTAACATCAGTTGTACCGAGACGTCCGCACATGAATAAAAGACCCAAAAAACAAGCCAAAAACCCACGCCACAATCCCAAGTATACAATGAAACAAAAAACCCATACAAAATCACACGACCACAAATAGACACTGCAAACCAACACTGCCAACAAATGGATCACAAAAAATAAACAACAATGCCCCGTACTCACACACACACACACACACACACACACGCACACACACACACACACACACACGCGCGCACACACACACATATATACAAACACACATACACACATAAACACACACACACACACACATCAATGCAAAACCACAATGACGCGATCATACACTTCATGACCCATACAACACTATACCTCAATCATCCAAAACACTGCACATACCCTATACAAACGAAAACACATGAACAATGCAGCTGCACTAAAAAAGTTCCGACCGTTATTGATATATACCACTAATAGCTTATTAATAATAGTCAGAACCCTCCCAGCACAACAGCACTGCCCACGTGTTCCCGCCTAAACCACACATGTACAATATTTTAGATAACTGAAACAATACTATATAGGTCACAAAACTTATGATAACGTCACTATGGCCCCCCACCGGCGTATTTACGAAGACAAGATACCGTCATTCATCCTTCACGATCCACCCGCTAGCAATGCCAATGTACACCACATATCTACGCTCATATGATCCTGCATCAATCCTTCACCCCGCTACACACTCAAAATTACGGCGCGAATTCTTAACTTGTTTTCCCGAAGTAAACAATCTTTTCATTTATATGCAGACAACTCAATGCAACCGATGCCAACTACCCCTATCCACCCCTGCGATGTATAAAACAAATCAACTATTTCCTAATACGTCGTCTGCATAACCACACCTTGTGCCATCTACACTCACATACAACCCCCCATGTAAGTTTTATCCATCCAATGTTCCATACATCAAGCTAAGTTTTTTATTCTAGTCTGTACAACCCCTACTCTCCCTCCTCCCTATAACCAGCAAAAAATCCTGAAGATGGGCAACTAGTCCGAAACATCGATAGAATTACAAAACAAAACCTTGATTATGATTCGTAACCAAAATATACTGTCCATAAACCATTGGCCGGAACAACACGTTCAATGTACTAACATTAAATCGCAAATTGATAAGAACACACTTATTACAGCAAAATAATCCTCCAATCTACAAAAGTAAATTTATAACTAAATTTCCTAAAGATGTGGACCAAAAAACTTTAGACTGGCCACCACAAATCGCTGAACTTAATCCTATAGAGAATCTATAGCATTACATTAAACAAAAATAACAACTATTAAAAAAAAAAAACGCACAATGCAAATGTTTAACGAAATAAAACTCATTTGTGATGAAATCCTTAACCAAATTGTAGAAAACCTGATCTAATCCATGCAGTATTACCTTGAAGTTGTTAATAACAACGGTGGCAGTACCTCCTACTGAGTTTACGGGGAAAAGTGAATAAATTTGGATTAGTTTTGTAATTTTTAGTCAACTTTATCATGAGGTACAAAGAATCACGAACTACAAAGACTCCCAATCCTCCGTCTCACCAAATAAAAAATCAACAACTAACCATGACTATACAAAAAAAAAATAAAAATTGTCTCTGTAGTTGTTCCATCAAGCTCATATTCCTAATGACAACTTCCGCAGAACAAACCACACCATCTCTACTCGATACAAATAATCCCAACCACGACTGTATTTGTGTTACCATATATGATTTTTTTTTGTTTTTTTTTTTTTTTTTTTTTTTTAACAATAAAAATTAACGTTTTTCTACAAATTAAAAAAAAAATTAATAAAATATTATTAAACATTTTATTTTGCAATTTTATCAATGCATCGACGACGCAACTTGGTAATCACCCGTTAAATGAAGCGCATCAACAAAATAAAATCAAAATAACAAAAACAAAAACCTCAACAAATATAATAACGAAATATAAATTACATGCAAGGTCAGAGAATTAAATAAAATTTTTTCTTCTGATGAGATGTATGTACAATTTCCAACAATACAAATAATATTATCATATACTAATACAATTTATACAGTAAAACAAAAACGGGAGATATGTATATAGATATTTTTAATTTCTATTTATTTTTCTCCTTCATTCTCTATCGTTTTCCGTTTTTTCAGAGAAATTTTTATTATAACTATTTATTTAATATAAAAAAAAAATCACCAACGGTACTTATGTACCTACACCAATTTACTTAGAAATAAAAATAAAAAATGCACATTAAAAATGATGCACTGATACCTGATCTCTGGGAAAACGACAGAGTACAAGTTCCAATTTAGCACTTCAAAACCACACACGCACAAAGCTACTCAAACCAAAACACAAAAAAAACACAAAAAACACCACAACAAAAACAAAAGAAATATAAATAAAAAATACTAATTTTAAAATTGAGGAGATCGGAAAAACACGTCCGATCTCTTCAACGATCATCGATCGACCTTCATCTAGTAATCATAGTAATGTATGACTGAAAATTATACTGCCGTAAACTAACTATACATTTTTATACTGAACGTCATTTCCGTACGTTAATTCCGTCCGAAAAAGATTTGAGTTACTTGTATATCGCGCCTAAAGAACTTTTACTTCAAAAAATATCTGGTTTTTGGTTTAAACTCATTATTGAGCAAAATCTATATGCTTCGTATTGAAAAAAGATCTAACAACCTGGCACCTTTAATAATTAATAACTTTTAGCATGACTATTATTACTATCAGCACTTGGGTAATGACGTTCGGGACTCTGATAGTACATACTAAAAGCTTACAGTTGAAATCGTTAAATGACCTTGACGTAATATTCAAAGCATTAATCAAATCAAGGCATATAGGTCGACCTAAGTGGTTAATTTTTTTAACTATTCAGTTGTCTCCCTTCAGTTGAATCACCCTATACATTATATTGAACAGGGTTATGTGGGCGAATATTAGTATATAACATTGTACAAAGAATTGTTTGGATGAGGTTTTCATTTCGATTTATTACAAAATCTACTTTACTCGACGTGGTACATGAATAGGAAAAATGGATTGAATTAAAATAGGAAAACTAACGGATTTTGATATTATTTTTATGTTTTTAGTTCATTTTCCATTTTATTTTTTTGTTTTTTTTTTCATACATCTTCATCTCCTTTTTGATTCTATTTTTAAAAAGCATAGTGTGAAAATTTTACTCTTCTGTACATTTCCATGATTTATTTGAAAAATAAAAATTTTTCTCTGGTGATGCTCGTTCCTATGGTAGTTACATTTTTTTTTATTGAATTCTAGTTTTTGTATACAGTGACGGGTATAAAAAATTACAAAGGATTTTAACACTTATTTTATTCGATAATTCGAATGCCCAATGAGTTCAAATTAAAGTTAGTTCGCGCGAGTGGAAGACATCTTCGAGTTATTTATTAGTGAGTATCCTATTTGCAAGGTTTTTATTTGCACATCACTGTATGTATGTATTATGGAATATATGAGCATGACATTATATGCATATATGTAGCCAGTTTAATAGTATCGATAAGGTTACCACCGCACAAATAAATTAACTTTATACAATTTGAATTATCCTGTGTAGTATATAGTACTGTGCAATATTTTTACTGAATTTTCATTTGACTTTAATGTTTTTGTTGTTGTTAGTTTTGTAATTTTGTCAATGTAATTAATTTATGTGGGAATCTTGCTATCTAACTAATGAATGTACATACATCGTATTTCGACGGGGGCATTTACTTTTAACATGTTGTTGTCGCAGTGCTAAAAATTTGTTATTATTGAAACGTAAATATCGAAAATGTTTTTATACTACTTTGGGATATTCGAGGTCCTCTAGTAGAGTCAAGTTAAATGATTGTTTAAAGTCCAGGCACTTGTTGTTACTAGATCCAAACGTTCTTGATAAATATAGGAAACGACTTAATATTATTCTTCATTTGCTTAGAATTTCCGAACCAAACCATGTCGCTTAACTTCCATTAACTACTTCGCAACCGAGCAATATAACTCAAGGGTCGATAAACGCATCAGCCTATTTGCACCTCCGGCCATCAATGTTCCAACAACTAACATTGGTCAAGCCTAAAATGTATTCACTCCTGCCAACAGGGCTGATTCATGTCAAAGATGCTTATGGAAAACTTCGACTGTGTTTTGCACTGTTACATTCAGAGTCACAGTTTTGCTACCGCGGCATGTGACCACTGTTATCCTAACCTCGACAAGAAACCAATGTTTAAATTGTTGTTGTAGGAGATATCAACGCCGGTACCGAATGCTCATAAGCAGCTCTCGAGATTTTATCGAGATACCAACCAATCAATATCATCCAAGCTAATGCGCTTATATTACCCTTATATAACCGTAATATTGCCGCTAGTAATGTACTGTTGTATGTACATCTTTTTATTGGTTTATGTATTACAAAATAAATATGTAAAAATCGGTCTCTCTGGCTGAATCCGTCGGTGAATATACTTCGTCTTCAAAAACATACAGACAATTATAATAACCTAAAACTATTTTGAGGGTTCGCATTATTAATTCTTTTTTGGTTAAGTAACTATTAACTTCAGCGGTCGAGGCAAAAACTCTTGCCCTCGAATCTATTCAGGGTGTCAGAAGTGGGATCTTCATCCTAACTAATCTCAAAACATTTTTATTGCTGTTAATCTTTAATTGCTGTTCAAGTAAGTATAGTGATCAGTGAAGTTATTTCGGTGTGTGAAAATTGTAAGGCTTACTACAAATAGTATTTGTATATTAAGGCCCTTTGTAAACCAGCAAAAAATGGTGTTATACCACGTGGATACAAAACTCTTTTAAAGAAGCCACATTTGCACAAGTGCGTCTACGATTGGAAGATGTCACGAACAACTATGTGATCTATAAGGGAAACTAAATCGTCTTAGAGGCTGAGGACGAATCGGATGCAGCTGTAAATCGAGCGACAATCGAAAATCTGTATTTCTCGGTTCGGCCAGTCTTAGAAGACAAGTTGGAACAATTATCTTTTCAACGCACTCCTAAAGCTGCCAAGATCAGTTGCGAAGATTGTGCTCGAAATTACCGGAAATTGCTTTGACTACGTTTTCCTACGCCTGCTTTGAGCGTGATTGCAAAGTTTCAGTATTTAAAGCACGCCGTAAAGGATTTTGCATTCCAAACTAGACTTTACTGAATCGAACTATGAAGTTGCCAGAAAAATGTTGAAGAAACGCTTCAACCAACCAAACCGCATCTGTAAACATCATATTAAATGTTAATTTACCGTTAGTTGTAAATTAACATTTAATATGATGTTTACAGATGCGTTGGACAAACCTTGCCCACACCAGTTATTGGAATTACATGATGGTTTCAATTCACACTTGCGGTCTCTTCAAACACTGCATCGACCAACAGAACAGTGGGATAATTTAATTGTGTTCTTGATCTCGGGCAAGTTCGATACTGACACAAAGGAGAAATGGTGTGAAACGTCTCCGGTGGACAAAATAGCCACTTACGACGATATTTCCAATTTTATCAAACGCCGATGTCAAACTTCCATCATATACGCCAAATCAGATGCAATCCAAACAACAACGGGTTAACAAGTTTCCGAGTTCATATCATGCCAATACAAAAAAAAATTACCATTGCGTACTGTGCAACAAACAATCACATTCCATTATGCGCTGCTTTGCAGCATTCCTGAAGATGTCAGTTAACGATCAAAGTGAACAGGTGAACTCTCGAGAGCTATGTGTGAATTGTCTATAACCTGGCCATCTGTTAGACAAGTGTTCATCGCTAGATTCATGCAAGGTTTGTCAGATTAAACACCACGCGTTACTTCATATGAGCATTAAAATTCCTAATGCAGATACCACGTCAAGTAAAGATAAATCTTCAGCACTCTCTTCAAGCATTTCTATGCCGTCCACGGGTACTACGTGTACATCCGTTAAAAACAGACATGAACCTACGTGTTCTTGGCAACAGCTTTAGTGCAAGTCTTAGATAAGCTTAATCAACCAATTGTGGGGCGGGAATTTTTAGATTCCGGATCTCAAATGAATTTGCTAAGTAAATCGTTTGCATCCAAACCACGGCTTCCACTGGAACGTGTGTCTGTCAAAATTGGGGGAATTGGGTCATCATCCATACAATCTTCCTCCAGCGGATGCATCAAATTAAGATCAATGGTAACCAATTTTACTACTGATCTTGAGGTATTGATTATACCTATCACGAACGTTGTTCCATCGGAATCGATCAATACAAATGGCTGGTCCATTCCAGAAAATCGACGATTGACGGATCCATATTTTGCAAGAGCTCAAAACATCAAACTTTTAATTAGAGCAGCAATTTTTTTTGATTGGTTCAAAGTCGGTCAAATCAAATTAGGCGACAATTTGCCATGTCTTTAAAATACTGTCTTGGATTGAATTATATCAGGACGTTTTTCATGCACACCAGCTTATCCACGACGATCAAACATGTCAAACGAGACGAAATGGGTAGATTTATAGTGAAATTGCCCTTTACTCATAAATAGTGCTGAGCGATTCATCGACAACGGTAATGCGACAGTTTTATAATTTGGAGAAGAGGCTTTGTCGAGATCGCAAACTTCAAGCTGCTAACAAATTCTTTATCGACGAATACTTGGCACTCGAGCATATGGAACGAGTATCAGTTGATAAAATTCCAGCATCTAACTACTATCTTCCTCATCACTGGGTAATCAAACCAGATAGTTCAACGACAAAGTTGCGAGTTGTATTTGACGGATCAGCAAAGTCGAGCAGTGAATATTCGTTAAACGATATTTTGATGGTCGGATCAGTGGTCCAAAATGAATTATTATATATGCTAAATTAGTATATGTGTAGCGCCAAATACTAGTAAATCAACAAGACTCCAAATATCAGATGATCTGTTGGCGAAATAAAACAAGTGATCCGCTTCAAAGTTACCGCTTAAAACAGTAACTTATGGTACATCGTCAAGCTCGATTCATAATGTTAGACGAAAATCCAAAATGTTTGCATCCAACTTTTTACCCAATAAAATAATTTAAACGGACGAAAATATACGCCCACAATAATCCCATTGAGTTGAAATAATTTTAACTTTGGGCAAAACATCCAACAAACGACCAACTTACCAAAAAAAAAACTAAAATTTATAGCAAAAATATTGCCCAAATATTTTATTTGTTGCTTATATATGACAGGCAATTTCATTTTTTATTGTTGACAAACATTCTTCTTTGTGCGCGAAAACGATTGTGTTGTGTTTTGTTTTTTAAATTATGTGATTTTACTAGTATATAGAGGACAGCCATTTATTTTTTTTATTGTTGGACAAAATTTGTCTTTAACGTAAATGAATTGTGTTTTTTAATTGTTATATAAGTATTGTAAAATGTTATATATTGTGATAAATTTTAAATTATTTATATAGAACAGCCATTTTAATTTTTTTATTGTTGTATATTTTTTTTGTTTAACGTAAACAAATGTGTTCAAATACATAAATTGTGTTAAACGGTGAATTTTGTGGTTATTTAAAATCGAAAATTAGCGCGGTATTAATATAAACACAAGATATTTTAACAACACAACAATAAAACTAACAAAATATTTTAATAATTACAAAAAACAATCAACACAATCTATGACACTCCATTCACTGTAAAAGCCAAACGAATATGAATGTTAAAAAAAAATGACACATAAAATAATACAATATTATTTGAGCAATAGTTGGATGCAAACATTTTGGATTTTCGTCTAACATTATGAATCGAGCTTCAGCCTCGTTTCTTGCCACTCGTTGTCTCTTACAATTTGCAATGGACAGCCAACAGAAATTTCCTGCTGCTAGCAATGCAATTCGACACGACGTGTATGTCGACGATCTATTAACCGGGGCTAACTCCTTAAAGTCAGCCAATGAAGTTAAAACGTCAATTATCAATGCACGTAGAGTGCGGAATGGAGCTACGAAAATGGTGTGCCAATTTGCCGGACATTATTGTTGATATTCCTTTGAAACATCGTGAAGAATAAGTTCAGTTCGATAATGACGAGTACATAAAGACATTGGGAATGTTCTGGCAACCGCAAAGAGACGCCGTCTTTCAATTTTGTGTAAAACAGATCTCCAATCAAGCCAAGGTGACAAAACGGGTTGTCATTTCCAAAATTAAACGGCTTTTTGATCCTTTGGGACTAGTATCTCCCGTCGTAGTTTTGGGTAAGATTTTTATGCAGAAGTTGTGGCAGCTTAAGTTGGATTGGGACGAGAGTCTGTCAATTCAATACCATACATATTGGCAGACATTCTGAACAAATCTATGTGCTTTGAATCAATTATCCATTTCACGATTTCTGTTTGACGATAGTATTCCAAGTGGCGTTGTTGATGAACTTTATGGGTTCGCTGATGCAAGCGAAACAGCTTATGGTCGTAATTTTACATGTGATAATTTCAAAATCAAACACCAAAATCAAAATTAAAGTGAGCTATTTGGTGCATCGGCTAGAACTTTACCACACTATCACTAAACGCTAATCTAATGGTAAAGCCTACTATTCAGGGTAGTCGATTTGCCAATTAACCCTTATTGACGACTTTACACTGCTAACTGTTAGATACGGCACTGCTTACTACAAAATTTAGATAAGTTTCAACAGAAATTAAGATTCGAATTAGACTGGAAGTAGATAAAATTACTACTTCCTGCTAGATCGCTGGTTACATAAAATTCATTCCTGGAAGAGCAAGGTACTTCAAATTTTCCAAATTGTCATCAATAATTGCGTTGTTGTTGCAGTTCCAAATTAACATTAAGTAGTCTATCAATAAAGAATCAAGAACCATATCACTGTCACCTAAAATTGATAACCACGATTCCAATATAATTTTCAAATAGGTTCGGACTGTTTGGTTCAGTTCCAAAAACCGATCAGTTGTAAGATTTGTACTTCTGTTAAATCATGAGTTTCATTAATAGACATAAAAATCTTACATCTAAAGAAGCTTCACGTTCATATTCGAACGTAAAATGATCGATTCTAGAAACAACACCACTTCTTTTGAAAATACCTTAGGATATAATGTAGCGCAATAACATGCTCACACAAATATTATGTATGATTATGTTATGTATCCTAGATGACAATTTTAAATATTTAACATTCGAATTAGTTTTTGAAATGCTAATATACGAGTGAAACTTTTGCTAACATTTTTAAATTGCTGTTAGCGGTTTTACTATTTAAAATATTGAAAGAATTCTGAGAATCGCATTAAACATATAACGAAGCGTTTTAAATTATTTCTATTAAATTTTTAAATTTTTAAATTAAAATCGAACAAACAGTTAAACTTTATATCATACGATGGAAGTAAATCTATAAAAATAATACCAACACAGTTTAAAGCTGAAAAATTAAAGTAATTCTGAGCATTTAACCAATTTAAACCAAATTTAAAAAAATAGAACTAAAGTAGTATGATCATACTTTGTAGAATGGTGGTTCTATTACAGGGTGTCCGGATTTGGGATGCTAATACATTAAAGGGATGATTTCTTGGTTCAGTTTGAGAACAACACCGTACCGGAGAAGGGAAAAAACATTTTTGATATTCATATTGCAGTGTTAATATTGCATTAAATATTTTTGATCAGTAAAACAGTATGCCATGATTATCAAAGACTTTGTTTAAATTATAAAAAAAATAAAAAATAAATAAATATTTTCATTTGTTTAGAAGTTGTGTCAGTGTTGTGAATCAAAAATTCTAAATAATGTAAGACAATACATTGATAACCATATACAGAAAACCGTAACCGTTTACGGAATTTGCGAAAATGCATCACGAATTCGCTATGAATATTTCCAGTAGATTTCCAACGAGTCACGTAATACGCGGGCGGAGCCTCATTTAATTTCACCAAATCATTTAAATGTCGACGGAGAAATAATAGGTAATGTAATACCGAAACACCCGTTCAAAAAATATTACTGACAGACCACAATAAAATATTGGAGTAATACACTTTCACAAGCTTCATGCGTGGGCTGCTGAAAATCGTCTTTCGACAAAACAAACCGCTTCAGTGCTGGGATCTTGAGTTTGAAATAATTTATCAAATTCGTTTTTCAAATCTGACATCAGATAATACATTATGTCGCTACTATGTATACAGTTATATGTGGTTTTAATTTTAATTTGATGATGGTCGTTTCGAACCCATAATTTTTAGTATTTTGGATTTTTTCTGTTGGTACATATTTGTATTTTCGTGTAATTAATATAGCAGTGCCTCCACCCTGTGTGCTTTTTGGCCAATCGTTTTTAATTAATGAATACGAAATCGGTTAGGTTTCCCTTATATGTGGGTTGTGATTCTCAATAATCTTCAGTAAATTCATCCGTCCGTTAATGCTAGAGTTTAAGTCAAACGCGATAATTTTGGTGTCATTAAAATTGCGCCAGGAGAGGTACTACCTTGCCAAATTGTGCGGATTACACGTATACATGTGGCTTTGACAGTGCCATCATTTGTTTGTTTAATTTTATAATTGCCTCTGCATTTTAATCATTATTGAGGATGGCGAGGTCCAAAAGACAAAGGAGTACCTGACAAAAAGTCTGGCTCATATCGAGATAATCTGGGACGAATACGTCAATACCAAGGAATAGATGAAAGACGAATTGTTTGAGGATGATCAAAAGAACGAGATTTGTTAAATATCGAAAGGAGTTAGATGCTAATTTTAAAACAATATTAGATGTACCATCATAGAGCGATGAATATTTTTCGAACAAAAAACCAATAAGCCAGAATCCTCATGGATATTTTGCTTTACCATACCAATAATACCAATAATAAATCTTAACTCCCGATGCTCACCACAAAGATTGAATACACTCCGAAAAATGAGACGAATGGAAAGTGCATAACAAATCTTCTAGGGAACCGATTTGAGCAACCAACTGGTAACTTATTAGCCACGAGAGTTATCTAAGTACAGGCTGGAAAATAACAATCAAAACTACTTCGAATTCTAATAGACCTCAACTGGACTCACAAATCTCATTTATCAAGGAGAAGGCGTTCAAGTAAATAAACCAATCAACCAAGAAAATACACGTAGAGATTGGTGGCATAAACGAGAACGAGGTCACTATACCGCCACAGGAATGGTCAATTTCCATGAAGTGGCCAGATTTTCTTCGAGCTTCTCTGTAAATATTGGAAGCAGTGATATTACCAAATATAACACGGTCTCTGACGGAACAAAATTTTGACATTAGAAAGTGGAATCATTTAAATATTCTATTGCTCCGATCCAAATTATAATCAACCAAGTGAAATTGACATCTAATTGGTCATTGATTACTTTCCAAGTATTCGTATGAACCAGGTTATAGAAAAGAAAATCAAGAAGAACCAATCGCACAACATAAAAAGCTTGGATGGATTATTTTATGAAATACCTCTAACAATAAGCCGTCCAACATCGAGTCACTAATGTTTACGTTGATATACATAGACAGCCAATTGATGAAATTTTGGAAAACAGAAATACAAGCCGTGGACCCTAAATTGCAAGAGGATATGATGTCAACTCTATTGCAATGGAGAAGAAACAAATTAACATATTAGGGGACATAGCAGAAATGTAACAACAGTTATGTACATCCCGATTGTCAAAAATTTCAGAAAATATCATGGAGATTATCCTGACCGATATAATCACACTAGTTTACAACCGTAACGTTTAGGATATCAACTGCACGTTTCCTGGACGTTGCACGTCTCCATCAACACGTTGCAACAGCTGACAACCGATAAGGAGTAAAACTTACCCTTTGCAGCAAACATAATTAGTAGCAATTTCTATGTAGCGGATTTATTATCACCAAGTAACAACTTTGAGTACCAACTGATCCACTTATTACGAGCCGGAGGGTTTAACCTGAGAAAAATGAACTTCTAATTATCTACAAATAATAGAGGTGTCGATCCAGACATTAGCGCGTTTAAATTTCGAATGAGCATCACCGGTGATTCAACTTTGAATGTCAATATGTGTGGTGGTATTCCTGGTGGCCCCATTGAATTTAAAAATTCAGTTGAGTAATTGACTGCTTGTTCGTCATCCATTACTGTGTCAATTGATTTGTATTTGGTTTATTCACAGTCAATCTAGATTTTTGTAGTTACTAGTTAAATGTGGGAATACCTTGTGTATAATAGCTTGAATATTTTACTCTGTGTTGCAAAAGTTTGGCGAAAACGAAATCTAACTTGTTGTGCAATCAATTTGAATTTTGCCGTTTCCAATGCCCAAAAGTTGTTTTGAAAATGTTTGAGCAGAGGTTTGTTTTAGCAAATCTTGGTTTCAATTTGGTTCAAATTCAATGGTAGTTTGAATGCTCTGTTCGTCGACCATCGAGTAGTGTTGTTGCAATTCCCGATGACGCTACTTCTAGTGCTGTTCCAATCAGCATTCGAATCAAAGCCAGTATTAAATTGATTAGAAATGTTCTAAACTGGCCAGTGCCATCCGATGCATCAAGTAAAAAAATTCTACCTTTTCCAGTTCCAGCAACTAAAAATTGTGTTTGAGTTTCCATGAAAAGCCGTTCCTGGTTTACATCGAATTGCAGTACTTGGACTGGATCTGTCTTACACGTCATTCTTGCCTCGTATCGATGTCGGCATACATAGTTGTCATATAGTACTGTGTTGTTGATTGATATACGAAAATTTCAATGAAGCGCTTTATTGAAAATGTTGTCCGAATATTCCAGTTCTGGAATGGTTGCGCGAGCTTGTCAAAAAATGACTTCGCAAAGGCTTTCACGATACGTTCTCCAGAGTTCCTATGGGTTCGCTGGTGAGTATATTATTGAAATTTTTGAGTACAAAAAACGTATTAGCTTCGGATGACACGTAAGCGATGCCTCTATTAGCGTTGTATTCCAATGATGATAGTTTTCAAGTGAGTCCAGCTTGAAACATGCTTCTCTATAAGTTTGGAACTCTACGCCATCGATGGTCTCCAATGCAACGAATGAAATTGGACCATTGGTTGTATGCAATAACAATCGTAGCGTTTTTAGAAAGCACTGCGTGTATGTATACACGTCCTATTGCAACCGACGAATGTACACTAGCATACTCTGGAACAATTGCACCTCACTTTTTTTCACGTACGGTTTTGTCGATGTGTTCCAAGGATGGATACATCATCATTTTCTCCACGCGAAAACTGGATATTGGAGTGCATCTCGTACGAACGATGTGTTTCTAAAACGCGTTGCACATTTGCGATCCGAATTTCCACATTAGTCCATCATTACAACTGCGACATCACCTATCTTGAGTATGCATTTAATTGTCTTTCGTGTTCACCAGAAGGCGTTTTGTCTGCTCTATTACAACTTTATAGTCATCTGATGGCATATGATCTATAGTAAACGAATCAAACTGTTGTGTTCGTGAAAAATTTCTTGTAAGTTTGAAATATTTTCGCGCCGGGTTCCAGTACTCATTGCGCCACGCTATTCAAATTCTCTTTCTTCGTTCTGGTCGTCTCATTAATCTGGTACAGGAAGCAATGAACCAATTTTGTGATATATTTAAACTTTTTATGTATTATGTAATCGGCGTTGTTGACAATGTTTGTTGCACCGAAGAAAGTAATTTGAAAGCATTTACTGGCGAATATTTTGCGTGAAATGTTTTGAAATTGGTATGGAGGCACAGATAGGTAACTCAGAAGCGGGTTGAGTGGCTCAACTAGCGTTGCAAATCAGCTTTGGCGTTCGAACAACACATTCAAGGAGATTTCTTAGAGAACTTCAGAACATGACAATGCAAGCAAACTTTATTCATCGGCCCAATAAATACGTCCTCGTAGTTCCGGTCATCATATACTCTTTGTCGTAATTAAATGCTTCCAAATTCGATTGACATTAAGACTTTCTTATTTTTGTTTTGATGCTCTCGAAGTTGAAGCTCTATTCCGCATTTCCTGAAGACGTGATTCTCTAAATTCTTCTGTATCGTTTGCTATAGAATTTGAAAAATTGTTGAGCATTTCCTGAATGTGGTTTCATGATCTTCTATCTTTTCGTATGCTCTCGATGTTGATGCTCTGTTGCTGTTTTCCAGCTAGGTTTGGTGAGTTTTCCCTGAATTGATGAATTATTTTTTGTCGGCATTATTGGAATCACTTCCTTTAATTCTAAAACTATTTACCTTTTTACAAAAACCAATTTGTACTTTGTCTGACAATTGTCTGACAATTGAAACAATTGTCTTAATTTTCTGTATTATCCAGGCTACTTTAATATTTTTTCGGTATTTTAATTCTCAATTAAAAAAAATGAGTAGATGTTTTACCTTTTGATGCTGCGTTCATAACATCGGATGGATATCATATGATTTTTCATCCTATCTCTTTATCTCTTTATTCTGGTTTATTTTGTTTTTCATCTTCGGTTAATTTGCTCAAAGATAAAATAATTTTAACTTGATGTGTGCATGTCTTGACTTATATGGTTAATTTGATTGGGTAAAGGCTACGAAGTTTACTGTATAGTGACAAATGGCATAGAAGTTCTGGATCGTATTTTAATGATTTTTAATTTCGAAAAGCTCCCTTCTCCGGAAGCTACTGTTATAGATATCGTTATTAAAATTTGTAGACCTTTTATACTATTATATAGGTAAATGTCAATTCTAAATTTTATATAAAAATATAATATTTAAAGTGTTGATTGCTTATGCCAGACTTACCATTATAAATAAGAAAAGGGTTTCTCTGACTTTAAACAATTATTGCGTAAGTTGTTGGAAGAACCGACGAAACTTAATACAAACATTTAAATATAAAGTTGTGTTTTGAAAATTATTCAAATCAATGTAACAGATTGTGCATATGATCAAGAATTTCAAAATAAAATTCAACTTTAAACTTATCTTATTAATTTAATACAAAGTGTTAAAGCAGATGATGAAGTAAATGAAACATCTTATTATAGCAAAATGCTCTTTGCATGGACAACCAATTTTTGAAAGCCTTAATCACTTATTTTTTTCGTTTCCACTAAAGCCTTCATATAACTCAAATAAATGCAAAATTAACGTTTTTACGCAACTTAACGAAATTTAACGAAATGTTTTTAGTTTAACGACCCCATAAAATATTATTTTATTTTGATGATATAACGATTAATTTGATATAACTTTTTTTTAAATATAACAAATTTTTTTTTTAACTGTACTCAAACAAACTAACGAGTATTTAACGAAATATTAAAAGTTTTTAAAAGGTAAACTAAAATTATTGACCGATATAATTTTAGTTCACAGCATTGCTAATTATTTGATGGATTTTTACCTTAAACTTCTATTACTCAGGAGGCCTAATTTAAAATAAATTAACAATTATTGTAGTCAACAAAGCCAAGAACGATTCAAAAACGGACTTAACGAAAATAAATTTAAAAAAATTAGCAATTCAAACAAATGTTAAATCAATGGTTATTTAATAGTAATTTATTTAATCCATTCAATTTGTTTAATTAAAAAAACACCTTTTCGTTAAGTTAATTTAATAAAACTTTTCAAGTTACAACGAAACAACGAATAATTTTAGTTATTTTGATTATAACAATATTCCAAACTAACCAGTAAATATTAATTAAATTGTACTCAAATAATTTAACGAATATTTAACGAAACCTATTAAAAATGAATCTTACAAGTTTTTGAAAGTAAATTGACGAATTATGAATCCGAATCACTTTTTACTGATTTTATTGTAACTTAACACTTTCAATTAAACATTGAAAAACTTAACGAAACAACATTGATATTTAATTTTAGCGTGAATCAATGATTCAAGTAACTTAACGAACCATTTAATAATCATAAACTTAAATGGTTTATTCATTTGATATGTTCTCATTTTAAACTTCGAGGTTATATTGTAAGATTAATACCAGCTAGTTCGTAAGAAATCCGTATAAAACATTACTGAACTGAATGAATGTTATTTTTTATGACAAATTAAACAATTTGCCATGGCTTGAAGTTGCGTATAAAATGATTTGACATTTTCTTCAGTTTGTTCCGTAATTTTTACTCAGTTAGGTTTGTTATACAAATCATTTAAACGAAACATTTTCGTTCAGTTCTTAAAGAGTTCACTGGTCAGTAACATGCGGACTCGATCTATCGTATTCTTACTTAAAGTTTTTACTGAGTCCCTTTACAATTATAAAATTATAAAATCTATCTGTAGTAGAGAATACATTTTTAGCAAACTTTGGTAGTACAAACTTTGCTGAATTATTTGGCAACCGAGAAAATATGAAATGTTTTTTATTTCTTTTAACTCAATAAATTGCTAAAAATTTGGTTACAAAGTCTTGCACAGCAAGCTTAAGTTTATGCAGTTTAAGTTCAGATTGAAATATGTTTTCGATTTGTGCCATTTAGATAAGAATGATTTAAAATCGAACTTAACGAAACTAAATTAACGAAAATTATCAATGTCTATTAAACATTTCATTCGAAAACTATTGGAATTTTAGTAATTCTAAACGGGTTTTTAACACATTTCTGTTAAGTTAACTTAACGAAACTTTAAGTTTAACTAAACGTAATATTTTTCTAATTCCAACCTATTCTCACATAATAGCTTGTGAGTTAAATTTTTCACCATTAAAAAGAATTAGTATAAAATATATATATATATATACTTTGAAAGGTGTCGGAACTCAATAATTTTGGCGCCTGGTTTTATTGCACCATCTGCACCTACGGAAGCCCCGACCTTAAATTATATATATATATATATATATATATATATATATATATATATATATATATATGTATATATATATATATATATATATATATAAATATATATATATATATATATATATATATATATATATATATATATATATATATATATATATATATATATATATATCAGGGTTGCCACTTTTTGAAAATGCCGCGCGAGGTCACTTAGATAAAAAATTAAAAATCGAAATAGAAAATAATTTTTAATTAACTTCAATTATAATTTTATTTCAAACATAAGAAAAACAAATAAAATTAAAATAGTTTCAATTTAATTTAAATAACTTTATAACATTATGGTTTTTAAATATATATTTTACATTTGATTTGGCTCATTTTAGTATCGACTTGTCTTTTTTAATTTTATTATAAATTTCAAGGCACGTCAGCTTGTTATTAAAATATACTATTAACTCTAATTTGATCAGACCTGGAGTTAATATATTATTAACTCTGATTTGATCAGACCCTTTCAACATAAGCGGAACTACTTGGTATGCTTAAAAAGAAAGAAATAAAATTGAATAAGTTTGGAAGAGGTCTAGGTTTGAGCAGATTAGACCATTCTTCAATGCAAGAAAGTTTTTTAAAAACATCTGATAATTTTACGGTATCAAAAACATGTGATGCTAAAGCATTGCAAAATAAAATTTCGAACAAATTTAAAATCGTACTGTTTTCGGCTTCTACTTTATTTGTAGCTTCTTTGAAAATATTGGTTATGTGCTGTATAAAATACTTATATATTTCAAGTGAATCGTTAATTTTATTATTTTTAATATCTAAAATGTTGTAATATAGTTTTGGCAATTCATTTTTTACTGCGAGGCCTTCGAAATACATTTTGAAAGCCTGCCACGACTCTAGAATCCAACTTACTGCTGAAAGTAAAGACACCCATCTGGTTGGGCAGTGTTTGATTAGCTCTCTAAACTTGAGATCACAATAATTATGAAAAGAAATTAAATTTTCTCGTCGTTTTGCTGACTTAGTGAAAAAATGAAAATTTTTTTGAATAAAAATATCGAAATCAAACTACAGCGTATTTAAACAACGTTTCAAACAATTATGGACGATATGGCAATAACAATTTGCTTTTAGAACATACGGATTCAACGTTTTCAAATTATGATAGAGAATTATTGTGTCCGAAATTAGAATTTGTATTGTCTGCGCTGAAAGCTGAAAATTTTTTTAGAGGTAAACCTAAATAATTGAATGATTTTTGTATTACACTAAACGTACCACCGTTGCGGTTTCATCAGCGTTTTCAAATAATCTACAAATTTGTTTTCAATTTCGTTCTCGATTGTGGAATACTGTAATACTATATTTTGTGATTCGAAGCATCTACTTGTAATAAATAACAACTGTTGATAGCAATTATTTTAGATATAACCTCTTCCATTTCTTTAGGAGGCAATACTTCTGTCACAATCGCCTCATCTTTAGTTTGGCCGCAATTAACTTTATTTCCAATTTTGGTATCAAAATGTGTTACTTTAATTAATTTTAGGCAGCAATTCAAGGAATTGTATGTTTGGTTGTGTTTGATACAATGATAAATATGGGTAAGTTCTGCTGCTGTAATTAAATCTTCATCGGTTGAATCTTAAACATTGAAAAATGTAGTGATTGCAACACTTTAACCGGCAACCGTTAATTTTGTCTGGTGATTTTTTGTTCTTTCGTGGTCTTCTATGGCTCGAAATCCCTTATTAGAAACTGATATTTCCACACTACATAAATTACAGTAACCCTTATCATTTGAATTAGTTAAATTTAATGACATTGTACTTCCTAAAAAAAATGAAGTATTTTTAACAATATTCTAAAAATCAAATCTTGATATTACTTTCAGATAACTTTGAACGTCAATAAAACAATTAATCCCCAAAGACCTGATCTCTCATAAAATACAACACAATAAAAAGAATTTACGAATTTACTTTTACGTTTAATGGTGCGTACATGTACATGACCAAAAAATTGATTCGCGAATCAAGGGGAAATTTGTATATTTTTCATACGAAAAATATATAAATTTCCCCTCCTGAGTTGAAATAATTTTAACTTTGGGCACATTTTTCACCGCAAGCATCCAACATAATAAAAAAAAAAATAAAAATTATGAGCAATAATTGTGCTCATTATATATAATTTTGCTATTTTACGACATTTCTTATTTTGTTTTTCAAACTTTTTGTGTGAGCTAACAACAAACATCATTTTCACTGACAATATTTAAGTCCCGCACCAAAATTTCGATTGAGATTTGTCTTGATAAAGACATTTTGGGTATTATTACGAATTAATTAAATTCAAAAAAATTAAATTACACGAAAATTTAAAATCACCGAAAACAAACAAAAAGAAATTATTACGAAATTAAAGGGTGATTTTTTAACTATTTTATTTTTGGCAACACTGATTTTGATAGGTCACGTATGTTTCGTGTTTTGTATCACTATCAAACATCTTCAGTTTGGTCTATAATTTAACCATGAATCGTCTTACAAACGAACAACGCTTGCAAATCATTGAATTTTATTATCAAAATGCGTGCTCTGTTATGAAAGTTCATCGCGCGCTTCTTCCATTTTATGGTCAGTTTAATCAACCCACTGAAGCGGCTATTCGGGCTATTGTGACTAAATTTCGCACCAAATTTACATTGTTGGACATTAAATCACCAACACGCTTACGTACAGTTCGAACTGAAGAAAATATCGCAGCTGTATCGGCCAGTGTTGTGATGACCATCAATTATCGATTCGGCGCCGTTCGCAGCAATTGGGCCTCAGTTACTCAACAACGTGGAAAATTTTGCGGAAGGATTTTGGTGTGAAGCCTTACAAAATACAGTTGGTGCAAGAATTGAAGTCGAACGACCTACCACAACTCAGAATTTTTGGTGAATGGGCTCTTAAAAAGTTGGCAGAAGATCCATTTTTTTTTATCGACAAATTGTGTTCAGCGACGAAGCTCATTTTTGGCTAAATGGATTCGTAAATAAGCAGAATTGCCGATTTTGGAGTGAAGATTAGCCAGAAGCATTGCAAGAGCTAGCAATGCATCCAGAAAGAGTTACTGTTTGGTGTGGATTATGGGCTGGTGGCATCATTGGACCATACTTCTTTAAAAATGATGCGAATAGCAACATAACTGTGAATGGTGAGCGCTACCGTGAGATGATATCCAACTTTTTTTTGCCCAAAATGGAAGAGCTTGACTTGCATGCCATGTGGTTTAAACAAGACGTTGCGACATACCACACAGCACGTGAAATAATGAACCAATTGAGAGGCAAGTTCGGTGAACACTTTATTTCACGTTTGAGACCGATCAATTGGACGCCTAGATTGTGCGACTAAACGCCTTTAGACAAGCCCGCTTCGATTGACGCATTGGAAGACAGCATTGAAGCATTTATTCGTGAGATACCGGCCGAAATGTTGGAAAGTATATGCCAAAATTGGACTAAGCGGATGGACCATTTGAGACGCAGCCGTGGTCAACATTTGCATGAAATAATATTCAAACATTAAATTATATGGACCGTACGATCGATTCAAATAAAAATTTCGTGCATTTTTCTTAATTTTATGTGTCTTTTTTTGGAAAAATTTCCTATAGCTAAAAAAATCACTCTTTAAAATCAACCAATAAAAACAAAATGAAGTTAAATTTAATATTATAAATTATTACGAAATAACACGAAAAAATTTAAATCACCGATAAAAACAAACAGCAAGAATTTAAAATCAGTGATAAGAAATTAAAAATGGAAATCTAATCACAAAAAAAAATCATAAAAAATCGCAAACATATTTCTTACACCACAGCCAATAACGATACACAATTAATAATTATATATGTTTCATATGACAAGTAAAATAAGTAATAATTTTGAGCAAAAGCTTTTGTTACTAACTTCATCCTGTGATGAAATTTTTTAATCACGTACATGTACGCACCATAAATAAAATAAAATTGTTGCCTAGTGCAAAACAAGATGAATTCGATATAATCCGTTAGTAAAACAATCGCTACCACTAGAAAAATTAATGTCAAATTTAAAGTCGCCAGTAAACGAAGATTTTATTTACAAAAAAATAAAAAATAAAATAAAATATGTAATCCCAAATATACAAATAAAAATGGATAATTGGACATAGTTACATTATTATAATTATATTACAACCAGAGATGAGAAATTTATATCTAAAAATCATTTTGTTCTAGCGTTTGTGTGATTCGATTAACTGAGCTGCATATTTTAATCTGCCTGCGTGAATGGAAAGCAGCATTTAAAAAAAAAATGTGAAACAAAAAATACTGCAATGTTTGTGTTGTACAAAAACACGAATCTTTTGTTTTTTTTTAGTTGGTAATTGGTATTATTGTCTACTAGCTTTTTTTTTTGTTTTATTGGTTTTGTTTCTTTTACTTTTCTTTGCATTCCAAAAAATAGAAAGGGAAACTACATAATTTGTTAATTTTTTCATCCCAACTAGCAATATTGACGGAATTTGACTATTATAGACTGTTTAAATCTATAATTTATTGCTCATTTTGGTTTTTATATTCAACGAGAAAATTTTTTAAATGTTTTTAGACATTTAGACAAAGAGGACTTTTCCGTCTCGACGAGGACGCGAGGACAAAACAGTCAAACGAGGACAATCCTCGTCAAACGTTGACGGGTGGCAACCCTGATATATATATATATATATATATATATATATATATATATATATATATATATATATATATAAATATTTATAAATTGATTTTTTTTAAATTTTACTAGATTATTGTAAGACTATAATTTCTTAGTTATTTTAGACTGGCCTTAAAAGATCATAAAATCCTCTAGCCTATCAGCTGCTCTATTATATTTTTACATTTAAAATGGTTAAAAAATAAAAATAAAAGAAAAATCATGACTTTAAGATTTCTCTTTAAAGATTACCTTCATGTTATTTTAGAATTTACATTGTTTACATTATTTCGACACAATTTGTCGTAGACGTCGATCTAAATATTATATTAGTTACATAAATGTTAAAGATTGTTTGTTAAATGTCTACACCCAAATCAAATTCTAATGTCAATTGAATTGTTTAATATTGACAATCAATTTGGTCAAGTCGAAAGGTTACATATAAATTTGAACTATAAATATATATATATATATATATATATATATATATATATATATATATATATATATATATATATATATATATATATATATATATATATAACCATATTTTCACCCTCCAGACAAGTTATCATAAGATTCTGCATTATGTTTTATCCATCACAAGAGAAATGTGACAATTTTTCATTACGATACATCCATACAAGTGAAAACATATTTTCGTACCATAATATATTTAGAGACAGACGATTTATTCCACTTTTTTTTCATTAGTGTGATTGTTGTTGTTGTCAAATCTTAATATTAAAATGTTACTTAAAGTTAAACAGTGTAATCACAAGTATAACAGCTCATTTTTCAAACAATATACATACACACGTTTATTCGAAACGAACAAAAATGCAAACAGAAGAAGGAAAATTAAACCAAACCAAATGAAAAATCATGAAAATATTTGAAGACAAAAAATGAAATGGTACAAAAAAAAAATTTAAAGTTGTTTTACGCTTCTGTTTTGTTTTGTTTGTACCTGCTTTTCTTGATTCGGTGTATATAGGTGTATATTCGGTGTATATACACAACAAAGTAAAAATATTTTCTTCTTCAATTTTCTTATGTATATACGAGTATCCGACGAGCATACAACAAACAATTACATGAATCGTATACAAAGTAAAAAAAAAGAAAGGAAAATCTAAAGAAAACATTCCAAAAAGTAAATACATAATGTGGGAAATTTTTTTTTTTTTTTTATAATTTATAAAGTAAATAATAAATTTTTTTTTGAAAATATTGTTTGTTGTTATTTTTATTTATTTAAATTTTAAACACAAAAAAAAGGAAACATTTTTTTGTCTGCTGCGCGCTTGTTGTTCTTGGGAAAACAAATTTTCATGTAATTTTTTGATTAAATTTTCGGAGAAGTTTAATGTTGAATTTAAATTATTATGGTTTTCATTTGTTTGTTGTGTTGAACCCTCATCTCGGGGTATACAATTTATTTATGATTCTTTACTCTTTTACGTTTAAGATATGTATACGGATTTAATGTAGATTTTCCACTTAAGGTTAAACGCAGAGAAAGAAATGGGACGGAGAGAGGTAGGTAGATAGCGAGAAGATATTTAAAAGTTTTTCTTTTGTGGTAAATTTGTACATAATTTAGAAACAGGATACTAATGGGGTTCGTTTATTTATATATTTTGAATATAACATAATTGATGTAAATTTTATTTGAGAAATTGAGAATAACGATTTCCGCACAACATGACCGATCCAGTAAACCTGAATTCTTTTTAAATTATGTATACAATCTGAATCTACATCTAAACTCTTTCGAAGTTATGAAAAACTCGGAATGTGCTTGTATTTGCATTTTGGGCCATACATTATATACCAGTTTTAATTTTCCCGAAAATCAGGAAAATTTATCTGAAAGCAAATTAGTTACCAGAAATATTTTCGATAGTCATAATAACCAATAATAAAATAATGTAAGTCAATTTTTTTAATATTTTTTGTTAAATAATTTTTCTCAATTCGTGCTACAGTCATTGAAACACAATATTATTTATACTTTAGGAGCAAAATGAATACGAAACAGTAACAATTTGCGGTTCTAAATGAGTATCGTTAAATGTTGCTTCTGCACTTCCATCTGGATATACGGTGTTAAAAAGTACGACTTAAGCAGGTGGGTATCCTGAATTCTCTGTTAAATTCAATTAAAATAAGAATTATTTACTAAACATAAATTAATTGTATTACCTAACAAGCAGTTTTCTTCACCTTTTGTGTGGAAATCTTGGAAACTCAATACTATTTGTTGAGTGATACAAAAAAAAAAAAAACGTGAAACGATCCACAAAACCATCTTCTACGGATTTAACGGTCGTTTTATGATTACTTATCTATGTCTAAGTTTTCGATTAAAACCGATTTTCATTTACGTGTGACCGAATCAATTGTATATGGGTTCCATCTATGGCATCAATAACATTTGGAATTCTACTTTTTTTCATAGAAAAGCCTTCAACTGATATCCACCTTGAGCATAAAAACGAAGCGCAGCGGCTAGCTTTAACATTACTGTAAACCTAAAAAATTGTATGCATGTTAAAGGGAATTCGCACTTTGGATTTTGAGTAAATTTGCACTTCCTTTGTCCGAACCGTTACATTATCTGTTCAATGCGAGTCTTTCATGTGGAGTATTTCCTGATATTTTGAAAAATTCTTTTATTGTCCCCATTTTCAAACCTGGAAGAAGGAGCGATTCAGTCCTATAGAGGGATTTCTATACTATCAGTTATACCAAAGCTTTTTAAATCTTTGGTCAAATCTAGATTAGAGAGTCTTATAGCAAATAGGATAAGTTCTCGTCAGCATGGATTTACTCAGGGCAAATCTACAATTACTTACTTGATGTTTTTTTCGAGTTATATCTTCGAAACTGTGGGTAGTCACGGCCAAGTTGATGTGATTGTGGACTTTTCGAAAGCCTTCGACGGACTAAATCACAGAATCCTTCTACAGAAATTGGTTGACTTCGGATCTGATTTCTTTCCAATCAAATGGATCGTTTCGTACCTAACATCTAGAAAACAATGTGTGAATATTTCCCAGAATCGTACTTTCAAATTTGTTATTCCGTCTGGTGTTCCGCAGGGTAGTCACCTGGGACCGTTACTATTCACGGTGTTTATTATAAATGCTGTTGTTCAGTGTTCCAAGTCCTGTGAGTGTCTATTGTATGCTGATGACTTAAAAATCTATGCTGCAATTAATTCGTTCAGTGATACTGTATAGGTTCAACATGAGTTCAATGTTTTTATGACTGGTCAACTAGAAATAAACTGCCCTTGAATAAAAGTAAATGCAAAGTTGTTTCTTTTTGTAGATCGCGTTTTTCTTGTGTAGAGGCTACGTATTTTTAATGGATACACAGCTTTGTAGAGTATGCGAAAATCGCAATCTTGGCATTATTTTTTCAGGGTACTCTTTGTTGGAGTTTATTAGGCGTAATAAGAAATAATTTTTTGACCCTCTGAGAGAGTTAAATCTCTCTATGTTACTTACGTCAGGTCTGTATTAGAATATGCTTCGGTAATTTGGGATCCTTTATGTTACTCATTCGGCGAGGATCGAAAGTATTCAAAAACAATTGTTGATCTATGCATTACGTCGTTTACCTAACTTAAACTGTGGTTTTGTTCGTGAACCTTATACGAATCGGCTTGCCTTAATAAATTTACAAACGTTAGAATGTAGACGTAAGATAGCTTGTGTTACGTTTGCTCGTGATCTTCTTTGCTCTAAAATTTAATGTCCCGAGTTGCTTGAGAAGTTTTGTGTTAATGCTCCTCAGCGAGCCTTAAGATCACGCCCAGGTTTATTGCGTGTTACTTTTTGCACTAGTAATTTTAATAACTCAGCTCCTCTAATTAATATTTTTAATGCATTCAATGAGTGTTACGGCTTTTTTGATTTTAATATTTCAAGAGAGTGGTTTAAAAAACGGATGAAGCAGTAACTGTTGTTTAATTATTTTATTTTAATTATTTAATTATTTTAATTACTGTAACATATATTTCTGTTGTTGTGTGTCAATAATTTTTTTTAGCATACTTGTATATTTTTACATAATAGATATAATGATAAATAAATAAATAACCTAATGAATCTTAATATCTTTCTGTGAATGGCTATCAATACACACTCACTTTCACTTTCATCATCACTAGTACTTTGCATTTATTCGCAAAAACTTAAGGAACAAAAAAATATGACATCACAAATCAGAAAAATATATAGCAACATTTTGTTCCAATCTGAAAACATTACACAGTACCGATTCATAGTCAAATCAGATTTTACATTCAGATCGGTTTTACTTTCAGATCGGAATTCGCAGTAGACCTAGTGATGTTGATAGTTTCTTTAATAGTCGAAAACTATCTCATACATCATATGAAACGAGAAAGTTTTTTTATGCCAACCTCCCACAAACCTCGAAAGTGTGGTGACCGTGGTGGGATGGTGGACTACTCGATACGATGTGAGGCACAATATTGACCTGTGTCTTGTCTTGAAATGATTGCGACAAGAATATAGGTTAGTCAATCCCCGAAGTTCGGCGCAAGCGCCCACTAAATTGGTAGCGTTGTTCGAATAGATTTTCATGCACATTCCACGACGTGCAACAAAATGGCGAAGACAAACGATGAAAGATTCTGTTGATAGATTCATTACTATCTCAAGATACCTTAGTTGCGAAGCATACAAACAGGCATATGTAAACTTTATGGTTTATTTTGGAACTAACCGCTTGTTTGACGAAGAATGGACCGCAAAAATCAATTCCTTCGATTATGAATGGCCGCATTGACTCTGTTACTCGATCGGCTGGCAAATCACTCATAACTTGGTTTAGAATAGTACGATAGGCACGAAAACAGTGTATGCATTGCTTGACGACGGTCCTGCAGAGATTTCGTCCTCCAAGTATCCAGTACCTTGAACGAAGATTGTATAAAAGTGCCTGTGATCCAGCGTGTAGCAACCGAATATGTTCTTGTCGCACAATCAGCCTGGTTAGCACTTGGTTTCCTGGAAGCAACATTGAATGTTTACGATTATGTGAGATCGGGGCATTATTGAGACGGCCGCCGACTCTTAGTATTCCTTCAGCATCTAAAAAGGGAGATAGAGACCGTAATGAGCTTTTGTGGGAAATGGGTTGATTGTACTTAAGACATTTGATATCTTCTCCGAAACTATTTAATTGGACTAAGCTTACCAATCGACTTAATGCTCTATCAATCTCACTGGGTCGAAGATTTATGGAAGATTGTATTTCACGCTGATTTTTATTTTTTGTATTGTAGTAGAATCGAAGCATGCAGGCTAACACGTAGCAATGTAGTGAATCATTGAAATCTATTGAATATTTCTTGGTCACAGCTATTGGTTTATCAGATCTAGACTAAGTTGATTTGCATACTTTGGTCATCCTTCTTTTGGCTGACGTAAATAGTCATTCCACCAATATGTTGCTCCGCCAAACTGCGAAGGCATAATACTTCTTGAGACACAAACGGTAGGGTTTAATGAAGGATTTACATAATACTAGTTTGTAGCTGACGTGTCTTCTTGAATTTTAGTAAATCGATTTGCTACAAATGTAGCCTATTGCTGTGGTTACGATCGAATCCGATATAACGACATTTCTGAATCATAAGTAGATCGCATCAAATGGTATGTCCAAAATGTTTAATAGCTTGTGCATCATCTCGGCTAGCAAAAGTGTTGCGCATAGCTCTAATCGAGAAATCGTTTGCGTTTTTATTGAAACGACTCTTGATTTAGCACACACCAGTTTTGCTTGATGACAATCCGCACCATCGGTCACCCGAATGTAAAAGACACATCCAAACGCACGGTCTGAGGCATTGCAAAAACCATGCAGTTCTATTTATTTTTTGTAGCTGGTTGAGCTCAGTTTTGCAGTTAATCCATTCGTTCGCAATTTTATTTGGAATTATTTGGTCATCCCACCCAATGTCTTGAAGAGACCACAATGCTTGCATGAGGTCTCTCAAAGAGCTTTGCAGTCACGATTATAGGCGCACATAACCCCAGTGGATCAAAAAGCTGGCATATTTCAGACAAAATGTTTCTTTTGGAGCAATACGATGAGGTTGATAATTTGTCTAGTGGCGCATCGAAGCTATCGGAGGTTGTGTTCCATGCTAGACCCAAGACTAAAGTATGTAGTGCAGTTGGTGGATTTTCCGATGATAGCGATGAGTTGTTGGAAAAGAATTTACGAAGTTCAAAGCTTCCCAACCGTAATAATTCAGTTAAACTCATTTTCAATTTTAAGGCCTCGTTGAAGGTTGGTGCTCCAGTTAGGATATCGTCGACTTAAAATTCCCTAGCGGCTACCTTAGCTGCTATTGGATACGTTTGGTGTTCATCTATTGTTAACTAGTTCAATGTCCGGATCGTTAAAAAGGATGCATTTGCTGTGTCATACGTAAAAGTTCGTAATTTAATTATTTGTAATGTGTCCGAAGGTTGATCTCACCACCAAATTCTCTGTACATTTTTGCAATATCGCCACAAAACGCGTAATTATGTTTCCGGAACCTGAGTACTATAGAAAATCGACTTCCTGTATAGTATAGATCCGACCATCCAGCAGTCGTTTAACGGCAAGTGTGATGATGTATTCGATGATGCTTTGAAGACGACTCGAAGCTTAGTTGTGGTGCTCTTCTCTTTGAGCACGTAATGATGTGGTAAATAATAATGTTGCGAGTCATTAATATCCTTAAATGGGACCATATGACCTAATTCGACGTATTCTGACATGAACTTTCTGAATTGTTGATACAGCTCCTGCTTGTTGCGAAGACGTTTCCCCAATGATAGGAACGAGCTGGCAAGCGTGATCAACTATAAATCAACTATATTAGGTTTTACTGGCAACGCCACTGAATAAAATCCATCTGACAATCTCTTCACAGTTTTACATTAATGTTCCTCGCAAAGTTTCTCTTCATCTGAATAGTTGTTCTTGACGGTGATAGTCTCCAATTCGCAAAACTGCTTCAACCGTGTTACGAGGGTTTGCATACTACACAACGTAACGTGTGCAACCGTTGGTTTGGTTTCATTGAGGTTGCCCTTAGCCTTTCCGGAAATAACGTAGCCTAGCTTGGACTTACAAAATTGTGGCAACTCTGTAAATTATAACCGACGTAGGTTCGAAGTACATTCGTACCGCCGGTAGATCGTGTGTGATCTTAAGAAGCACAAAAAATTCCAATTCGACTGTATAATTCGACACTCGTAAAGATATATTTAAATAAATTTTATGTTTGATGAATGACTCTTTGCCACCGATGCCCGTAATCGATTTCATAGTTGGATGTCTTTCATCCGTTGTATTGAAATTCAAGTGGGATCCACTGTCAAGTAACGTTCAAAGTATTGGTTGGGTACACTAGTTGGGTGGATCCGCATTGCTGACATGAACGATCGAGGAGGTCTCCTTCTTCATTTTGGTATCCTTACTCGGTGTGTATGTTCTATTTGACCTCGTAAACTGTGATGCCTTGGATGGTGGTTGATAGTCTTTTAAATGGAGAAATGCATGCTGTTTAAGTGAACACATGGTACATGGTTCCTTTTTTCTCACAAATTCTCACTTTTGAAAAATGAGCAATGCGTTATGATGTGTGCTCCTGTGCAATACACACAATTGGCTGTTCTGGATATTAACGAAGAAGGTTTGAAGTTTGTCGATGATAGTTGCCTGGGCGCTCTGTATGGTCTTGATGTAAATTTAGCTGAAAATGAAGTAACTGGACACGAGCCTTAAGTATATATACAAGTTCGGCGAATGACACGACATTTGTTGAACTTGAACCCTTAATAACTGCAATACGCGATGCAGTATCTAATTTCTGTGTTAAATAATGGGTTAGTATAAGATCCCATTCGGAGATTTTGACCTTGAGTGACTTTAACGTATTGTAGTGCTTTATTATCTGGTCGATGAATATTTGAAGTGTTTTGTGTGAATTTTCTGTCGGACGGTCACATCATAAAGTTCTTTCATACGGAATTTCTGAATTACTATTTCGTTGTTATATTTATCACAAATAGATTTTCAGGCGACTTCATAATTTTCTGCAGTAACCGGGAAGCTTTCAATTACACTATAGGCTGAACCGGAACGAATTTGAGAAATGAGGTATACAAATTTAATGGTAGGATCTATATTTTTGGTATGTATCAAATCAATAAATATATCACAAAATGCTAACCATTCTGATTCTTTACCATTAAACGTGGGAAGTCTCAATTCTGACAACCGAATTCCCGTGGAAACTGCAGTATTAGATGAAGCCTCATGAATCGATGAGTTTTGTAATGAAAGTGAAACGTCCTCAGATCTTTTTAGTTCATGAATAAGTTCATCAAATAAAACTAAGAGGACCGAAGAATCATGAGTATTCTGATATTATTTTTCGTTTGTTGACACCTCCCAATCTCTATGCATTCACATCGAATGAAAACACTTCTTCTTTCGGATAACATTGTGAACCAAGTGCGTTCGTTGTCGCCGTCTTGTCTTTACACATATCACTTGCAGAGTTGTCATTCGAACTTTCACAGAAATAAGATGAATTTGATTCAATTTGAATTTGCCTTTCGCTAATACGTTAGTTAGTTTTTCTTTTAATGTGATCGCATTTTTTAAGTCATGATAACCCGACAGCAGATCATTTACGTAAAAGTCATTCAGTTAAACATTTATAACAGAGTCTAATGATAAAACTGTCAACTTTTATCATTAGACTCTGTTATAAGTTGTTGCATGGCCCTGGTGGCTAAAAATGCAGAACAGGCCAGACCAAATGTTACTCTATTAAGATGATAGTGTCTAATTTTCTCGTCTGAATTCTCTCGCCACAACACCATCTGAAAACTTGTTCCTCGGCTACGAACACTTGGCGGTATATTTTCTCTATATCTGCAACCAAAGCGATTTTGTTATTTCGGGATCGTATAATAAGAATGACCACAATGTAGGTTGGATCGTTGGCCCTACCATTAATTTATCGTTCAACGAAATCCCACTACTGGATTTACTGGATCCATCGAACCCTACTTGTACCTTTGTGGTGACACTTGTTGCTTTTGTTGCAGAATTATGAGGTAGGTAATTACTATTAGAATCTGGAATTTAGCTCATGTGAGCTAAATTGATGAATTCTCGAATTTGTTTTAAATATTCCTTCCGTAACTCAGGATTTGATGATAGTTTGCGCTCTAAAGAGCAAAAACGCTTGGTGACAACTAATAAAGATTTTCCTTGATACTCCGATTGCTTCTTAAAAGTAAGTCTTACTACAAATCTGCCATCAGCTTGTCTCTGATGAGTATTATCAAAAATTTTTTCACACTTTACTTCTTTTGGAGCTAATGTCTTGATATTCGGAAAGTCCTCTATTTCCTAAAATTTTCTTAAATTATCTTCCAGGTTCAACTCTTCTTTTGTTTGTAATGTGAATGTTTCCTTAATTTCTCTATTTGGTAGAGATTTACCCGGAACCACCCACCCAAACACGGTTTTTTGCGATTTAGTCCTTCTCGCAAGCACCTGCAACCTGCGTATCACTTCATCTGAGACATCTGCAATGCTACGAAAACCTTTGTCTAAATTATTTTGAAGTGTTGATTGATCCATGAATTGCTATAGAAAACTGAAAACCACATATTTTGATTTCTCATACCTATCTTTTATTTTCTCCCATGATTGTGTGTAATTAGGCTCAGTTACCGTAATGAGATTTATTAAGGCGTAAGCTTCACCCTTCAATAGATCCTTTAAGTATTATAATTTGTGAACATTCGATATATTTTCGTTTTTCGTTGATGCCTCAAACAAACCTCTAAAAAAGGGAAATTCTAAATATTTTCACGTAAAAGGTGGAATATTCACCCAAAGCAATCGCATTTCGCTTTCTTGTCTATTTAATTGTGATATTTCATTTATAAATTGAGATTGATACTAAATCATCAAAAACTGCAGCTTCGGTCGATTTTCGATTTCATATTTTTTCTCAAATTGATAGAGCTTTTCTTTTGTTTTAAATACAAAGCTTCTCTTTTTTCAACAATTTCAACTTGAGCGCGTCAATAAATTCACCGTTAACTGAATTTTCAATAGTTTGAAAATTTTTCTACTTGTCGAATAAAATTGCCAAGCACGTTTTTATTCCACTTATTTGTGAAGTACGGCCTAGGTTATCGCTTTAATTTTCACTTGCTCTAAATTTTTAGAAAAACGTTTCAAAGCCCGAATTGGTGTTATATTTGTTTTTTCTGACCACACCTATCCAGTTAATATATGTTACTTTCTCAAAAATTGTCTTACGGGAGCATCAAACGAAACTAATTGTAACTGTAGTATTTATACTTTACTATTTAGTTTACTCACTGTTTGGATGGTAGTTGTCTTACTGCAAGATCCGGCTCAAAGGACCATGTATTCGACCATATGTCTGATTGGTTACCGTTGTATGATCAAAATGAAGATCACTGTCCTGGTTCAATTCCAAAGTGCAGATAAATTTTGTAATTGCTTTATTCCAGATAATTTGCAGGTAGGTGTATTAGAGAGAGTATCATCGTTTCCACAACTCTAAACCTTTGTGATTTTAAACCTCCCTTTAGTCATCCCACACAACGGTTTCTGCATTTGGTGGCAACATTTTTCGAAGGTCTAACTCGTTTTATCAAAGAATCCCTAATATTCATTAGCAGAGGCTATTCCTCGCTGTGTAGTAGCTTGAGACTCCTCAACCAATATCCTAAAATTCAACTTTTCGCCTTCATGAAGTTTATGGAAAAGATTACCTTATCTACAATATTAGTGTATGATGAAATTTGCTGTTCCCAATCCGTGACCTTTCTTGCCTTTGATTACCGCATTTCCATCTGTAGTTGTTTATAACCTTAATCATCGAACTGGCTGGCTAACTATTGCTATTATGTCACTGCGCACAATTGCTCCTGAACCCAGCTTGATAAAACAGTTTCTTCCAATCGATAATCACCTCGTGCCAATCGTGAGATATGTTTGGAGGTAATTGAGTTTTGGGTTGTGGGGGACAGTTTCTGCTCCTTGAAGCTGATACGCTTTAGTTTAACGACTTTGATGATATGCTTGTCACTCATTTTTGGCCCATCTTTCTTTGGTCTTCGATACATTGGCGATGGTGTTCTCGATAGTTTTTTTCACCATTCACAAACACTTAACATATGGCTCATTTTGTCACAATCCCATCTTCTTTCGGTTGAAGTCTTTGTATTTCATTTACGACTGAGTGTTGTCTCTTTTCATCGCTGGTTCATCTATGTAGTCTACAGCCAAGATAGAATAAGTTAAATGCACCAATCTCTCAATATATACCGCAAACTCTTGTAGTAATTTCCCACATTATTGATATCGACCTTTTGTCTCCATTATGAATAGATCGCGCTTATGAGCCATATTAGCGCTCTAACATTTGCATTACTCTATTGTAATCACCACCCTCATCTCTGGAACAATCTGTTTTAACTGTAAATTCCTTTAATGCTTCCACCAACGATAAGGTGATGCAACAAAAAAGTTTATAGTAACCTACACAGGTAAGATGAAGTTCTCTCAGAACCTTTCATAGTTAGATGACAACATTATGAGAAGGCAATCCATTGGGAAGTATACTTGATCTTTTTGTACAGTTTTGATTTGAAGTTTAGAGCTTATAAGTCCAAATTGTAATATCTGGGATATCTGACATTTCGGTCTATCAATTTTAACAGTCCAATGATTTTTGATGTTAATTACTAATAGTTTAAAAAAAGTAAAATATTAAGGCGGTATGGAATGAAATCATTATAGCAAGTGGTCAGTCCTCTTGTTATGTACATGGAAACGAAATATATTGTTAATAAAAATCAATAATAATTTTTTTAAATATATAATATGGTCTTACTGTCTTGCTGATACCTAAAGTAGATATCAGCAAGGCAGTGGTAAAAACTTTGAACAAAGTGTATCTATAGCTAAAATAATACTTTGTTTAACTAATCTAAATAGGTACTAATCGTTTGACACTTTTCACTTATATATATATATCTCTACCATTTCAGTGATAAAAACTTGTTCTGAATATACAATACAATCATCGCACAATTTCAATGTCATTCCGCCTGACCTGTAACCCATTTAATATCAAAAAATTTATATATGCAGAATTTTTAAATAAATTTATAAATTATTACACTACAACTATTTTTCCATAAACTATTAAAAATATTATTATTGTTGCATTAAAAATATAATAAAATATAAAATAAATGTTTAAAACCGAAAAAAAAAACAATTAATTTTCCACTACAACAACAACATCGCCCGGCAAAGTGAAACAGTAAAAATGAACAAAAATTTTCCTATACACATACATTTAACAACAGCACAAGCAACAAAAATAAAATGAAAAAATAGAAAAGTTTAATAAACTTTCTGCTATACACTTTTGCTAAACAATAAATTATAAAACCACCCTCGAACCCTCCCGAATAAAACATACAGCCCATAACATAAAAAAAACAAAAAAAAAATTAACACAAACTTAAGAGTTGTACATAATCTTTTCTTTATTCTCGATGTACTTACTCTGTACTTGGGTAGCACAGTTTAGTTTTCGTTATTCATAATACAATCATTTTCCATTTTCAATTTTGCTTCCGTCTTTCTTCTGTTTTTCGTGTTGTTTTAAGATTAAATGAAAATTATACTAATTGTAAAAAATTATTTAATCTTTGCAGATTAGTCGTAAATTTTTTCAACTATTTATAACAATTTAAAGTGGATACCATTAGAGGCGTTCACATTTTAAACAGAAATAAATGACAATCGATTTGAGTGATTGATTGATTAATTATAGTGTACGGTGAAGGATTAACTAGGAACCCCCGGTTCAGTGATTCGGCAATCTATTATAAGCATCTCCAGTCTGCAAATATTCATCTGAAATATGTAATGTTTATAATATAATAATATAATAATATAATAATATAATAATATAATAATATAATAATATAATAATATAATAATATAATAATATAATAATATAATAATATAATAATATAATAATATAATAATATAATAATATAATAATATAATAATATAATAATATAATAATATAATAATATAATAATATAATAATATAATAATATAATAATATAATAATATAATAATATAATAATATAATAATATAATAATATAATAATATAATAATATAATAATATAATAATATAATAATATAATAATATAATAATATAATAATATAATAATATAATAATATAATAATATAATAATATAATAATATAATAATATAATAATATAATAATATAATAATATAATAATATAATAATATAATAATATAATAATATAATAATATAATAATATAATAATATAATAATATAATAATATAATAATATAATAATATAATAATATAATAATATAATAATATAATAATATAATAATATAATAATATAATAATATAATAATATAATAATATAATAATATAATAATATAATAATATAATAATATAATAATATAATAATATAATAATATAATAATATAATAATATAATAATATAATAATATAATAATATAATAATATAATAATATAATAATATAATAATATAATAATATAATAATATAATAATATAATAATATAATAATATAATAATATAATAATATAATAATATAATAATATAATAATATAATAATATAATAATATAATAATATAATAATATAATAATATAATAATATAATAATATAATAATATAATAATATAATAATATAATAATATAATAATATAATAATATAATAATATAATAATATAATAATATAATAATATAATAATATAATAATATAATAATATAATAATATAATAATATAATAATATAATAATATAATAATATAATAATATAATAATATAATAATATAATAATATAATAATATAATAATATAATAATATAATAATATAATAATATAATAATATAATAATATAATAATATAATAATATAATAATATAATAATATAATAATATAATAATATAATAATATAATAATATAATAATATAATAATATAATAATATAATAATATAATAATATAATAATATAATAATATAATAATATAATAATATAATAATATAATAATATAATAATATAATAATATAATAATATAATAATATAATAATATAATAATATAATAATATAATAATATAATAATATAATAATATAATAATATAATAATATAATAATATAATAATATAATAATATAATAATATAATAATATAATAATATAATAATATAATAATATAATAATATAATAATATAATAATATAATAATATAATAATATAATAATATAATAATATAATAATATAATAATATAATAATATAATAATATAATAATATAATAATATAATAATATAATAATATAATAATATAATAATATAATAATATAATAATATAATAATATAATAATATAATAATATAATAATATAATAATATAATAATATAATAATATAATAATATAATAATATAATAATATAATAATATAATAATATAATAATATAATAATATAATAATATAATAATATAATAATATAATAATATAATAATATAATAATATAATAATATAATAATATAATAATATAATAATATAATAATATAATAATATAATAATATAATAATATAATAATATAATAATATAATAATATAATAATATAATAATATAATAATATAATAATATAATAATATAATAATATAATAATATAATAATATAATAATATAATAATATAATAATATAATAATATAATAATATAATAATATAATAATATAATAATATAATAATATAATAATATAATAATATAATAATATAATAATATAATAATATAATAATATAATAATATAATAATATAATAATATAATAATATAATAATATAATAATATAATAATATAATAATATAATAATATAATAATATAATAATATAATAATATAATAATATAATAATATAATAATATAATAATATAATAATATAATAATATAATAATATAATAATATAATAATATAATAATATAATAATATAATAATATAATAATATAATAATATAATAATATAATAATATAATAATATAATAATATAATAATATAATAATATAATAATATAATAATATAATAATATAATAATATAATAATATAATAATATAATAATATAATAATATAATAATATAATAATATAATAATATAATAATATAATAATATAATAATATAATAATATAATAATATAATAATATAATAATATAATAATATAATAATATAATAATATAATAATATAATAATATAATAATATAATAATATAATAATATAATAATATAATAATATAATAATATAATAATATAATAATATAATAATATAATAATATAATAATATAATAATATAATAATATAATAATATAATAATATAATAATATAATAATATAATAATATAATAATATAATAATATAATAATATAATAATATAATAATATAATAATATAATAATATAATAATATAATAATATAATAATATAATAATATAATAATATAATAATATAATAATATAATAATATAATAATATAATAATATAATAATATAATAATATAATAATATAATAATATAATAATATAATAATATAATAATATAATAATATAATAATATAATAATATAATAATATAATAATATAATAATATAATAATATAATAATATAATAATATAATAATATAATAATATAATAATATAATAATATAATAATATAATAATATAATAATATAATAATATAATAATATAATAATATAATAATATAATAATATAATAATATAATAATATAATAATATAATAATATAATAATATAATAATATAATAATATAATAATATAATAATATAATAATATAATAATATAATAATATAATAATATAATAATATAATAATATAATAATATAATAATATAATAATATAATAATATAATAATATAATAATATAATAATATAATAATATAATAATATAATAATATAATAATATAATAATATAATAATATAATAATATAATAATATAATAATATAATAATATAATAATATAATAATATAATAATATAATAATATAATAATATAATAATATAATAATATAATAATATAATAATATAATAATATAATAATATAATAATATAATAATATAATAATATAATAATATAATAATATAATAATATAATAATATAATAATATAATAATATAATAATATAATAATATAATAATATAATAATATAATAATATAATAATATAATAATATAATAATATAATAATATAATAATATAATAATATAATAATATAATAATATAATAATATAATAATATAATAATATAATAATATAATAATATAATAATATAATAATATAATAATATAATAATATAATAATATAATAATATAATAATATAATAATATAATAATATAATAATATAATAATATAATAATATAATAATATAATAATATAATAATATAATAATATAATAATATAATAATATAATAATATAATAATATAATAATATAATAATATAATAATATAATAATATAATAATATAATAATATAATAATATAATAATATAATAATATAATAATATAATAATATAATAATATAATAATATAATAATATAATAATATAATAATATAATAATATAATAATATAATAATATAATAATATAATAATATAATAATATAATAATATAATAATATAATAATATAATAATATAATAATATAATAATATAATAATATAATAATATAATAATATAATAATATAATAATATAATAATATAATAATATAATAATATAATAATATAATAATATAATAATATAATAATATAATAATATAATAATATAATAATATAATAATATAATAATATAATAATATAATAATATAATAATATAATAATATAATAATATAATAATATAATAATATAATAATATAATAATATAATAATATAATAATATAATAATATAATAATATAATAATATAATAATATAATAATATAATAATATAATAATATAATAATATAATAATATAATAATATAATAATATAATAATATAATAATATAATAATATAATAATATAATAATATAATAATATAATAATATAATAATATAATAATATAATAATATAATAATATAATAATATAATAATATAATAATATAATAATATAATAATATAATAATATAATAATATAATAATATAATAATATAATAATATAATAATATAATAATATAATAATATAATAATATAATAATATAATAATATAATAATATAATAATATAATAATATAATAATATAATAATATAATAATATAATAATATAATAATATAATAATATAATAATATAATAATATAATAATATAATAATATAATAATATAATAATATAATAATATAATAATATAATAATATAATAATATAATAATATAATAATATAATAATATAATAATATAATAATATAATAATATAATAATATAATAATATAATAATATAATAATATAATAATATAATAATATAATAATATAATAATATAATAATATAATAATATAATAATATAATAATATAATAATATAATAATATAATAATATAATAATATAATAATATAATAATATAATAATATAATAATATAATAATATAATAATATAATAATATAATAATATAATAATATAATAATATAATAATATAATAATATAATAATATAATAATATAATAATATAATAATATAATAATATAATAATATAATAATATAATAATATAATAATATAATAATATAATAATATAATAATATAATAATATAATAATATAATAATATAATAATATAATAATATAATAATATAATAATATAATAATATAATAATATAATAATATAATAATATAATAATATAATAATATAATAATATAATAATATAATAATATAATAATATAATAATATAATAATATAATAATATAATAATATAATAATATAATAATATAATAATATAATAATATAATAATATAATAATATAATAATATAATAATATAATAATATAATAATATAATAATATAATAATATAATAATATAATAATATAATAATATAATAATATAATAATATAATAATATAATAATATAATAATATAATAATATAATAATATAATAATATAATAATATAATAATATAATAATATAATAATATAATAATATAATAATATAATAATATAATAATATAATAATATAATAATATAATAATATAATAATATAATAATATAATAATATAATAATATAATAATATAATAATATAATAATATAATAATATAATAATATAATAATATAATAATATAATAATATAATAATATAATAATATAATAATATAATAATATAATAATATAATAATATAATAATATAATAATATAATAATATAATAATATAATAATATAATAATATAATAATATAATAATATAATAATATAATAATATAATAATATAATAATATAATAATATAATAATATAATAATATAATAATATAATAATATAATAATATAATAATATAATAATATAATAATATAATAATATAATAATATAATAATATAATAATATAATAATATAATAATATAATAATATAATAATATAATAATATAATAATATAATAATATAATAATATAATAATATAATAATATAATAATATAATAATATAATAATATAATAATATAATAATATAATAATATAATAATATAATAATATAATAATATAATAATATAATAATATAATAATATAATAATATAATAATATAATAATATAATAATATAATAATATAATAATATAATAATATAATAATATAATAATATAATAATATAATAATATAATAATATAATAATATAATAATATAATAATATAATAATATAATAATATAATAATATAATAATATAATAATATAATAATATAATAATATAATAATATAATAATATAATAATATAATAATATAATAATATAATAATATAATAATATAATAATATAATAATATAATAATATAATAATATAATAATATAATAATATAATAATATAATAATATAATAATATAATAATATAATAATATAATAATATAATAATATAATAATATAATAATATAATAATATAATAATATAATAATATAATAATATAATAATATAATAATATAATAATATAATAATATAATAATATAATAATATAATAATATAATAATATAATAATATAATAATATAATAATATAATAATATAATAATATAATAATATAATAATATAATAATATAATAATATAATAATATAATAATATAATAATATAATAATATAATAATATAATAATATAATAATATAATAATATAATAATATAATAATATAATAATATAATAATATAATAATATAATAATATAATAATATAATAATATAATAATATAATAATATAATAATATAATAATATAATAATATAATAATATAATAATATAATAATATAATAATATAATAATATAATAATATAATAATATAATAATATAATAATATAATAATATAATAATATAATAATATAATAATATAATAATATAATAATATAATAATATAATAATATAATAATATAATAATATAATAATATAATAATATAATAATATAATAATATAATAATATAATAATATAATAATATAATAATATAATAATATAATAATATAATAATATAATAATATAATAATATAATAATATAATAATATAATAATATAATAATATAATAATATAATAATATAATAATATAATAATATAATAATATAATAATATAATAATATAATAATATAATAATATAATAATATAATAATATAATAATATAATAATATAATAATATAATAATATAATAATATAATAATATAATAATATAATAATATAATAATATAATAATATAATAATATAATAATATAATAATATAATAATATAATAATATAATAATATAATAATATAATAATATAATAATATAATAATATAATAATATAATAATATAATAATATAATAATATAATAATATAATAATATAATAATATAATAATATAATAATATAATAATATAATAATATAATAATATAATAATATAATAATATAATAATATAATAATATAATAATATAATAATATAATAATATAATAATATAATAATATAATAATATAATAATATAATAATATAATAATATAATAATATAATAATATAATAATATAATAATATAATAATATAATAATATAATAATATAATAATATAATAATATAATAATATAATAATATAATAATATAATAATATAATAATATAATAATATAATAATATAATAATATAATAATATAATAATATAATAATATAATAATATAATAATATAATAATATAATAATATAATAATATAATAATATAATAATATAATAATATAATAATATAATAATATAATAATATAATAATATAATAATATAATAATATAATAATATAATAATATAATAATATAATAATATAATAATATAATAATATAATAATATAATAATATAATAATATAATAATATAATAATATAATAATATAATAATATAATAATATAATAATATAATAATATAATAATATAATAATATAATAATATAATAATATAATAATATAATAATATAATAATATAATAATATAATAATATAATAATATAATAATATAATAATATAATAATATAATAATATAATAATATAATAATATAATAATATAATAATATAATAATATAATAATATAATAATATAATAATATAATAATATAATAATATAATAATATAATAATATAATAATATAATAATATAATAATATAATAATATAATAATATAATAATATAATAATATAATAATATAATAATATAATAATATAATAATATAATAATATAATAATATAATAATATAATAATATAATAATATAATAATATAATAATATAATAATATAATAATATAATAATATAATAATATAATAATATAATAATATAATAATATAATAATATAATAATATAATAATATAATAATATAATAATATAATAATATAATAATATAATAATATAATAATATAATAATATAATAATATAATAATATAATAATATAATAATATAATAATATAATAATATAATAATATAATAATATAATAATATAATAATATAATAATATAATAATATAATAATATAATAATATAATAATATAATAATATAATAATATAATAATATAATAATATAATAATATAATAATATAATAATATAATAATATAATAATATAATAATATAATAATATAATAATATAATAATATAATAATATAATAATATAATAATATAATAATATAATAATATAATAATATAATAATATAATAATATAATAATATAATAATATAATAATATAATAATATAATAATATAATAATATAATAATATAATAATATAATAATATAATAATATAATAATATAATAATATAATAATATAATAATATAATAATATAATAATATAATAATATAATAATATAATAATATAATAATATAATAATATAATAATATAATAATATAATAATATAATAATATAATAATATAATAATATAATAATATAATAATATAATAATATAATAATATAATAATATAATAATATAATAATATAATAATATAATAATATAATAATATAATAATATAATAATATAATAATATAATAATATAATAATATAATAATATAATAATATAATAATATAATAATATAATAATATAATAATATAATAATATAATAATATAATAATATAATAATATAATAATATAATAATATAATAATATAATAATATAATAATATAATAATATAATAATATAATAATATAATAATATAATAATATAATAATATAATAATATAATAATATAATAATATAATAATATAATAATATAATAATATAATAATATAATAATATAATAATATAATAATATAATAATATAATAATATAATAACATAATAATATAATAATATAATAATATAATAATATAATAATATAATAATATAATAATATAATAATATAATAATATAATAATATAATAATATAATAATATAATAATATAATAATATAATAATATAATAATATAATAATATAATAATATAATAATATAATAATATAATAATATAATAATATAATAATATAATAATATAATAATATAATAATATAATAATAAATTAAAATGGCTATTAATTAATGGAGAAAAAAACTTCGTGGGAATAACCACAATGGTCTCATTTTGTAGCACGGATTTAAAAGCACTACATAGATGTGTGATCTGTTAGTTACTATGTAGCTGAACAACTATATAAATATAAAGTTGATTGAGCATTAATGTGAATATCACTCTAAGCCATTTTCTGGGAAATACTGACCCATCAATTAGTTTAGAAAATCTTTTCGTCTGAAATGAAACGTTTTATTTCAATTAGTAAAGAATCTACACGTGAGCCAGATTTAGATTTCAATGTCATTATGATACATAATCTTAATTACTTTTAAGTAGTTTGGTACCAACATTACATCAATCAATCCTAATTCCTAATACAGTTTGAACTAATGAGCTTTTATTTATAAATTTTTCAATAATTATGTTGGTCGATCGATTAGAGCTACTTTATCATCCGCTAAAGTAACTCAAAATCAATGAAATACAATAAAATTTCTAAAGCACTTACAATGACGTGAAGAAAACATTATTTACAATAAAAAAAAAATTGTAGATTGTGTATTCGTATAACATAAGAGTTATTTTCAGACAGATATAATATGTACGTATATGTAAGTAATTTTTTGTTACATTACAAAACATTGTGCTGGGTGAAATAATTAAGTTGAAACCTGCCTAAAAAATTTTAAGTCATTACTACATAATTCGAAGAAATAATCCTTTTATACGGTGGTCTAACTGGATGAACGTTTAGTCCGTTTTTCATGAGGTAGTACAATTCCAATCTTTCTAAGTGTAGTGAATTATGACGAGCTAATAATGATGTTAAATGATAGTAGACGAAAGGTATAATACTCGTACGAAGGTAAAACACAATAATCATATAATCAACCTATTTTGGGTCATGACTCTTGTCGTTCTTTCGTTATCTCGAACTAATTGAAATTACTCAATTGTGCAATTTAGATAAAAAGATACAAAAACTTATTTTATGGCGAATTAAGAAAATAATGGCAGACATCCATTAAAAGCGTCCTAGAATGTTGTTATATCCATCTCTTCCAGATTTACACATTAGTTAGGGAAACTAAACAATTTCGATGTTATTGATAAGATCAAAGTTACACTTTAGGGTTACCCTTTGGGTTCCCACTATGAAATAAATACAAGATGTCTGTGGATACTTGCTTTTATCAAATTTTATTTGGTAGACGTGGCAATGTTGTTCTCATTTTATTATTGACTCGGTGTGTATTGATATTTACGAAAGATATAAACAATAAAAATGAACCAACATTTTCACTATATTTCTCTATGTTTCATTATGTTACATAAGTCACACAAGTTACAAAAGTCACTTAAGTCACATAAGTCACATAAGTCACATAAATCACATAAGTCACATAAGTCACATAAGTCACATAAGTCACATAAGTCACATAAGTCACATAAGTCACATAAGTCACATAAGTCACATAAGTCACATAAGTCACATAAGTCACATAAGTCACATAAGTCACATAAGTCACATAAGTCACATACGTCACATAAGTCACATAAGTCACATAGGTCACATAAGTCACATAAGTCACATAAGTCACATAAGTCACATAAGTCACATAAGTCACATAAGTCACATAAGTCACATAAGTCACATAAGTCGCATAAGTCACATAAGTCACATAAGTCACATAAGTCACATAAGTCACATAAGTCACATAAGTCACATAAGTCACATAAGTCACATAAGTCACATAAGTCACATAAGTCACATAAGTCACATAAGTCACATAAGTCAGATACGTCACATAAGTCACATAAGTCACATAAGTCACATATGTCACTTAAGTCACATAAGTCACATAAGTCACATAAGTCACATAAGTCACATAAGTCACATAAGTCACATAAGTCACATAAGTCACATAAGTCACATAAGTCACATAAGTCACATAAGTCACATAAGTCACATAAGTCACATAACTCAAATAAGTCATATAAGTCACATAAGTCACATAAGCCACATAAGTCACATAAGTCACATAAGTCACATAAGTCACAGAAGTCACAGAAGTCACAGAAGTCACATAAGTCACATAAGTCACATAAGTCACATAAGTCACATAAGTCACATAAGTCACATAAGTCACATAAGTCACATAAGTCACATAAGTCACATAAGTCACATAAGTCACATAAGTCACATAAGTCACATAAGTCACATAAGTCACATAAGTCACATAAGTCACATAAGTCACATAAGTCACATAAGTCACATAAGTCACATAAGTCACATAAGTCACATAAGTCACATAAGTCACATAAGTCACATAAGTCACATAAGTCACATAAGTCACATAAGTCACATAAGTCACATAAGTCACATAAGTCACATAAGTCACATAAGTCACATAAGTCACATAAGTCACATAAGTCACATAAGTCACATAAGTCACATAAGTCACATAAGTCACATAAGTCACATAAGTCACATAAGTCACATAAGTCACATAAATCACATAAGTCACATCAGTCACATAAATTACATAAGTCACATTAGTAACTCTGATAGTAACTAGGTGAGGCATTTATATTTTATGTCGGGAACTTTATCATTAAAGTATCCGGTCAGCAATATATGAATTTTGCGTTTAAAATTGCATCATCCAAAACTATGATTGGAAAGCAGCTATCACCTTGTTTGAGCTAAAATAAGTGTCTTTTCACTTGAACCTTACTCATCATCAACAGGTCCCACCTGGTTTAGAGTGTGTACATTCCCATTAGGGGATCAGTTAGCAGCATTACCCAGTTGATCGCCGTAACTTAATGGAGATTCTTAACTACGATACTGATCGTGCATACTAATACCAGCTCTGTTTCTTTCTCAATGGACAGTTGTTGTAAGAGGTAATCGTCGCGTTCATGATAAGTGGTTTTTGGCTGGTTGAAGCCTGGTACAGCTTGTACTTTTTTCAAACAGAAATTTGCGCTCAATTTAACTGATCGAGGCTCTTTTCCAAACAGAGCACGCAGTATAGTTTCCTTGGCATAGTACAACTTTGTGCATATGCAATTATAGCAAAGTATGCTTTTATCGGAAATCTAACAGTTTCAAGCTGCTTGTACGTAGCCAAAGTATTTGAAACACCGCTGTGGCAATGCTCTTTTCCCTTATTCTGCAGTATGTCCAGCCCAGTGTTTTTTGCTTGGTTAAGTAGCCTAGGATCGCTGGTAAATTTGCTGCTTTGTTATCGTTCACAGTCGCTTATATTTTTGTTATTCCTGTTTCCGTCCTCTATTCTGTGGACAAGCTCTCTCTTAATCTGTTTTCTAGTTTTAGCTCTTTCAGACTTGAATCAACTTTTTTTTCCTTTCGATGTGCCCGGTTGATATTTTTATCAGATAGCTCTTGTTGTTGGAGTTTACATTTTTTCAACTTTTCTAATTTTTCGCTAGATCAACCGTGGGCAATATTCTCCATCATTCTCAAGCTCGCCTTAATCAAAGTTAGTGTAATTCGAAATATTCGTCTGTCTGTTTATTGCAGCTTTCATTTTAGCAAAGGTGCTTTTATAGCTCAACTGGATTTCTCGTTTATCCTTCTTCCTTTTAAAAGAAAAAAGTGGCCTTAGAAATGCCATCTGAATCGAAGCACGTTTGCCATTCACCTCAGAGAGGAATTCATTAAACTCTGTCGCTTTTCGTGAATACTCCTATCGATCTAGCACTTCCACTTTCAGTTTTTTGCCAGTTTTTGCCTGGTTTTTCACTGCGTGTGTTTGTGGATTAGTCCACCGAGACTAATGCTCCTGAGACTAATGTTTGGGCTGGAGTACCGTTGCTGGTTTTTTGGTTTACCCTGACTATTTAACTTACTGGAACCTGCCCTATCAGGTAGTGCCCCGATTCTCCACTTGGGGTAACGTCAAATAAAGAAACTGGCTCAAGCCATCACAGGAATATGTAATGGGCAATAGGTAATAGGTAATAGGTAATAGGTAATAGGTAATAGGTAATAGGTAATAGGTAATAGATAATAGGCAAAACTGTGAACAAAGGTCGAGTATTTTGGTTTTGCTACATTTTACAAAAGTGTTCAAAGTAACCTATTTAAAAAACCAAATTTATTTTAAACTTTTAAATGTTTCAGAGAACACGGCTGTGTGTGACACTTTAACAAAATTGAGTCTTAAGTTACTCGGTAATTCCAAAAAGGAAGCAAGCTGTATTATAATGCATACATTGTTGAACATTTCATCATTTCAACCTAAATACATAGGCTTAATATAAAGAGAAGAGCTGAACATGAAAAAATTCTTAAAGCCAATATGAAATATAAAGAGCTGGTGAAATTGCATCTTCTGTAAATCTAAAGTCAACGAATGACAGTTAAACATACAACATTTCTTGGTTTCGCTAATAAGCCATACAAACAACGCAATCCTATTAATCGCAATCCAACACAAAAAAAAATCTGATAAATAGCTTCAGTTAAAACCAGAAAGTAGCCAACAATTTAAATTCTTTAACCATAAATTAAGACTTAATTGTTTCATTGGTGTCAGTTGCATGTCCTTGTAGAAAACCCTAATCACTTTTTTGTTGTTTTATTTTTCTGATTTTGAATTTAATTATTGATTTGTCAAATCCAATGACTATCGGTGGAGTAGCAACTTCAAATATCGTATCAAGAGACATGTGTGTTATCGTCGAACTATATTGCTTTTACAAGATGATAATACACCAAGACACTGAATTTGGCAGTTCCACAATTTTACCGTCCAAGTGAAATAGACATTTTATTGAGTGCCGACTGTTTTTTTGAAATCATGGATAATGAACGAATAACTGGACCGAAACAAGTACCTTTTGATTGATTGATTGATTGATGAGACTGTGAGACCAAGCGCTTATCAAGGGTTCCGTTTACCGCCTGTCCTATTTCCACAGCCCTTTTAAATTTAACAGACGGTTGGATAGGAAGGATTTTCATATATTTATATTTCTATAAATATATTTCCATGTATGATAGAAACGACCCGGTTTCAGAAATCCTCATGAGCATTAAACAATTATATTCTATTTTTGCAGTGTAGAGAAAGGAGAGGTATGTTAGTAATGACAGAATTGATCCGGTTTCCCGGGAGCCAATATTCAAACTACTATTAGCATAGACAATCACAATTTTATTGAACTGCTCTGTATATTCAACTGTAATCTGCAAAAAACATTGCCTAAAAACAAAATTTAGTAATGTGCTAATTTCTACAAGCCGCTGTAATAAATTTGATTAGTTTTTGCCTGAAATTTATAATTATTTAATTTACATCATTGAAAATATAAAATTACATAATTTTATTATTAATTAAATTTTAAAAAAATTGATTAAACATTACAAATCAATTGATTTAACCGTTTTATGACCAATACCAGATATTGTGTTAACAAATTCATGTAATAAATTTAGTACACCATATAAAACATTTGCAACCTTTTCGCCTTACGTAATCAATTTAAAAAAAAAATTAAAACAGTTGCGATTACAATTTGTTTTTCTTCCACAAACTTGTCTTATGTGATATAATTTTTTGTCAAATGTTCCGCTCATTGCTATTTTGAATTTGGTCAACCGTTGCTACATTCGCTTTAAACAAAACAAATGTAACTTTTGAAAAACAGTTTTGTTTTTTAAATTAGATCATGATGTGTCGAAAAATATTCAGTTTAATCTAAACCTTCATTTAACAATTATTGGATTTTTTTTTGTTGGATACAAGAGCTGAATTTTTCTAAAGTCACTATAAAATATACCAATGTCTTCAAGATCTGGACCGATAGGATTACCTTTTGCACAAAAAATTTTATTTGGATGGGTTTATCAATATCACTTGCACGATATAAATTCATGGCCTAGTCATAGTTTCAACCGTGATATTGATGGCTGTCAGATCATCCTAGAAAATGAAAGTGTTACATAAGTAACGGTACAGCACAATTACTAGATATCATTCCACGGAAACACTAGTCTTATTGTAAGAGTAAGGATAATCCTGCAGGTTGTGCAAGCAGAATAATATATCCTTTCCATATTTTGGGTCACGAGTTATGGTGGCAAAGGAAACATTATTGCAGCAATTGTGTTTAAGATATTCATCATAGACAACAATGATGCGAGAGCTTTGCAACATTAAAATGTTCCACTGCAACAAGTCAAGCAAAGAGTTGAAGTGGCCACTGCTCAATGTTTGAATTTTGTTCAAGAAGAAACGTTTTCCTTCACCCTGGTGCGTCATTCCTCTGATTTTGATTGAAACAACACTATTGGTTCATTGGTAGTCGTACTACTATTCGAAAACTTGTCAATAATTGTGTTACATGTATCAGACATCGGAAAAACAGAATCGCACAATTGATGAGAGAACTGGTTAATTCTAGAATGTCCCTTTGACGGCATTTCATAATGTTGGAGTTGATTTTGCTGGCCCAACACCAATATTAGACCATCGAAAAAGGAGGTGTTACTACTAAAGGTTATTTATCAGTGTCTGTGTGCGTGATAATCAAAGCACTACACCTAGAAGTGGTAAGTAGCCTATGTACGGAAGCATTTATAGCAGGTTTCCGTCGATAGTAGCGCGTAGAGGAAAACTATCAAATGTCTAGTTCGACAATGGATCAGAACAAAGGGTATCACAAATGGAAACTATCATGAACACAAATCCACACAAAGAACAAATTAGAGAGTATCAATCAATGGTATACATTGCACTTAATTCCACCAACTGGACCATCTTTGGATGTATTTGGGAATCGTAGATAAAATCCGTTAAACACTATTTATTACGAGCCACTGGCAGCAATAATTTTAAATACGAAGAACTTTAAACAATTCTTTGCTAGATTGAAGCATTTCTCAACTCAAGATCTCTTTGATTCAGTTTTGATGCGCGATTTATATTCAAAAAAATCGGCATATCCAAAAAAACATGAGATACTACAACATAGTAAAATTGTTCAAGTAGAAAAAGGAAAACACAACTTATGCAAAACAAAATCGACATCAGTAAGCTGAGAAACGAACCGAAAAATGAAAGTGTCGATATTAAATTTTATAGTTCAAGCTGCGTTCAAGACGGATAAAAATTACTGGTTCCGAAATGTTCACCACGAAGTAACCTGTATATTATTAATAATTGTTTTGTTAAGTTGGTTGCCTGGTAATATTTCAATTTTCAACTCATCTGGCTAACTTCGTGGTAAGCATTTTTAGCCTGAAACTTACTTTACCATGCTTGAACGCAGCTTGAGGTTGTAAATCGCCATTTTTTTTAATAAACAGTCGACGGATACATTGTTAAATTTGTAAATATAAAATATTATGATGACTAGATTGCACTGTAAAAAATGTATAAAATCACTAGAAATTATAAAAAAAATGTTTTTGTTGAAAGTGAGCAAGAATATATAGATAATTTCATAGATTATAAAAATGTACATAAAAACATGTATGCAAATCTTAAAGTTGAGTCAATTTTGTGTAATATTTTATTATCCAAAAACAGACGAGGTTATATTTTCGTTTTGAAATGCCAAATAGTAGCATTCTTTGACTATAAACAAAAAAAAAAAAATTATAGTAAAATATTTTATTTCTTTCTCGTATTTTTCATAGTATTTTATTTCTCATGCTATCTCGTTTTAAATATGAAAACACTTAATATTGAAACTAGTAATTGCTGGCTTCGAAGAACTTATATCGGAACAAAAAGATAATCGCCTACATCACTGTCAGCGTGTCCAGAAACAATAATTTTTTTTGTAAAAATATCAGATTATGTATTTTCATACTATAGATAATAGAACAAACCAGACGACAATATCAAAGTAGGCGATAATGTAATAATAAAATATCAAAACTTACCACTATATGTTAATGGATGTTTGGGAAAGTAATAGAAGTGCATTAAAGTCGTGATCATCGAGTAGTCACGGTTAAAACTACAAACTCTATAATATAAAATGTTTGATTACCAGCATCATAAAATTACCCATAGAAAATCAACTGAACCACAAGTCAATCAAGTAAATTATTAAAGAAGCAGATTCTTTAATTAGCAGGGAGAACGTTTACGCCACCTATGTTTAATTTCATATAAGTAGATATAATGATGATGGAATTATTTCTAATTTAATTTAATATAAGTATATTATATCTGTGCCGTAAACACGTACATTGCCGATTCTTGAGATATTTATTTGTGCCAAATTATTTAACTCCCCCTGTAAAATATCTAGAACAATTGAAATAAAAAACAGAATAGATATGCTATTTGCATATCTTGTGTTCAAATCCATTATATTTAAGTTATTTTATTTTTGGTGTATTAGCAATACATATTTTAGCTCTTCAAGCTTTTTGAGAGTAAGCATTTTGATTGTTTTTTTTTCTTACACTGTAGATTCATCACTGTGAAACAATTTATTGACAACATAAACGTACTATTAATATAATATATACATGTATATTTTTGGAGACTGGTACGGTATATGAAATTCGCAGATTTTTTAAAAAAATGTTTGAAATCTAGGTTATGTAAATAATTGACAAACGATATGAACATATATCGATTTTCGACTAAACACTTTTCAAACTAAAAATGGTTTCTCTGAAATTTAAAATCCTCGGTATATAAAATTCAAATCTTCATGTATGACTATGGATATATATATATATATATATATATATATATATATATATATATATATATATATATATATATATATATATATATATATATATATATATATATAAGCATGCATAAAAAACTAAAATTTACATAAACTGTTATTTCGAATCTATTTCCGTATATAGTTTTGAACAAAAAGTGTTGAAAAAATAGAAAGTTTCGGCCGTCCATCCACTTCTGTTATCAAAAATAAATTTATTGCAATTGAAATAAAATTTGCTGTACTGTGAAAAAAAAAGTGCGCAAAAACCGCCTTACCAAGTGGGAAAAATAATGAAAATGAGTGGCTCGTTGCGTTGTTGTTTATATTTTCATAACACAAAAATCACTCAGTGCTCCCGACTATTTAATTGATTATTCTGATAGTTGTGTTGTGTGTCGGTGTGTAAGTGTTCGTTTTTTGTTTTTGTATTCCCGACTGAAACCTTTTTTTTTGCCAATGGTGTTGTTACAACATACATTTATTTGGTAATAAAATTTAATTGAATTGATTTTGCTCGCGCTTCGTGTTTGATATTTTTACAATATATATATATATATAAAGGTCTGTTATACAGTGTGTGAAAAAGTACACCAATAATAACTTGATACCGTTATTTCGCTATTTATTCGAACTTTTCGTATCCTTATAGTGAATGAAGTGATAATGCTGTTTTCCTTATAACAAGTGGAGTTGTGTTTTTTAGTAATTAAGGAGAAATATTCGTGGTACTTATTCACAATGCAGTGAAACGAAACATTTGCGGCAAAACGTTACAACCGGTGACAACAGTGGGATTATTAAAAAATTAATACTAATGATAAAATAAAATTGTCTAAGTTAAAACATTTAAAACACAATTTTTTGGAGAAGCCGCCACTGAATTTAGAAACAACAATGTGGGTAACATTAAATAATGTGAGTACCGGGGAATGCGTTGCAGAGCAGCAGAAAAGGATTTACCAAAACTTAAAATGTTTACAAAACTACGAAGATTTCTTAAGTTATGCACATGCTTTTCATGCTATGATTTTTAAACATTACAAAGATTCAACACAATCTTACCCCAAAAAATAAAGCATTTTAATGTTACAAGGAATAAAGAAAATGCTTGCGAAACACAGTTTATGAGTAGCACCAAAAAATGAGGCTTAAGCAATGAGGTAAGGAGAACGTCTTCGAAGTTATTATTTCTAGATCGCGCTACGAAAGGGAAGCTTACGTTAAAAAAAACGAATTATTATCAAGAAAGCCATCATTCTTATTTCAAGAATATTATTTCTTATTTTAAGAATATTGTTTCTTATTTTAAGATAATTGTTTCTTAGTTTCTCCTTGGATTTTAATCCGCGGATAAAAAACTGATGTTAAAAGTTGCGGCTAAAAATCCTCAGATAATTATCCGCGGATAATTATTAGAAACAATATTCTTATAATCTTCTTGAAATAAAAAACAATATTCTTAAATTAATATATAATATTTTTGTAATAAGAAACATTATTCTTAAAATAACAAATAAAATTCTTGAAATTATAAACAATATTCTAAAAATAAGAAAGAATAATTTTCTCATTTCAAGAATATTGTTTCTTATTTTATTAAAATAAGAAATAATATTCTTGAAATAAGAAACATAATTACTATCCGATATTATCCGATACTATCCGGATATGTGGATACAAAACCGAGGATAATTATCCTCGCAAAACTATCCTCGGATTTTTAATTTTTAATTTTAAATTTTAGAAGTTTTGAAAATTTTTAAAAAATTTACAAATCCAAAAATATTTGAATATTTAAAATATTTACAATGGGGTAAGGAGAACGTCTATGAAGTTATTATTTCGAGATCGTGCTACTAAAGGGAACCTTACGTGAAAATACCGAATTATTATCAAGAAAGCCATAGATTAAATAAATACTATAGAGCAGTAAAATAAGGCTTATCGGGTAAAATAGGACATAAAGAATATAAAAGGTTTGCTTTAAATTAGTTTCATTAACGAACAAATGAAAGCCACCTTAAATAAACGACGGTAGCGAAGTAAAGTTAGGAAAGTAAACAATATGTAAGAGAAACAACATTACTGTGAAGAATATGAAGGTGGACATGTGGCTAATATATAATTCGAGAAGTAATATATGTCGTGGAGGAAATTTGTTTCAAATTTTGACAATTTAACAAATTAAATTGACCTTGAAATGTTCTTGGAAAAGTTTATGGATGTAAAAATGATTTATTCATCTTTTTCGAAATCATACAACATCTATATAGGTGTCTACAGTTTGAGTTAATCTTGGTGCAATTGTTCAATAGAACATACACCACGGTGTATGGTAGCTGTTATTGGTCTTGATACAGATACACACGACGATTGTTTATTTAATTTTTGTGCTCGTCGGTCATTTATCAATCGATTTGCATTCGTATCGATGTACATATATACATAATATCATATGTAGTGAATTTTTTTTTTGGCAAAATGTAATGATTCAACTGAATTATATATTTATTTCCGCATATAAATGTGTGAATAAAAATTGTTGTTTTATGCGAGCACGGATGTTACTTCCGTTAACATTATTAATAAAATATATATTTGTGATGTGCGATTTCAATTTATGACTTTTTGTTCGATCGTTTGGTTCGTTCGCTTATTTATTGGATCAGCAAAATTTTAATGATTTTTCAATCCAATGGGTTGACATCTTTATCCTAATTCTGCTAATAATGTTTATTTATAAATACTTCAATTATTGACTTTCAAGTCAAACGAGATATAACAAGTGCTCTAATACCTTTCTGGTTTTTGTAGCATAATACTGCTGTCAATATTTGCACATTTTCACAATAACTTTTCGTCCATCAAAATCAGCTAAGGGGTTAGGCCACCAAATTATGAATATGCATTAGCTGTGGAATGCAACAGGAAACAGTGATCGGATTTTGATGGGTGGTACATTTTTTAAAAGCTGGTACTGCATGCAGTCAAAAATCTTATCTGTGCAAAACGAAATAATATTAACCTTGTTGAGGTTTGAAAACGTGATACAAAATATAAATCTTAACATTACCGTAAAGATTATAAAAAAAAATCGTTTAAATTTCACCATTGAAATTGTTTCAGGTATAATTCTTTATCGAATCAAAATATAATTTAAACCTGCTCAGATTTTGAAAAACTGTAAGATCTTCAGCCTTCTTACGTAATGTACTATGCTGTGTATTTTATAGGAAATAATGAAACATTAAACCAAAATGGATATCACAACCCTATTCTTTATAAATAAACATAAACCATACTATATATAGTCTGTGGCGCATTCTTCCTTATATGTAGTATATAAATAAGATGATGCTGTTATTTATATGCTTATTGTGTGTGAATGTTTTTATATATGTATGAACATATATGCTATATTGTTATACAGAGAAATATTTAATCCTCTTTTAACTTTATCCCCTTCAAAATTAAATAAAATCGGAAAAAAAACAAATCAATTCTCCCAGGAAGAACCTGAATATGGAATTTCATCTTTATTTCAGTTCGCCGTCTATACCACAAAAATCATTTCAATGTAGCAACATCAATTTTGATAAATTGGAATCATAAAAATTATGGTTTTCTGCAGATATATTTTACAATATACAAATAATATTGAGTGTACAGTGTTTTTTTAAAGTGTATTTATTTTCCCGCGCTTTCAAAAAATATTTTAAATTTCAATTTTATTTTGGTGAATATGTATAAACATATATATTTTGGGTATTGATAGTATTTAAAATCTATCTTCTGTATTACGCAATAGAATGCAGCTCTTTAAACCTGTTACTAGCTAAAATCCAACTGCCAAACTCGTTTTTATTAGTGGAATCAGTGTTAACCGATTATTACTAAAACTGTCCGACATCCGTATGATAAATATTTTCGAATACAAATTTTTGACATTTATTTGATAAAATCGAAGACGCTCAAATTATCACAGCCAGTTGCTATAACTGAGATATATACATAGAGACTTATTTTTGTAGTTTTAATTTATATATGCCTCAAACTCTAAAAAGTTAATTCCGAAAAAAAGCTTGAACATCTTCAACTTCGAAATAAATTCGATATTATTTTTTTTTAATATTAAATTAGTATTAAATCATTAAACATATAGATATTATAATAATTATTAATTAATTGAAGAATTATTCAAACTATAAAATACTTATTTTCAGAAAATAATAAAAATTTTTGTTAAGAATTTTCCTTGAAATTTACTATACACACTTGGAAATATAAAAAAAATAGAGTGAAATGACAAATTTCCAACATAAACAAACGGATTTTCAAAATAAAATGTCTAATGTCGATTTTTATTGGTTTCTGTCAAAAAAATTTGAATTTTGTTTCCAATGAAAATTGTAAAAAGATTGCTTTTGTTTTGTCATTGTAGTGGTGTATTTTTTTTTTTTTTAACATTTTAAATTTAAAGTATTTTTATTAAAATTTAAAAATACTTTAAATTTAAAATGTCAAAAAAAATAAAAAAATAAAAACGAACAAAACAACTTTGAATACAAATGGCACGGCGTCGATTATGTAAAATCAAGATACAATCCACCACGGCACGACAAAATTTACGAATGACGAATCTAAAAATCGAGAACATTTCGCAAAAAATTTAGATTTCATAAAACTGCTCTAAGGTAAAAAAAAGTACATTTTTTCACCAATAAAACTACAAAATTTGAAGTAGAGCAAATCTAGAGTAAAAAAAGCAATCTGTTTGGTCAATGCAAATTCACATAACTCTCAACGTAAATAATTTGGTTATTAAAAAAGCCAATTTAATTTATTTAAATAATAAAATAAAACATTTTAATAATGTAACATGTAAGTATTTTATTCATGGGGGTGGATTCGATCGAATTCAATTGTTTAATTATTTTAATAAAATTCGATTTGTAGAATTTTTGGGCAGTGCAACAAATAAATTAGGAAATTGTAGTTTGCAAACATTTTTCAAATCTATATACAAATAAATAAAATATATTAAATAGATAAAATATTGACTCTAAATTTATTAGTTTTTAAGCTAAAATTTGTAATTCTTAGGTTCTTTTAGTTTTGTTGGAGTGTAGAGTGGTTTTGTCTGTGCGTAATATTTGGGCTATCATCCCGAAGATGATGGATGCCGGCTTCTCCTACAAATTACATGATTTAACGAAGATCTTAAGGGCCGTGAAATAATAAGTGTCGAATCAAGTATCGCTGCTGCATTTAACTTGCGTACAATTGCCGATGTTATTTAATTAATTTCGATATCTTTATATTTTATATTTTTATATTCTGTATATTCTTATGTTTCAGATTTGAATTTTGGTGTTTATATTATTGTATGTTATATTATTTCATATCTTTGTACTTGTTATGTTATACTGGTGTGGACTGTATTTTATTATCGCTGGAATTACTCTTCCTAAGCTTTACTTCTGTTTAAATAAAAAATAACACTTTCTTTTCACTTTTTAAATTAATCGTTATTTATTTTGCTGTCCGTTCTCCTTCAAATATAAAACTCAACTCCTCTTAGATAAAAAAAAACTACATATTTACAAAATTTAAAAAACATAAGAAAAAAGGTGGAGAACAGATGTTCTCTGATCAAAATAATAAAATAGTAATATAGGTATTTTTAAAAATTAAAAGTGTAAGGTAATAAACTAATAAGGGACATTCTTAGAATAAAGTTGTAAAATAAAAGGTTTTATAAAAATAAATTAAAACAATGTACATTATAAAATAAATTACAGTGCGTATATAAAAACAAAAGTGCTACATATAGTTTTCGCTTTAAATTCATTCATAAATGTTAAATGTTAACATAACCGGCCCACATGAAAGGCTCGTCTTTCATTACTTTAAAAAAAAATTAATAATAAATAAAATTTTAGATATGTTCATTCATAAAAAAAAAAATTAATTCATCAATTAGTTCATGCTTCGATCGGAAGTTTACAAATTTTTGATACTGGTCGTGTGTATTCCTTTTTTACCCCATTAACCATCGTTTCCAATTTAACAATACGTACTTTACCGTCTGATCCCGGCATAGTTGAAACCACAATGGACAAAGGCCATTTAGTTGGTGGTAAGTTATCTTGAATAAGAAGAACAACATCTCCAGGTTTGAGATTCTCATAGGCCGTTGTCCACTTTGAACGTGTTTGCAAACTATGTAAGTATTCAACAGAGTATCTTTTCCAGAAAGATTCAATAAGCTTGCTAGTTAGCTGGTATCTAGAAAGGTGATTTTCTGTGAGATGGTTATACGAAGGTTCATTTAAAAATTGTGTTGCAGTTCCTGTTAAAAAATGACTTGGAGTTAATGGCTCCGGATCATTTGGGTCATCCGACATAACTGAAATAGGTCGGGAGTTTAGAATTCCTTCTATTTGTATAACGAGCGTATTGAATTCTTCAAAATGTAAAATTCTATCCCTAGTAACTCGCTTAAGATGGGTTTTAAAAGACTTAACGGACGCCTCCCATATACCTCCAAAGTTAGGTGTCCGTGGCGGAATGAATTTCCATGAAATACGTTCTAAAGTAAAAAAGTTAGTTACATTAGTCTGCTCAGCCTGTAAGTGCAATAAATTCCAGAATTCTTTAAGTTGATTATTAGACCCATGAAATGTTGAAGCATTGTCTGACCAAATGGTGGAAATTTTACCTCTTTGACTAATGAATCTTTTAAGACATGAAATAAACGAATCAGTAGTCAAGTTTTGAACAATTTCCAGGTGAATTGCCTTAGTACTCAGACATACGAACGATGCTACGTATATTTTTGTTGGAGGTGTCTTTCGAGTGTTACCAAGTTTTATGAAAAAAGGTCCACAGAAATCGACTCCTGAATTAAAAAATGTCTTTATAGACGAAAGGCGCTCGATAGGTAGGTCACCCATGATCTGCTAAGAAATGATTGGTTTTGTTCGAAAACAATTGACGCAAGCATGAACAACATGTTTGGCAATATTTTTTCCGTGTATTGGCCAATATTTTTGGCGAACTAGCGACAAGAGCAATTGGGGTCCAGGATGTTGATTTTTTATATGTTCATGACGAAAAATAAGAATAGTTAATTCGCTTTTCGGAGGAAGAAGAATTTGATGAGTGATGTCATAATTTAAGTTGGCGTTGATTAATCTTCCTCCTACTCGAATGAGACCATTTGGGCCCAAAAATGGATTTAGAGTTTTAAGATGACTAGTTTTAGAAACGGGTTGATTATTTTTTAACGATTTGAGTTCCTCCTTAAACGCAATTTGTTGAGTAAGTTTAATAATTTTAATTTCACTACGATTCAATTCAGCTATGGACAACAATTTTGTTTTATGATGGTCAGATCTATTTGTAAAACGAATGATATAGGCAACTACTCTGACAAGTTTTTCGAAAGAGCTGAACTTAGACAGTAACAGAGTTACAAATTCGTAAGACTTTGTGGTAGTCATTGCAATTGTAGTTGGTTTTAGTTCAACTAAACTAGGATCAAAATCGGTAATTTTTGCTGTCATTAAGGAATTGTATGAATCGAATAATAAAAATTTTGGACCGTGCCACCAAAGTTCGTTGTTTATGAGTTCGTTGGCCATTAGTCCACGAGAAATTAAATCAGCTGGATTTGAGGCTGATTCAACATGTTTCCATGTAAATTCCAGAGTTAAATGTTGTATTTCGTTTACGCGATTGGCAATTAACGTTTTAAGTTTATGTGGAGGTGTTTTTATCCAACATAAAGTTATCATGGAGTCAGACCACATGTAGATATTATCGAAATTTAGATTTAAAGCGGTATTGACTGAGCTTGTTAGTTTTGCTAAAAGAAATGCGCCAGATAGTTCTAGCCGAGGAAGTGACTGTGTTTTTAGTGGGGCCACTCGTGATTTGCTGCAAAGTAATCGTACTGAAACATTATTAAAAGAACCAACCGTTTTAATATAAAGACATGCGCCGTACGCCCTTTCGGACGCGTCACTAAATCCGTGAAGCTCTGTTCGAATTATTTTATTTGCTTTTGTGTGACCCATGACATTACGAAAAAGTTTTAACTGTGATATGAAATTCATATTATGTCGATAGTTGACCCAAAGTTTATGAATGTCGTCAGGTATCGTTTCATCCCAGTCAAGCTGTTTTTCCCATAGCGTTTGAATTATTATTTTACCCTTAATTATAATAGGAGATAAGAGACCTAAGGGATCATACAATTTTGCGACATCCGAAACTATTGTACGTTTTGTAAATGATTGATTGTTAAGTTCTGGAGGCTTAAAAAGAAAAAAATCTTCCTGTGGCTGCCACAGTAAGCCAAGGGTTTTAATGCATTTTCCAAAGCTAAACTCGTTATATTTCAGTTCTTCGCGATTTTTGTTAGGAATATCTATAAGAAGTTCTTTCTCGTTAGAGCACCACTTATGTAAGTGAAAACCACCACGACTTAGCATTTTGATCATTTCGCGTTTTATATTTTTGGCTATTTCCAAATTATTTGAGCCAGTAATCAAGTCGTCAACATAAAAATCTTTCGTTGTGATTTCAGAGGCTAAAGGAAAGTTTTTTCGTTCATCGTATGCGAGTTGATTTACAACCCGAGTAGCCAAATAAGGTGCCGAAGCGGTCCCGTAAGTGACAGTTTGTAATTCATACGTCTGAATTGGTTCATTTAAATTGTCTCGCCAAATAATTCTCTGTAGTGAGGTTTGATTTTTGTTGACCTTTATTTGTCGATACATTTTCGAGATATCACTGGAAATGGCATACTTGTAAGTTCTAAAACGAAGAATAATATCGAACAAATTATCCTGAACCGTGGGGCCTACTAGCATCTTTTCATTTAATGAGGTTTTGTTAGAAGTTTTTGCTGAGGCATCGAATACGACCCGTAGCTTTGTAGAAGAACTAGAAGGACGTTCGACTGCGTGATGTGGCATGTAGTAAGATATCCGTTCAGAATCAGTGTTGTTGTTAATGAGTTTCATGTGTCCCAGGTGTAAATATCCATTCATAAATTCTATGTACGGTTGTTTAAGATAAGAATTATTATTCAATCTCCGTTCTAAATGAATAAACCGTTTTAGGGCTGTTGATTTGGATTCGCCAAGATCTTGCAAGTTGTCCCGAAATGGAATTGAAACAACATAGCTTCCATTTAGTTTCCGAGTTGTAGTTTGAGTAAAATACGCCTTGCATGAGTTTTCTACTGCTGAGAGGAATTTTTTGGATGGAACATTTTCAAGTTCCCAAAATCGTTTAATAGTTTCATTAAGTTCATTGTTTGCATTACAATGAGCTTCAAAATTGGAAAAGTTATGTTCAGTTTTTTGTTCAAATCTTCCAAATAATATCCAACCGAATACTGATTCATGAATAATAGGAAGGTGTGGAGCAAGTTTTATGCGGTTTGATAATAAAATTTCTAGGAATATTTCTACTCCTAATAAGATATCAACAGGTTGGACAATATTAAAAGAAGGATCTGACAGTTTGACATGTTTTGGAATTTGCCATCGGGAAATGTTAAAATTATTGGAAGGTATTCCATTTGAAATTTGGCTTATTATAGAAAATTCAAGTTGAATAGAAAATCGTCTGTAAGTTGAATGAATTTTGGTGACAATACTCTGTGATACATGTGATGTTGAATTGTTTAAACCCGTTACTGTAATGTGATTGTCTTTGTAATGTTTTAAGTTAAGATTTTTCGCAAATGACTCACTAACAAAATTTGTTTGACTACCGGAGTCAAGTAATGCTCGACATTGAATAAGTTTTCCGTTGTTATCTTCAATCATTATTAACGCCGTTGGTAAGACTGTGGAACGTTTCATTAATTCATTGCGTAAATCAACGTTGGGGGATGAATTTAATGTGGAGTGATAATTTGATTTATCTGCGATTGCTGGATTAGACGACGGAGCGATGGATTGAGTAGAAGAAGGAACTTCATTTGTTGAATGATTTAGGTTTATGTTAGGCATAATTCGTTTTGGATATTCAAAATGTAAAAGCGTGTGATGTGGATGATTACAAATTTTGCATCGAGTTGATCGGCAATCGGGTGTTTTATGATTTGGATTGAGACAGTTG